>JAKSZT010053785.1:7666590-7699553 GCA_026826555.1 Tolypeutes matacus
CTCTCTCTCTCTCTCTCTCTCTCTCTCTCTCTCTCTCTCTCTCTCTCCATGAAAAAGCTTATACTATATTTTCTAATGAATAGGCAAATTGCTTACAAAAGTTTCTAGCACAGATTGGTTTCCCCAAGAAGCAGATTCTGAGATGGTGTTTAGCAGGGAAGTGCTTTTGTAATCAATACCTGTGGAAAGAAAGGAAAGAAGGGAGGAGGGTCTGGGGAGAAGAAGTGTTTGAGCCAGGATGTGGTCTTAATGCAGGTCTCAGGCAGCTCCACAAAGGGGACTTCTGAAGCTGAGATGCTTTAGAGTTGTCCTGAGCTGGGGGAAGGAGGACAGGCCTTTATACTCTAACATATACTCTAACATGGAGCACTTATTACCTGCAGGCCAGCTCAGTGATCTTAGGCACTTGTGAAATCAACAGCTGAGCTGCGGATTTTCAGCTGGCAGCACTCCCAGCAGCTTGTGGTTAAGTCTGGCATCATACTTAGGGGGATCTGGCATCATAGCTTCCACCTCAATTCCCTACCAAGCTACCTGGGTCCATGCTTCCTTGCCTATAGGAACCCACATTAAATGGTCAAGACTGAGACATGGTGACACTCACTCATTAGAAACAGGCCTAAGCTCGATGTTTGCTTTCTGCTCCACTTCCAAAGGACCATTCCGGATCTGGGCAAACAACATCAGAGTGTAAATTACAAAACACCGGTCCCCATACCAATCCCTGCTGTAATCACTCCTAAAGTTTATCTATGGTTCTCTTGTACACCCATTTCAGGCATCATCCTCCACAGAGCTGCCAATGGCAGCCCTAATGTTTTGAAATTTAGAGCCATTCTAATTCTCACGACACCCATCTACTCTTTCAGCGTTTTCTCTGGGGATGTGATTATGCTGATGAAAACCACCCAGAGAAGAAAAAAAGAACTAGTCTCACTCTCAGGCTTTTGAAGGCAAGAAGACAGAAATTAGAAGCACTCTTCTGGGGAGAATATTAGGGCCTGAATCATGAAGGTAAAAACCACCCAGAAACAAATGAACTCTCTACATTAAAAAAAAAAAAAAAAAAAAAAAAAAGATTAAGCCTTGAGAAAGCAGATAACCTCAAGGTCATTACTGAATAGGAGTGAGCTGTTTTAGCACATTAATTGAACATTTCATATTGGGACCAGTGCCTTTCACTGAATAGATTTCTCTGCAGTCTGTTGAAGGAAATAGAAGGGGGAAATGCACTCGTTTTAAATTTTTCCTACCATTCCCAAAGCAGCCAACAATTTCAATACCTTCCTCTGACACAGCTTCCACTGCCAGTGCTGGCTCAGTGAGAGGAAAAAGTAATATATCCCTATAATCTCCACCAAGTGTTCTTGGTGGGCATGTGTCACCTGTCCCATTGCTGGCACAGATCTGGTCACTGAAATAGATGCAGAGGTGTGGAAGTGGATGAGAAACAGTTTAACTGAAATCACTCTTCAGCCTACTTTTGAGGCCTGAGTGCTGGCTCGTCTATGTGATTTCTGGACTGATTCCTATATCGCTATCTTAGTGCATGCCAGGGAGACAGCAAAGTCTACAAGCGCAGACACTGCAGATGAAATTTAGGCCCAAGTTATAGAATAAGGCCAGAAAAGCAATCTTCTCAAAAAAATATTAAGTGAAAAAAAAAAAAATTAGTTACAGCCAATGTCCAAAAAACAAAACAAAAGAAAGAAAATTAAATCAGAAATTTATTAAAAAACTAAACCTCGCATACATCCAGGGTCAGCTGAAAGGCTTATATATTTTTTCACTGATGTCAAATAAGACTTACTTCAGAATTATGACCAAGAGGCCCTGAAAGACCCTGAATAATTAAGGTATCTTCCAATTCTAAAATGGTATGACTCTTTTGGAATTCTTCTAAAGAAGCAGAAGATGTGATTTAATATGTTTTGAGTGATTCTCAACCATAAAGGTTAAAAAAATAGCAGCTTTCTGATTGATCTTTAGATAACCAAGCATTCAACCAATGAACCTTACAGAGCTTCTGGGTTCAAACTACATTCCTGATGGTGAAACTTATTGGAAATCTAACCACCTGATAAGAGAAATGATACCGTTTGTTAAGCAGCCCTGTGCAGTGAAAGGTACGTTGAACTCAGAATCTGAAGAGTGACTCTGAAACCTAGTTCTGCCTCTTATAATCATATAACCTCGGGCAAGTCACTTAACCTTTGGGCATCAATTTCCTAGATATTCTTTAAAGCCTCTAAAATGATCACCATTCTGTGATGCTATGAAATTTTTACTTCTGTATATTAAATCAGGGGTTCTTAACCATTTTTGTTCTGTGGACCTCTTTGACAGGTGAAAACCATGGACCCCTTACTAGGTCCACACTATACTGTGTATTATGTAATAAATATATCACACTCGTACCAACACGTCCCCACAAGAAATTTTTTTAATTTCAATTCAAGCTCACAGACCCCTTGTTAAGAACCCCTGTTTTAAATTATTTTTAATTGAGAATTATAGAATTTTTAAACTGAAAGAGTGGTTCCGAATATGGCTGCACATCAGAATTACCTGAGGAATTCGACAGAAACATAACAGCTCCCTAGTCCCATCCCAGAGACTTGGATTCAGGGGTCAAGGATGGATCTAGCATCTGCCCTTCCAAAGATGGCGAGTCCAGTGTAGCCTATCCAAAGCCTCCTTTGTGGAGTAAGAGTAAAACTCGACGTCCTTACAGAAGCCTAGAAGACCCTATCCATGATCTGGCCCCTATGCAAGGTTTCTGAGCTCACTCTTCCCTCTCCCCTTCACTCTCTCTGCTCCAGTCACATTGAGCTCTTTGCTGCTTTCCCAACACACTTAACATTATTAGCCAGTTACGCTGTTTCCTAGATGATCACGTGGCTAATTTCCTTAAAACCTCGGCTCAAATGTCATCAGCTCACAGATGCCTGTGCCCATCCCCTGTTTAAAACTGCTACCCATAGCCCATCCCTCCACACTCCTGATTCCCCTTAGCTTGGTCTATTTTTCTTTTTCTATGGTACTTATCACCTTCCAACTTATTATATAATTAGCTCATTTTTTAACTATATTTATTGTCTGTCTTCCCTCACTAAAGTATAGGCTCTGAAGTGGCAAGGATTTTTTTAATTTCTTATTCATGGATGTATCCCAAACTCCTAGGATACTACCTGGCAAATAATGGGTGCTCAAACATTTGTTGAGTGAATGGATGAGTTCATGAATTCATGAATTCTTTTCTCCCATTTCTTCCTGTTTTGCCTTTCTCTTCTCTTAACTGCTACAATCTGAAAATGAATTTGTGGTTATTTGGTGGTGTTCTTTTATCGAGTAGAGTTTTATGTTCTCTGTTTTCAGTATTTAAAATCAGTGAGTGCTTTTGACCTGATAATCCTCCTTGTGGGACTATATGTCAGGGAAAGTCAAAAGAATAAAATAGTAATGTATACAAAGATGTTGGTAGCGATGCTATTTATGATAATGAAACTGGAGATAATTCGAACATCAACCACTAAGCAAATAGCTAAATCAACTATACTAACATGCCAGAATATCACCATTTACATGTGTATAGATGAAACCATATTAGGTTAAAAATATGTAATATAGAGAGATTGATTACAGCTTATGGAAAATATTTGTATTTTGAGGTTCATAAGTGATTGTAAAGTCATATAGGTAAGAAATGAAAGATTAACAGATTCTTTTTCTGAAAAACTGTTTCAGTTCATACAAACTCAATGTACATGAGCAAGCATCATGTTTCCTAATTCTCTCCTCAAACATATTTTAGCTAAATATGTTTTCTTTTATTAACTTCCACTGATTTTTTTTTCCTTCAGAGAGAAGGTAAAAGATGGAAAAAATTAAAGAAGGGAGAAAATAGAGCTAGAAGGAGACAGAGAAATGAATGTATACACATTTACAAAGGAAATACTTATAGAACCAGACACACAGACAAACAAAGGTGCAGAGAAACAAAAGGAAAGTGAGACAAAGAAAGATACAAGGAGTCACTTTCATGGTAAAATATTCCCGCCAAGAGAGTTTACAGATACACCTCTTTAAGAGGGCAAAATTAAGTTATATTTTTAACTATAGGTACATCATTTCTTGGACCTTTTGCTGTGGAACAAATGAAGTTAATTAAGATGAAGATTTGGTCCATAGGACAGTTTTTCCATCTCATTTGTAGAAAAGCAAAGAGGGACGATGTAGGAAGAAATTCAGCCAGTATCTAATTTCCTCAGGCCAACATCATCAAACATGGAATCCACTAAGAGCTGGGCCAGGAGCCCACGTAATACAAAAGTGATCTGCCTTTTTTATTAAGAACACCACAGGGAGGACTGGATCGGCCCTCAAGAGGGATCGGAGAATATTCTTGCTACTTGCCTTCATAATTCTCCCGGACCCAAATAGCAATGCTATGACAGATGGAACATTTATTTTCAAAAATCTTTTAAGTACATTTCACAAAAGTATCAGGCAAAAAAAAAAAAAAAAAAAAAAAACAATATAAAAATGAAACACGAGGCACAGTCCTACTCAAAAAGAACTCACAGTGTAGCCAGGGAGATGGGACCTACATACAAGAAACAACAGAGCATAATATGTGAGTATCAATGTACAAAAGCCAAAATAAGTGGTAATGTCAATTCTTGCTTTGGCTGCTATGGCAACTGGGGAAGGCTTGTTGAAGGGGGCATGTGACTTGGAGCACTGGTCAAGCAAAGAGAAAAGCATGAGCAAAGGCACAGAGGCAAAACTAGACTTAGTAGATGCAGAAGACAGTTAACAGATCCGATAACTTGGAGTGTGTCCTAGGGCAGGGATAATAAAGTTGGAAGGGGAAGAAATTGACAGAAGATTGAAGACCCTGATCATTAGGTTGAATGAATCTTCTCCCATATGCAGGATAAATCAATATAGATCCTACCACCCTTAAGGAAATTTCCCATGTGAAAATCTGGATTTAGAAAACAAATCAGTTATCTCACAAAAGAAATTTTTGTTTGCCAAATGATTAAACGTTGACGCTCTTAAAATAGTAGACTGCATGGCTTCATGAATACTTTATGCAGCACCTTTGAGATATGTCTTCTACATCAGGGTACAAAGTATTAATTCATACCAATTTTTCTTAACATACAGAAAGCCAAGCACATTTGTCCTGTTTTCTTAATTAGTGTGATATTTCCTAAATGCCTCATGGATAATAAAAAAGTTCAGGTTTCTAAGCAGGCCCCTCTCCTACCCACATGCACACCTTGCTATGCATAGCATCCATTCCAGAAGATTTCATTACACTATGTGATGCTAAATTCACCCATCCATTCATTCACCAAGCAAATATTTTCCTAGTGGCTACCATGTATCTGACTCTAACTAGGCACTGGGGACCAAGACAGCAATGGTCTCTTACTTATATGGAGTTTAGAATATTACATCAGGGGGGTGTTACAAATAAGCAAGGAAAAAGTCTCTAGTAGAGAGGAAGTTTAAACAGGGATTTAAAATAGGTTGATAAGATGAGAGACTATAGGAGGATTATGGAAGTTTTCTCAGAGGAGATGACATTTAAACTAAGATTCTCAGGAAGGCTTATCAAAAGAGAATATTGCCGTTTTTCACCCATCCATCCACCCTTCCATGCAGTGAGCACTGTTTGAGCAGCTACCACTATGCTAGGCTCTGTAGGGGACACAAAGAAGTAAAACAGTCAGTATCATCTCTGAGCAAGTTTAGTTGGGAATATAACACATGCACACAAGAGAAGGCTGTTAACACTTGCTTTAAAAAATGGTTCAAGTCCAGTGAGTAGAGCAGTGTGGGTGGAAGTGATCCAGAAGATGCCACGGAGGAGATGGAATGGGGCTCTTAGAAGAAAGGGCAGTATTTGAATAAGTGGAAAAGAGGGCATTTCTGAAAGAAGAATGTAAGCAAAGGATGTTTAAAACACAGTGAAGTAGATTATTCAAAAAGGTTTGGGGTGGGGGTGAGAATAGCATTATTTTAGCTGACAAGGTTGGTTATGACAAGGGAACCACATGCCAAATGAAGGAGTCTAGCTAAATCCTGTAGTCATTGGAGTCACTGAAGTCTTTCAAAAGGATTGTTAACATAAATGTGTTATTTTAGTGAGATTAATCTGGTTGCATATTCAAGAAGTTCTGGTGAAAGAGAGCCTGGAATTAGGATCAATAAGGTGCTGCAAAAATCCAGGGATTGGATAATAGGGACTTAGAATAGGTGGAAGTTGTAAGAATCAACAAAAAGAGGAAAATTCCAGAGCCCTTACTGAAAAAGCACCCCTAGGACTTGGTGATTGATTAAATGTGGGGCCAGGGAGCAGGTGATATCAAAAATGATTCTAAAACTACCAGTTTAGATACCTAGGACAATGGTGATACAAGAATAGAGAGCACTCCCAGCAGAAATAAGCCTAGTCTATAAAGGTAATTTTCTACCTGGATTTGCACATTCTGGGGCCCAGAATCTTGAGTCTGGAAAATGTCCACCCAATGTCGGCACTGTTTCCCCAGATCATGACCAATATGCGAGCGTCACGAGGGCAGGAATCTTTTTGTGATCACTGCCGGATCTCTAAACAATTAGCGCTGGAGATAGTACATATTCATCATTCACTGACTGAATGATGGACTTAGATGAAGAGGACAGACATATATCAGCCTTCAGGTCCTCTTCACTGGGAAGCACATGGCCACCCTTTCCAGTGTGGCTGAGAAAACTGTGTCTGTGCCAAGGGTTCCTTGGGCTTCCCCACAGTCTGGTCTACATAGGAATGTTTGTTTCTTGTTTCAGATATGGATTGTTAAATTCAGTCTTTTAATACTTCTGCTTCAAGAACAGCTTTTGAGCCCTGGGATTTTACTTCTTAACAAGTTGAAGTTACCTCAAGGCTCAGCCTGAGGGCCCTGAATTAGCACCGTCTGCAGTTCTGGTATCTTAATCCTCTCACTTTGTTGCTGGGGCTGTGAAACAGGTTTTCTAGAAGCTTTTTCACAGAAAGTCTCTTCTTTCTTGGAGTCTGACATTTGCTCAGCATGGTGAAATGTCCCTCTTTACACCATGAAACACCTCCCAGGCAGCTGTAGCTGGGGGCATGACTGATTACTTCTTCATACCTCATAGTCTGTGGCTTGTACTATATTAAGTCAGATGTAGGAAAGCTTTCCAGGGTTCTCCACACCAGTTGCTATTAAACTTGAGCGTAGATCAGAATTGCCTGGAGGGCTTGTGAAAACACAGATTGTAGGGCCTGAGAATTGCATTTCCAACTAATTCCCAGGTGATGCTGATGAAAACCACTGCTGTGCACAAAGATAATGCAAACAACAATAAACCCATATCACTTGTGATGTTTTATTTTCTGAAATATAATATAGATTTGATTAAACATAAATGTCTCATTACACAAAGGAATGTCACAAAACACAACCACCTGGCAACTGATAAGAAATGTAAGTTTGTAGAATCACCTGTGATTTTAGGGATGCCTCCAAGCCTCCCAAAGCCAGGGACTTCTAAGCACAGGCTTTCAAGAGTGTTCACCCCTTCTGAGACATGGGGCAGGGAGGTGGACATTACTTCTAGAAGTAAATGTAAGGTTTAAATACTTACCAGCAGAACTATATAAATTTCCTGCAAAGTACTTGATTTCCTTTTTCTTAATATATAGCACTTAAGTCTGAGAAGACAAAAGTCCACTAGCTTCTAGGAATAATAAATAAGGTTCTAAGAAGCAGATGCCTGGATTAAAAAAAAACAATAATGTGAATTCAACCCAGTGTAAGTACACAGAGCAGATAATAAAATTATTTTAAGAACACTGGCTGAATAATAATAACAATTGCTTCCATTTTGGGCATGGCTTATTGTGTAACAGTCTTATTTTACATAAAAGTTTTATCTCTTATTGCTTCTTTTGTGCTTTCACCTTTTGGATAGGAACTCTTTCAACATCTCCTTTCTGTTTACCTGAATTTCCACCTCACAAGGCTAAGTAATTTTTTGCTTTCTTCTGAGCATAGTCATCAAAGTTTTATGGGTTATAAAAATTCTACATAGGTTTTTTAAAAAATATAAGGCTAATGCTATGTGCACTGCATTCCTCACTCAGATCTAAAAGATAGAGTTCAGATTCTCCTTAATGGGGGACTTTTAAAATCACCAACATAAACATCAGGTTTCAAAGAAAGAAAAGAACACCTCTTTAGATTTTGAAGTGCAAGTGACATGTTAGGAGAACAGAAGTATGAGAATTATCTCCTGTTAAAGTAAAATAAAGCCAATATTGAAAATTTTCTTCTCTAACACTTTGTGAAAGATGGAGCCCAGCCACAAATTCTATGTTTACAAGATATATATTGAGCTATGGCTCAATCAGTAGGGCTCCCGTTTACCATATGGGACCGAACCCGGGGCCTCCTGGTGAAGGCAAGCCCGCCCGTACGGCATGGTTAGCTGACCCAGCGAGCACAAGCAGCAAGGGGGGGATAAATGAATAAATAAATAAAAATCTTTAAAAAAAAAAAAACAAGATATATTAAAAACTAAATTGCAGAAAGTTCTGTAAGAAATTCACAGTTCACTACAATTCAGGCCACATGAATTCCACAACACTTTTATTTTTAATATTCCCTTTTTCTCTCTGTATGTACAAGTTGTTATAAAACATAAATAATAATGAGTTAGAGATATCACATCTAAAACTGGAATCTAGGAATCTAAGAAGAAATCTTGAATCAGTGTTCTTAGAACTCCAGATATTAGGGGCTTAGAGATTTTCCTAGGAAAGGTCTAAAAGTCATTTTAAAATGCTGTATCAAAAAGTCACATTAGTCCTATTTGGAATACATGTGTGGGAAAAAGAGAACAGGGCATAGGAACTATTGTGGGATGACAGATAATTTTGCAATGCTGAATATAAACAATGCAGTGCAGTTCATCCAAATTTCTTTGGGATGTCCATAGTTGTTTTTTTTTTTTTTCAATTGTGGTCGAAGAAAAGAGAGGAAAGAACACACAATATCTCAGAGTACACCTTCAAATGTAATGATTTCTGAAAAACACTGATAAAAAGAAAATCTTAAAAGCAGCCAAAGAAAAATGGTATACTAAGTACAGAAGAACAAACATAAGAATGAAAGCCAGAAGATCATGGAGAGAGATCTGAGAGTTCTGAAAGAAAAAACCGTCTACCTGTAAACAACAAAAATATCTTTCAAAAAATAAAGGCATATGAAAACTTTTTTGTACAAACGTTGAAAGAATTCATCACCAGCAGATATACAGTACTAGAAAAGTTTTTAAAGTTTCTCAAGCAGAATAAAAATGATACCAGCTAGAAACTTGAATGTACACAAAAGAATGAAGAGCAATAAAAATGGTAAATAAAAGGGTAAATCTAAAGAACATTTTTCTCTTCATTTTAATGTCTTTAAAAGAGAGTCTATTTTATAGTAAAAATAATAACAATGTCTTGTGGTGTTTATAAAATATATAGAAGTAAAATGAATGACAAAAATAGCACAAAGGATGTGAGGGGATACATGGAAGTATATTGTTGTAAGAATGTTACATTATACAAGAATTGGTATAATATGTGAAAGTATACTGTGATAAGTTAAAAGTAGATATGGTAACCCAAGAGCAACCTCTGAAAAAAAGAAACAAATTATAGCTACTATGGCAAAAGTGGAGATGAAGCAGAATCATAAATATTACTCAATTTATGTGAAATGTAGAGAACAAGGAAAAATAAACAAAGAACAAATGAAAAAAATAGAAAAACAATTATTAACGTGATAGTTACATCCTACCATATAGTTAATTCCATTAAATTAAAGTAATTACTAATTACACTAAATGTAAATGGTCTAATAAGCATTCATTCAACCAAAAATATAATGTCTACCCAAAAACTATACTTTAAATATAAAGTTACACATTAGTTAAAATTTAAAAAGATAAAATAAGATATACAATGAAAACATTTAATATAAAAAAAGCTGGAGTGGCTATAATAATGTCAGATAAAATAGATTTCAGAGAAAAATATACTCCAAGGATAATGAGGGACATTTAATTGTGAGAAAGAAATCAATTCATCTAAAAGACATAACAATCTTATATGTGAATGCACCCAATAACAGAGCTTCAATATAACAAGCAAAACTGATAAAACTTAAAGGGAGAATGAGAAATCCACAATTATACAGCAATTCTCATAGCAATTGATAAAACAAGTAGACAGAGGATCAGTAAGAAGAGAAAACACATGAAAAACACTATTAACCAAATTAACCTAATATTTATAGAATACAATTCCCAATAACAGAATGCACTTTTTTTTTTCAAGTAAACACAGAACATTCCACAATATATACCATATGTTGATTCATAAAACAATCTCAATACATTTTAAGGTTGAAATGATACAGAGAATGTTCTCTGATCACAATGGATTTAAATAAAAAATCAGTAATCGAAAATTATCTGGGAAAGCCCCAAATATTTGAAGATTAAACAGCATACTTCTAGGGAAGATGGCATCAGATTAGGTAGGCAAGGCTCAGGTTTCTAACAAAAACAATGGAGAAAGAGCCAATAGCTGTCCAAGGGACATGCTTTGGGGGGCCAGCAGACCAGGACAGTGCCTCACAACTCCCAGGAGGGTAAGGGACAGACAGAAAAAGAAGCCATAACAACAAACGTGAATTACCAGGCCCCCAAGGCCAGGAAGGGCTCCCCTCTCCTACCCCCAGGATATTAAGCGGGAGTAAAACCCCTGGCTCATTGCAGCTGACTGAGATGGGACCACATGTGTTCATTACTGTCAGTTGTTAAAAGGAAAAGGGAGGGGGAAGTTGGGGGGCTTTTCTTCAGTGAATTCTGCCAGCGGAGCCTGCTTTGAATCTCAGCTCTGGCCTGACAAAAACAAAGGGAAAAAGAGAGAGAGATACACCTCTGTGGAAAGGTGTGCCAATGAGTGCCATCTGCTGACCAGTCTGGAAATTGCACGGACAAAAACTGCACTTGGGTCTCTGTTCTCTAACTTCTGGGAAAAAATCTGCCCCCCAAAAGTGAGTCCTAGTGTGATTTTGATAACTTTAGCTGGGGCAATTTTAAAGACTTAGGATAAATTGAACCAAATATCAAAGAAGAACTGTGAAAAAAATAATAACAATAAGCAAGAGAGAGAAATTGGCCATCAGAGTAAATTCACCAACATATTCAGATGCCTAGACATCAGCAAAAACTTACAAGCCATACTAGGAAGCAAGAAGAGATGGCCCAGCCAAAGGAACAAACCAAATATCCTGAAGAGATACAGGATTTAAGACAATTAATCAATGATAATTACATAACTCTCCTAATCAAGTCAAAGAATTGAAAGAAAATGTGGCTAAAGAGATAAAGGATATTAAGAAGATACTGACTGAGCATAAAGAACAATTTGAAAGTCTGCAAAGAAAAGTAACAGACCTTATGGGAATGAAAGACATGATGGATGGGATTAAAAACATATTACAGGCACATAAGAGCAGATCTGAATTGCTCGAAGACAGAATTAGTGATTTCAAAGACAGAACATCTGAACTGGAAAAGACAGGAGAACAGAAAGAGAAGCAAATAGAAGTAATGGAACAGGATCTCAGAGAACTGAATGACAATGGGAAACACAAAAACATATGCATTATTGGTGTCCCAGAAGGAGAAGAAAATGGAAAAGGGGCAGAAAGAATATTTGAGGAAATAATGACTGTAAACTTCCCATCCTTTATGAAAGGCATAAATATCAATATCCAAAAAAGACAATGCACCCCAAAAAGAATAAATCTGAATATACTTACCCTGAGACACCTACTATGCAGAATAACAAATATCAGATATAAAGAGAAGATTCTGAAAGCAGCAAGAGAAAAGCAAAGCGTCACATACAAGGGAACTTCAATAAGATTAAGTGCCAACCTCTCATCAGAAACCATGAAGAAGAAAAGAAAGTAGTATGATGTATTTAAGGTACTGAAAGAGAGAAGCCGCCAGCCAAGAATTCTGTATCTAGCAAAACATTACTTCAGAAATGAGGGGGAGTTCAAAGTCTTCACAGACAAACAAAAAGCAGTAGACTATGTTACCAAAAGACCAGAATTACAAGAGATACTAAAGGGAGTGCTGCAGCCTGAAAGAAAAAAACAAGGGCGAGAGATGTGGAGAAGAGTATAGAAATGAAGATCATTAGACAGGGTAAATTAAGGGATAAAAAGATACACAATAGTATGCTATGACAACAGAAAGCCAGAAGTAAGTAATGCCTTTACAATAATAACAGTGAATGTTAATGGCTTAACTCCCCAATCAAAAGACATAGACTGATATAATGGATAAGAAAATATGAGCCATCTATATGTCATCTACAAGAGCCTCACCTCAGTTGTAAGGGAAAACCAGGTTAAAAGTGAAAGGCTGGAAAAAGATATTCTATGCAAATAGTAACCAAAAAAAGAGCTGAAGTAGCAATATTAATATCAGGAAAAAAAATAGATTTTAAATGCAAAACTGTTAGAAGGGATGAAGAAGGTCATTATATATTAATAAAAAGGGCAATTCAGCAAGAAGAAATAACTATACTAAATATTTATGCACCTAGCCCCAGTGCTTCAAGATACAAGAGGCATACACTGGCAAAGCTGAAGGGAGAAATAGCTGTGTCTACAATAATATTTGGAGACTTCAATACACCACTCTCAGTATTGGATAGAACATTTGGACAGAGGATAAATGAAGAAACAGAGAGCTTGACTAATATGATAAATGAAGTAGACCTAATAGACATCTACAGAGCATTGCACCCCAAAACAGCAGGATATACATTCTTTTCAAGTGCTCATGGATCCTTCTCCAAGATAGCCCATATGTGGGTCACCAGACAAGTCTCAATAAATTTTAAAAGATTGAAATTATACAAACCACTTTCTTTGATCAAAACAGAATGAAGCTGGAAATCAATAATGGATGGAAAAAGGGAAAATTCATAAATATATGGAGATTAAACAATACTTTTAAATAATCAGTGGGTTAAAGAAGAAATTGCAAGAGAATTTAGCAAATATCTTGAAATGAATGAAAATGAAACACAACATATCAAAACCTATGGGATACTGCAAAGGCAGTGCTGAGAAAGAAATTTTTTGCCCTCAAATCTTACACTGAAATAGAAGAAAGCATTAAAATTGAAGACCTAACTGCACACCTGGAGGAACTAGAAAAAGGACAATAAACTAAACACAAACCAAGCCAAAGGAAAGAAATAGTGAAGATCAGAGCAGAAATAAATGAAAGCAAGAACAAAAAAAAAAAAAAAAAAAAAAAAAATAGAGAGACTCAACAACCAGAAGTTGGTTCTTTGAGAAGATCAATAAAATTGACAAACTCTTTTCTAGACTGAGAAAGGAAACAAGATAGAAGATGCAAATAAAATCAGAACTGAGATGGGGGACATTACCACTGACCCCACAGAAATAAGAGAGATCATAAGAGGACACTAAGAAAAACTGTATGCCAAAAAACCAGAAAATGTACATGAAATGGACAAACTCCTAGAAACATACTGTGGAAGTTTGATATTATTTATGAATTCCAAAAAAGAGATATTGGTTATGTTTAAAACTGGTTTGTTTCTCTGGGTTGATACTCTTTGATTGTATTAGATTCAGCTGAGATGCATTTGATTAAATTATGTTAAGATTAGGGCTTTGATTCCACCATGTCATTAGGTCATGCAGGATTGATTTCTCACTCCTTTGGTGGGCTATATAAAGGGATAACCAATAAAAAAGGCAAGAGAAGTAGATACATAGGAGAATACAGAAAAAGACACGGCAGAGGAGAGAACTTAGTTTTGATGCTGGAGCCCCAGAAAGAGAGATGAGCCTGATAGTTTACAGTTGATCTTGTGAAGAGAACAGAGCAGCTGAGCCCAGAAAGAAATGAGCCCCAGAAAGAGAGACTAGCCTTATGCCAGCCTACAGCTGAGATCAGAAGAAGCTGTACCCATGGAGCCTTAAGAGGAAAGAGGAAGACTAAACCCTTGCAGATATCAGCAGCCATCTTACATCAACATGTGGCAACAGACTTTGGGTGAGAAAATACCTCTTATGGTACCTTGAGTTGGACTTTTAAGGGCCTTGTAACTGTAAGCTTCTACCCCAAATAAATACCCTTTATAAAAACCAACAGATTTCTAGTACTTTGCAACAGCACCCCTTTTACCTGACTAATATACACATGAAACGCCTACACTGACTATAGAAGAAATAGAAGACCTCAATAAACCACTCACAAGTGAAGAGATTGAAACAGTCATCAAAAGCCTCCCAAAGATGAAAAGCCCAGGACCAGATGGCTTCACAGGTGCTCAAGTTCTTCCGAAAACATGAACAGGAAAGAATGCTACCAAACTCATTCTATGAAGCCAACATTACCCTAATACCGAACCAGATAAAGATACTATGAAAAAAGAAAGCTACACAACAATATCCCTAATAAATATAAATGTAGAAATCCTCAACAAAATACTTGCAAACAGAATCCAAAAGCACATTAAAAGAATTATTCACAACAATCAAGTGGGTTTTATCCCAGGTATGCAACATAGTTCAACCCAAGAAAATCAATTAGTGTAATAAGCCACATTGATAAATTGAAGAAGAAAAATCTCATGATGCTCTCAATTGATGCAGAAAAGGCATTTGACAAAATACAGCACCCTTTTTTGAAAAAAAAGAGAGAGACACTCCAAAATATAGGACTAGAAGGAAGTTTTCTTAATACGGTAAAGTACATATATGGAAAACCTACAGCTAGCATTATACTCAATGGTGAAAGGCTGAAAGCTTTCCCACTGAGATCAGGAACAAGACAAAGATGCCCACTGTCACCGTTATTAGTCGATATTGGGCTAGAAATTCTAGCTAGAGCAATTAGGCTAGACAAAGAAATAAAAGGCATCCAAATAGGAAAGGAAGAAATGAAACTTTCACTATTCACTGATGACATGATCCTATATCTAGAAAATCCTGAAAAATCTACACAAAGCTGCTAGAATTAATAGACAAATTCAGCAAAGTGACAGAACACAAGATTATCATGCAAAAACCAATAGCATTTCTATATACTACTGATGTACAATCTGAGGAGGAAATCAGGAAAATAATTCCATTTATGATAGTGACTAAAACAATCAAATATTTAGGAATAAAATTAACCAAGGACATAAAGATTCAGAAAAGTACATAACATTGCTAGAACAAACCAAAGGAGACTTAAATAAATGGAAGGGCATTCCGTGTTCATGGATTGGAACACTAAATATCGTTAAGATGTCAATTCTACCCAAACTGATTTACAGATTTAAAACAATCCCAATAAAAATCCCAACAACTTTTTTTTGCAGAAATCGATAAGCCAATAATCAAATTTATTTGGAAGAGTAAGGGGCCCAGAATCACCAAAAATGTCTTTAAAAAGAACAAAGTTGGAGGACTCTCACTTTCTGACTTTAAAGCATATTACTTAGCTACAGTGGTGAAAAAAACAGCATGGTACCGGCATAAGGACAGAAAGATTGACAAATGGAACTGAATTGAGAACTCAGAAATTGACCCTCACATCTATGGTCAAGTGATTTTTGACAAGGTTAAGTCCACCCAGCTGGGCCAGAACAGTCTATTCAACAAATGGTGCTGGGAGAACTGGATAGCCATATCCAAAATAAAGAAAGAAGACCCCTATCTCATCCCATATACAAAATTAATTCAAATCAGATCAAGGACCTAAATATAAAAACAACAACCATAAAACTCCTGGAAGAAAATGTAGGAAAACATCTTTAAGATCTTGTGGTAGGCGGTAGTTTCTTAAATCTTACACCCAATGCACAAGCCACACACACACACACACACACAAAATAGATAAATGGGACCTCCTCAAAATTCAACACTTTTGCACCTCAAAGGACTTTGTCAAAAGGGTGAAAAGGCAGCCAACCCAATGGAAGAAAATATTTGGCAATCGCATATCTGATAGAAAGACAAACTTTAATCCATCAGATAGATTTAAAAATGGGCAAAAGACTTAAAAAATAACTGTCCAAAGATGAAACACATGAAAAAATGTTCAAAATCCCTAGCAATTAGGGGAATGCAAATCAAAACTACAATGAGATATCATTTCACACCTATTAGACTGGCCACTCTTAAAAAGTCAGAAAACTGTAAATGTTGGAGACGATATGGAGAGATAGGAATGCTTATTCAATTATTCCTATACATTCATTGGTGGGAATGTAGAAAATGTATAATATAATGGAATTTTATACAGTCACTGTGGAGGACTGTTTGACAGTTTCTAAGGAGTTGAATATAAACTTGCCATGTGTGGAAGTTTGGTATCATTTATGAATTCCAAAAATAGATTTTGGATTGTGTTTGTAAACTGGTCTGTTCCTCTGGGCATATTAGATTGTATTATATTCAGAGGTTTCACTTTTACTTGATTAAATTATGCTTTGATTTGGCCACGTCAGTAGGACATTGAGTCCCTACCTCCTTGGTGGGTGGGGACTCACAGAAAAAATGACATGGCAGAGGAGAGAATTTTAGTTTTTTTATGCTGGAGCCCTGGGAAGTAAATACTCAGAAGAACACAGAGGAATAGAGACAGCTCTGTAGACACAGCAGAGACTTTGGGAAGAGAATGAGCCTGATAGCCTACAACTACAGCTAAGCCTAGAGAAACGAGCCCCAAGAAAGAGACGAGTCCTATGTCAGCCTACAGCTGAGATTGGAAGAAGCTGGGACCACAGAGCCTTAAGAGGAAGAGGAAGGCTGAACCCTCGCAGACATTGCCTGCCATCTTGTGTCAACACATGGCAACAGACTTTGGGTGGGAAAGTACCTCTTATGATACCTTCAGTTGGACTCTTTAGGGCTTAGTAACTATAAGCTTCTACCCCAAATAAATACCCTTTATAAAAGCTAACAGAGTTCTGGTACTTTGCATCAGCACCCCTTTGGCTGACTATTACACCATGGGACCTGGCAATACCATTGCTAGGTATATACCCAGAAGAACTGAGAGCAGTGACATGAATAGACAACTGTGTTCTGTTAGTTCATAGCGGCATTATTCACAATAGCCAAAAGTTGGAAACAACCCAGGTACCCATCAACTGATGAATGGATAAACAAATTGAGGTATATACACATGACAAAATATTATGCAGCGGTAAGAAGAAATGAAGTCTTGAAACATATAACAACATGGATGAACATGGAGGACATTATGTTGAATGAAGCAAGCCAGACACAAAAAGATAAATACTGTATGACTGCGCTATTATGAACTAAATACATTGTGTGAAATATAAATATATTATATGAAATATTAATATGGGTAAAATTGCATATATAAGACCATTTTTCTTTGAAGCTAAACAAATATAGGTTAATAGTACAAAATGTTAATATCAGACCAAAAAACCCCACAACATTATACTAAGTGAAGGAGAATAGACACAGAGTACTACATATTGTATGATTCCATTTATATAAAATGTAAAAATAAATCAATTTATAAAGATGAAATTAGATTAGTGGTAATGTAGGGTTGGGGAAAGAATGCTAAGGGGTATGGATTCTTTCTTTTTGGAGTAATGAAATTGATCTAAAATTTTTGAGATGATGAATGTACAACATTGTGATTATACTAAAAGCCATTGATTATACACTTTGGATAGATCATATGGCATGTGAATATATCTCAATAAAACTGCTTAATAAGCAAATAAATAATTGTACAAGAATAGCCAGAAATAGCAGCTATGTACAGCAGGGGAAACAGAGAGAGATTGAGAGGTGAGGAGTTTTTTTGTTTGTTTGTTTGTCTGTTTTTTGTTTATTATTATTATTGAAATTATGAAAATGCTCTAATAATGATTGAAGTGATGAACACACAACTATGGGATTATACCAAAGGCCATTGATTGTACACTTTGGATGAACTGTATGCTTTATTAATATGTATCAATAAAATTGATTTGTTAAAAAAAATACTTCTATATAACCCATAAGTCGAATAAGAAGCACAAGAGGAATTACAAAATATTTGAACTGAATAAAAAATGAAAACAGTCAAAATTTGTGGATGTAGCTAAAACATTACTGAAAGGGAAATTTATAGCTTTAAATCCTAATATTAGAACAGAAGAGGGGTCCAAATCCAATGATCTAAGTTTCCACCATAAGATACTCAAAAATAAGAGCAAATCAAGCCCAAACCAAAAACCAGGGCATAATAAATATAAAAACAGAACTTAATAAATAGAAAACAGGTAAATAATAGACAAACTTAATGAAATCAAAAGCTAGTTTCCTGAAAGATCATAAAACTTATAAACCTCTAGCAAGACTGATCAATGCAGAACATAGAAGGCACTAATTATTGCTATCAACACCCAACAGACATTAAAAGGAAAATAAGAGAAGGGATTATTAAAAACAACATTATGTCAATAAATTCACAACTTAGATGAAACGGGCATATTCCTAGAAATAGTCAAAGGAACAAAACCCACTCAGGAAGAAGTTTTTAAAGTCTGAATTTCCCTATATCTGTTAAAGAAATTGAATAAAATTTTAAAACCTGCTCATAAAGACACCAAAGCCAGAAAAAAGATATTATAATAAAAGAAAACTGCAGATAAATATAGCCCTGAACATAGATGCAAAAATCCTTAAGAAAATTTATCAAATCAAATTAAAAATATATTAAAACAATTGTACACCATTATATATATATTACCAAATTTGAAGAAACAGTATGTATGACAAAGTGGTGTTTATCCCAGGGATGCAAAATTAGTTTAATATTCAAAAATCAATGTGCCAAAGAATAAAGCTGGATCCTCACCTCACACCATATACAAGATTAAAATCAAGATAGATTTAAAATATCTAAATTTAAGAGGTAAAGCAATTAAACTCTTAGGTGAAAACATACTGGCAAATCTTCATGACTTTAAATTTGGCAATGATTTCTTAATGATACCAAAAGCATAAACAAAATAAAGAAAAACAGATCAATTGGACTTCATCCAAATTAAAAACTTTTATGCATCAGAGGACACCAACAAAAGAGTGAAAAACAACCCACAGAATGAGAGAAAATATTTGCAAACGTGTATCAGATAAGGATCTAGAATCCAAAATGAAGAATGAACACTTACAACTCAACAACAAAAAGACAAATAACCCAATTTAAAAATGGGCAAAAATATTCCAATTCTCAAAAATGCCCCATGTTACACCATTTTGTCAAAACCTATAAAATTGTGTGGTACAAACATAATGTAAACTATAGACCATGGTTAGTATCAATGCTTCAATATGTGTTCATCAATTATTACAAGTGTACCACACTATGAAAGATAATGTTAATGGCGGAAAGTGTGTGAGGGGAAGGGTATATGGGAATCCCTTATATCCCTATATTTTTTATGTAAAATTTATGTAACCTAAAGCTCCTTTAAAAATTAAAAATAAAAATTATTAAAATAGGAAATAAAATAAAATGGGCAAAGGACTTGAATAAACATTTATCCAAAGAAAAAATGCAAATAGACAATACATTTTCATGAACTGAAGCCTAATGTCATTAGTCATTAGGAAAATGCAAATCAAAACCACAATGAGATACCACATCAGAACTGCTAGGATGGCCTTAAATACACACATACAGAATAAAACATGTTATTGAGGATGTGGAGAACTTGGAACCATCATGCACTGCTGGTGGGAATATAAAATGGTGCAGCGACTGCAGAAAACAATTTGGAAGTTCCTCAAAAAGTTAAACAGAGAAATATCATATGATCCAGCAATTCCATTCCTAGGTATGCACCCAAAAGAACTGACAACAGGTATTCAAACAAAGACTTGTACACAAATGTTCATAGCAGCAGTTTTCCCAACAGCTAAAAGGTGGAAACAACCCAAATATCTATCAACAAATGAATAGATAAACAAAATGTGTTATATCCATACAATGGAATATTATTCAGCCATAAAAATGAATGAAGCACCAGTACACCTCACAACATCAATGAACCTTGAAAACATGGCAAGTAAAAGAAGCCATACACAAAAGGCCATATATCACTTAAATCCATTTATATGAAACATCCAGAAAAGGTAAATTGGTAGAGACAAAGCAGACTGGTGGTTGCCTGGGTCTGCAGGGAGGGAGGAATGGTGAGTGACTGCTAAATGAGAGTGGGGTTTCTGCTTGGGATGATGAAAAATTTCTGGAACTAGATAGTAGTAAATAATGGTTGCACATTTTGAACATACTTTATGCCAATAAACTGTACACTTTAAAATGGTGAAAATTATCAAATGTATGTTATGTGTATTTTTAACTTTTTATTTTAAAATATTTTCAAACTTATAGAACAATTACAAACTCCATAAAAAGAACTCCAACATACCCCTACCCACTCCCAGATACCCAGATCCGCCAATTTTAACATTTTTTCCACATTTGCTGCATCATTCTATCTATCCATCCATCAATCCATCTATCCATTTATCTGTCGGTCTATTTATTAATCCATTTTCTCAACACTTGAGTATTCAGAACAATAGACTATAAGCTGTATACATCATGATCCTTAAACACTTAATACTATCATGTACATTCCTAAAGATACTCACTTATATATCCACCCTAAATGCAGTTGTCAAGTTCAAGAAATTTAACATTGAAATAAAGCTTACAGTCTCTACTTCAATTTTTTCATATGTCCCAGTAATGTCCCTTTGAGCCTTTTCTCCTCCCTTGTTAGATCCTATCCAGGACCATATTGATTTAATTGTCATTGTCTCTTTAGTCCCTCCCTCCCTCCCTCCTTCCCTCCCTCTCTCTCTCTCTTTCTCTCTCTCTCTCTTTCTCTCTCTCTCTCTTTCTTTCTTTCTTTCTCTTTCTTTCTTTCTTTCTTTCTTTCTTCCTTCCTTCCTTCCTTCCTTCCTTCCTTCCTTCCTTCCTTCCTTCCTTCCTTCCTTCCTTTCTTTCTTTCCTTCCTTCCTTAATTGTGGGAACATATACACACCATAAACTTTTCCAGGTCTACAACTCCCAAATATACTATCCACTGGGACTAATTACATTCACAATTTGAGTATTTGGATATGTATATTCATCTTTTGTTAAATGTCAGACATTTTCTGCCATTATTTCTTTGGATATTCTCTGCCTCTTTCTTTCTCTCTTTCTTTCTCTCTTCTCTTCCTGGAACTCCCATAATGTGTATTTGATAAATTCAACACCTAATCATGATAACAACTATCAATAACTCAATAACTTAATAAATAGCATCTGTGAATAATATACATCAAGAATCATACTTAAAAAGTGAAAGGCTGAATGGTTTTTTTTTTCCCGTACAATCAGGAGCAAGGCATGGGTATGCACCCATACTAGAGATCCCAGCCAGTAAAATAAAGCAAGAAAAGGAAATTAAAAATTAAAGGAAAGAAAGAAGTTAAACTTTGCTTATTCATAGACAACATAATTGTGTATGTAGAAAATCCTAAAGATGCTGCAAAAAAAAAGAAGAAAAAACTACTTGAATTGGTAAGTGAGTTTAGCAAAGTCATAGGATACAAGGTCAGCATACAAAAATCAAGTGTATTTTATATACTAGCAATGAAAAATTGGGAATTGAAATTGAAAAATACCACTTACAATGGTATTTTAAAAAGCATAACAATTTCTCTGTAGACCTTCAAACTGAAAGCTGCAAAAACACTGCTGAAAGAAATTTAGAAGTCTTAAGTAGAGATATAAATATTTTTCATCAGAAGATTCAATATTGTTGAGATGTCAAATCTCCCTAAATTGCTCTATAGATTCAATATAATCCCAGGCAAAATCCCTGTAGGCTTTTTTAAAAATAGAAATTGACAAACTGATTCTAAAATTTACATAGAAATATAGAAATGCAAAGGACTTAGAATAGTCATATGACTTTTTTGAAAGAAGAACAAAGTTGGAAGACAAACACTATCTGATTTCAAGATTTAATAAAAGCCACAGTAATCAAGACAGGGTTGTATTGGCTTAAGAATAGACAAATAGATCAAATAAATAGAACAGAATAATGTCTAGATATAAGCCATGCATATAGGGCCAATAAATTTTCAATGAAAGTGCCAAGGTAATTCAATGAGGAAAGTATAGTCTTTTCAACAAGTGGTGGAATGACTAGATATCCAAATGTAAAAAAAAAAAAAAAAAAAAAAAACTTCAAATCTTATGCTATGCACAAATATAAACTTAAAATGGTCATAGACTTAGACAAAGAAGCTGAATCTAAAAAACTTCTGGTAGTAAAAAAAAAAAAAGAAAATCTTTGCAAAGTTCAGGTGGGCAAGGATGTCTTAGAATGTAAAAGGCAAGAACCATAAAAGGAAAAAATGTGATAAATTGGAATTCATCAAAATTTTTAAAGTCTGCTCTTTTAAAGGCAACTTTGAGAAAATAAAAAGGCAAGCCAAAAACTGGGAGAAATATTATATATCCAAAGACTCGTATCTAGAAGCCTTACAATTAAATAATCAAAAGACAAACTACCCAATTAAAAATTGGGCAAAAAATCTGGACAGACACTTCACAAGACATAAAATGGTCAAAAATCCCATGAAAAAATGCTCAGCATCATTAGTCACCAATGAAATGCAAATAAAACCACAATGAGATATCACTACACGTCCACTAGAATAGCAAAATGTAAAAGACTGACAATACCAAGTGCTAACATGGATGTGGAGCAACCAGAATTCTCAAAATTGCTTATGGGAATGTAAATTGGCATGACCACTTTTGGAAAACAGCCTGACAGTTTCTTATTACTTAAACATATACTTATCATACAACCTGCAGCTTCACTTCTAGGTATCTGCCCAAAGAGAATGAAAATATATGCCCAAAGGCTTGTCCATGGATGTTCATAGCTGCTTCTTTTGTAATAACCAAAAGCCAAAACAACTCAAATGTTCATTAGGTGAATAAACAAAGTGTGGTACCTCCAAACAAGAGAATGCTACTCAATGATAAAAAGTAACAAAATACTGATACACATGGCAATACAGATGAATCTCAAAATCATTACACTGGGTGAAAGAAGCCAGATACAAAACGTTACATATACATAGTCAATAGTCTAATCCACCATAATAGAAAGAAGGTCAGTGGCTACTTCATGCTTGTGGCAGGTACTGGAAGTCAACTGAGAAATGGCAAAGGGACAGAATGTTAGACTTGTTCTATATCTAGAGGGTGGTAGTGATTACATGGGCATGTATCTTTGTCAAAACTCATTAAACTAAAGGGGTATATTTATTGTATATAAAGTATACCTCAATAAAGTGGGTTTTTTTGTTTGTTTGTTTTGTTTTTTTTTTTAATTTGCAGCATTTACTCCATTTACAAGGAGATAATAAACTCATAATTCCTTACTAATCATATTATTCTCAGGCCTATTTTCCTTTAACCAGTTAAAGTTGTGTGTGTGTTTTGTTTTGTTTTTCTATGTGTTGAGAAACTGGAAGTTGTTTTAATTCTTCAGAAGACCTTGGCCAGCATATCAGGCAGCCAGTTCACAGGTCAGACCCAAAATGATGTGGCAAGACAACTTCTAGGCCTGTAAAGACAACCCTTGATACCAGACAGACATTGTTGGGGCCAAGCAAAAGGAGATGACAGGTGTACTTTTATCTCATCTCATTTATGTGTCAGATCAGATTTTAGCAAAAGAAATTGCTTTCTTCTGCCTTCCCATTGAGCCTCACGTGGCACTGGCACTTAAACCTAACCACAGATTGTGGCCCACATCTCCCTCTCCCTCTTTCTCTTTCTCCCTTCATAAATCAAAGAATACATTGAGAATAAGAACAGATGCTCTTTTAGTTTACATGTTTTGCAAGCAATCATAGGCTAATTTCCATAGACTTCCACTCCTACTAGCACCTGCATCCACATACTCTGTCTTGTCGCTTGTTTCAATAAATGAATGGTCTGTGCTCCTACCTAAATCCAATCCTTTCATTTCCCCTCCTTTTCTGTGGTAGTTTGAGACAGTATATACCCCAAAAGATCATGTCCTTAGAACTAATTCATTCCTATGGGTGTGAACCTACTGTAGGTAGGAACTTTTGATTAGATTGCTTCAGTTAAGGACCTTTGGTTAGATTACTTCAGTAAGGGTGGCCCAGGGTGAGACTTAATCCTCTTACTGGAGTCCTTCACAAGCGGGATAAATATGGAGAGACACAGAGAAAAAAAGACCCAGGAGCTCAGAGAGGAACCTACAGAAGCTGAAAGAGAAAGCCATGACAGCAAGAAGCTGAAATCAATGGAACCTGGGAGAGAGAAAGCCACAAAAGGGGCAATCAGAAGCTGAAAGTAACAGAGCCTGGAGGAGAAGGTAGAGACCAGCCAATGCCACCATGGTGCCCTGCCATGTGACATGAGTCCAGGGTTGCTAGCAGATGTGTCTTCTGTGAGAGAGCTTTGCCTATTGCCTTGATTTGAATATTTTTCTCAGCCTCAGAACTGTAAGCTTATAAATTTATAAATTAACAAATACCCATTGTAAAAGCCAACCCATTTCTGGTATATTGCCTTGGCAGCCTTTAGCAAACTAAAGCACTCTCCTATTTTCCCTCACTCACCTCCCCCTCTCTACTGAGCATTGTTAACATCACACAAATATAGTTCTATTTCTCCCAATTTAAAAACAAACAAAAATCACTTTCCTTTTACCACCTTTTCTTTCTCTTTCTGAATCCATAATAGTGCTTCTTATTTACTGGGAAAATAACAGCAACCAGAAGAGAACTTTCTCATCCCCCACCACGAAATCTATGAACCTGCCTATATCTGTACCTAAATACTCTACCTTCGCTCCTGTGGCATAACAGTGGGCTTGGTCTCTACGGGGAACAGTGTGATAGCCCAAAAGCCAAGAGAAAAAAATGTGTGTCAAGGAGGAAGAAGTGATCAATTGTGTCAAATGCCACTGAAAGGTCAAGTAAGGTGAGAATTGAGGGTACCAGGGAGTTTAGCAATGTGGAGGTCACTGGGGATCCTAACAAGAGCAGTTTCTGTGCAGTGGTGAGAAAAAGCCTGACTTCAGTGAGTTAAAGAGAGACAGGGAAAAGAGAGTTGGAGACAGCACACATAAATAACTCTGTTTTCAAAGAGATTTATTACAAACAAAGCTGAGCAATAGATGGGAGCTAGCAGGAAAAGTGAAATCAAGAGAAGGGAATCTGGGTAGGGGGTACACAGATGTGCACTGAACCATTCTTTTGCTTTTTCTGTATGTATGAATTTTTCCAAGCAAAAACCCAGTGGGAGTAGCAAGAAATGCTATCATCTCATTTATCATGTAAATGTCTGCAAGCAGTGATTCCACTGGTCCTCACGGTTCCATGGATTATGGTGCACTTATTTAGAGCAATAATTTTCAGCTAACAAATCCACTCCTCTCCTTTAAAGCTATCTTAGGGGCACTCAAGGATTGGTTATGAGAAAAGACTTCTAGGGGAATGTGGGCCTTTATTTTGACCATGGCATTTGAGAAGAGATGCTTTTGTAGTCAAGGTCCAGCCTCAGAGGTCCCCTGATGATTTTTCCCTCCAGGGATTCAAGAACCAGACCAGACCTGCTCACCCCTAAAATCCACCCAGTTCACCGAAGTCAATTCATGGAGAAGAATTCAGGAGTAAATGGGCAAAGGATAGGGGCTCCGTGGAAAGCCCAACCAACAGACTGATGACACAAATTTGTGTTAGTGCTGGGAGGGACCTTAGAGCTATTCTAATGTCCTCCTAAAGACTCTCTCTTACCCCATGCCCCACCTGTCTG
Source organism: Tolypeutes matacus (assembly GCA_026826555.1). Lineage (NCBI taxonomy): Eukaryota > Metazoa > Chordata > Mammalia > Cingulata > Chlamyphoridae > Tolypeutes > Tolypeutes matacus. The sequence continues at coordinate 7,692,625 of JAKSZT010053785.1, forward strand.
CATATCCCATTGATTCCATCTTCATAATATATTCAGAATCAACTCTTTTTCATCTTCACTACCCATCCCAGTCTAAGCCACCCCCATCTCTTACCTGGATTATAGCAATAGCCTCCTAGCAGGTCTGTGGCTTCACCCAGGCTCCCCTCAGGCATTCTCAACATAGCAACCAGAGTGCTCCTGCAAGTTAAGTCAGATCCCTTCACTCCTCTGCTCCAAGCCCTCCAGTCTTTACAGGAGCCAACCAGGCCCTACATACCCTGGCCCTCCATGATCTCTGATCTTATTTCCTGCCTACCTCCCCTTGCTCACTCTCTCCTGCCACACTAGCTTCCTGGCTACAATTTGAACACACAGACCGGCTCCTGTTTCAGGGCCTTCACACCTTCTATTCCCCCTGCTTAGAATGCTCTTCCCCAAACAGTCATATGATTCACTCCCCACTTCTTTTGGGTCTGGGCTCAAATGTCACCTTATCAAAGAAGCTCTTTAATATAGCAACATTCCCCACCCCATCCATGGGAGTCCTCATCACCCTTCTCTGCTTTGTCTTTCTCCCTAGGGTTTACTGCCCTCCTGACACTCTTCCCTCCTACCTTTCTCCTTCCCTCCCTCCCTCCTTTCCTGATTTCTTCCCTTCTCTCCCTTTCATTCTTGCCTGTGTCCCCATGTCAGAAGGTAAGCCCCAGGAGCAGAGGAACTTTGTCTGGCCCGTGTTCTTTTTCAAAAAATACAAAATGCAGAAGTGGATGTGGCTCAAGCAGGTGGGCGCACGCCTACCACATAAGAGGTCCTAGGTTCCGTTCCTGGTGCCTCCTAAAGAAGATGAGCAAGACAGTGAGCTGACGCAACAAGATGACACAATGAAGAAACACAATGATAGACACAACAAGCAGGGAGCAGAGGTGGCCCAAGTGATTGGGTGCCTCCCTCCCACATGAGAGGTCCTGGGTTCAGTTCCCAGTGCCTTCTAAAAAGAAGGCGAGAAGACAGTGAATGCAAACAATGGGGGAGAGGGAAGAGAGATAAATAAAATAAAATCTTTTAAAAAATACAAAATGGAACTAAAAGACTGATCCTAAAAATTTAAGAAAATCATTTGTTTTCCTTTTGTTTAATTAGCCATGTCTTCTTAACATGTATACAATGATAACAATAATAAAGTCATGGAGTGTTGATACATTTATTAGGTCACTAGCTTTCTTAGTAATATCTCAACCACTTTCTCATATATCTCACTCTGGAAGAGTAATATTACAAGGGAGGATTTTGGCTGGCTATGTGTGTTAGATGGTTGCTTTTTCATCCATTTGATTCAGTTGAATTTACTTAATTTTCTAAGGAAAATCAAAACCAGGCTGGGGATTTGGTAAGGCAAGCAAACCATCTAGGGTGTACAATTTAAGGAGGTACTCACTCTCAGATGCTAACCCACCACTTAAGTGGACCCTTAAATTTTGTATCCAGGCACCTCGTTCCTAAGGAGGGACTCACTCCTTGGGTCTGGCAAGTGACTTATGTCACCAATCTGGTGATAATAGCAGAGTCAGAGAATGAGGGCCTTGGTTTAAGTAGGGGAAGATGAACTGCTTGAGAGTCAGGAGTCCTAGGTTCCAGTACCCTCTTTGCCACTTGGGCCACATTTCATCAAATCTAAGTCACCATATTGATTCTATGAAACTCCATTACTTTATATACTACCAAGAAAAAAAAAATATGCTGGCCATTAACCTATGACATAATGCCCAAGTGACAGTCCTCTGTGATTCAAGAATTGGTCTCACTAGCTTTTCTCACTACTTTGCTTTTTCTTTTTTTTAATCTACACAGAGGGATTAGGCTTTTTTCCCCCTGCCTTCAGAATAGTCACTTAACATTGGATAGGTTATCCTTTTGCATGTATCCCAATAACAAAACATAAATCTGGCTTTATCTACTTGTGGTTATCTTTTCTTTCTTAAAAGCACTTAATTATTACTTTGCAAACAAACAAACGAAACAAACCTGAAATTGCGTCATTCCCCCAATGACAAATATTTGCTTCATGAGTATCAAATTCATATCCCAAGCTCTGTTTCCTGGACTCTCCTTGAAAACAATATACTTTTTCATTTCAGTGACAAATCACAGTGTAATTCTTTTGAAGTCCTCTTAATCAGCAATTAAACTCAACACGTAAAGGATCAACCATGCACTTGCCTTAACTGAAATGTAGAAATGTAGAAATGTGAAAAGCTAGAACAGCTATGCGCAGGCCCAGGAAACAGCCACTAAATAGCTGCCTCACGACCACTGCCTGCTCACCACGACTGATGGGATGCTTCCCGACCACCAGCGTCTCAGATTCGGACCGAGAATCCAACTCACGAGACACAATCGACTTTAATCCAGTGCTGTGTTTACTTACCTTTAGAACAGGGCACAGGGCAGCAAATCCAGTATGCACAGCACCTGCTGTCTCATAGGAAGGCCCAGCAACCACCCACGACTGCAGTCTTGGCTCCCCTCACCCGCATGGGGAGGCACACAGTTGTCAGCGATGAGGAGTGTGCTTGCCCCGGACACAGACAGGCCACTGCCTTGGTTTCCTACTGCACTTTCGTTCCAGTCACACACGCCCAAGGTCTATGTGACAACGGGAAGTTCTCGCAGGCCAGGTGCAGTCCCACAGATCAAGGTTTTCACAGTAAATTAAGGCAAAGCATCTACCCTAGGTATACAGCAACCCACATTTCTCTAACCCCTTATATTTCCAAGGAAAAGATGCTGTGAAAAGGCAAGTCTTTGGCCATCTTCTTGGGCTGACCTAGGCCTGTGGGGAAAGGCCTGCATTTCTCCTAACTCACAGGGGCCCTTGACTTCAGGACACAGACCGGTTCCAGAGTCACTAAAACGAGGAAGGGAGGAGAGGGCACTTCTCAGAAAACAGAAATGCGGTTTTTACTTTACAAATCACTTTAACTCTGCCAACCCTAGTTGTCTCAACTGTAATAGAGCTAATCATTTTAAGGGGCTATTTAAGGGGATGGTATCTTGTGTTCCTTTTCTAACTGTGGGCCTATGACTTTAGTGTGTCTTAGCTCTTGGGAGCTCTAAAATGGTTATGTGACCGCTATCATATTAAGACTACATGCATCCTGGGCATGCTGTGGAAGCTCTGGTGAGCTCATGAGGCAGAGTCTCCGTGTTGCACTGGAGCACTGTCTGGGATGCCACACACTGGGCCTGAAGCTTCTCAAGTTGTGAAGAATAGTGGTACCACTTTTGACCCTCTGGTTTACATCAAACACTTTATATGCTCTATCTCATTTAATTGGCACAATAACCCTATAGGGCAAGTATTTACTATTCCCATTTGAAAGAAGAGGCGACGCTGCTGGCAGGTGACGGAGATGGGATCAGAACCCAGGCAGTTCATGCTCTCAACCGTCATGCTTATCATCTCTCACATCTGGTCTCCCTGTTTCACATTAGATTCAGTGCCTTTAATAAAAGGTTACATGGTAGAAATAAAGGCATTGGACTCCTTTGAATTTCTGGAAATGATACTTTCGGCTAGTCAGTGGAGAAGGGGAAGTGCAGGGAGGGATGTGATTTGAAGGGAGAGACAACACCATAATGAGGCTTCGGAAACACACTGGCCTCCTAAAATAAAACCGCTGACTACACCTCAGGATGTGCCATTGGGCAGAGACAGTGATATGTATTTACCATACCATTTACCTATTTTTGCACATATAGGAAGATGTTTCCCAGTGTTTATGTAATGGGGTAAGGGCTCTGTGACTAGTTCTAACCAATGGTCTGTAAGTAAAAGAAATTCTCCACTGTCTCTCTGTTCCCCTGCCACAGGACCATGGAAACTATGTTTCTAGAACATGGCAGAGATACAAATTGGCAGAGCTCTGGTGAGCCTGGCTCCCTGAGTGACTGTGTGGGGCAAAGGCACTCTGCTAACCTACTCTGGACATGCAATGTGAGGAAAATAAACCTTTTTTTTTTAAGCCACTGAGGTTTCAGGGTTAATTTGTGACAGCAACATAGCCTAGCCCGATCTCACACACAAATCTACCTCAGAAAAGCCAAGGTACCAAAAACAGACGTCACATTTCAGGAGTTCTTGTGATATTAGGTGAAACCATATTCAACTGCCATTTTTGTAGATTAAAAAAAAAGAGATGAAATATTGACAATAATATTAGTTGAATCTCTAATTTCACAGATTTTCAGAATCTTACAATTGGTAAAGACCTTGGCAACCAACAAGTCCTATAAACCCCTAGTTTACAGATAATACACCTGAGACCCATTCACATTAAGCAATTTACCAGAGATCCAAAAACATGGTAAAGGAAGAACAGAAATAATATTTCTTTTGGGGAGGACAACTTGGCAGTATGTATTTAAAAATACATATCAAATAGTCATTCCACAGCAATTCCACCTCTTTGACAGCAATTCTGCCTCTAAGAATTGATCCACCAGAATTATCTGAACAGGTATCGAAAAATATATAAATAAGAAGGTCCACTGTAGTAGCACTCTGTGTGATTGTGAAAACTTAGAAATAATTCAAATGCCCACTCAGGGGGAACTGGTTAAATAAGTTATGGTTCATCCATCTGTACTCATATCTACATAGTACAAAAGACAGAGGTCAATCTCCTTGCTGTCATGGAAAGATACCCAAGTCATATAGTTAAGTGATAAAAGCAAGATAGCATAAGTAGAAAAAAAGAAAAGAAAATTACCACTTTTAAAAGATTTATTAATCTCTATGCAGTGAGGTGTGTAAAGTGCCTGACGTTTAGTAGACATATTCGTCCTCTCTCCCTGCCATATTGCTTGGATTATTGTAAATAAATGCAGCTAGCTGGCCCAGAACCTACCAGCTGTGTGATGTCAGGCAAAAAGCTTCAGTTTCTTTATCTCTAAAACTGAAAGAAATAATTACAAATTCTTCAGACAGTGTTGCTGGGATTACATGAGACTATGTATATAAATTGCCTAGCACAATGCCTGGCACACAGTAAGTGCTTAATAAATTGTAACAATGATGCTATCTGTCTCTGAAAACCTGAAAAAAAAATGGGTTTCTTGTGGTTTGTCTTGTATTTACTTCTGCTTTTTTAACTCTTTAAAAAATTATCTAGTAAGAAAATATAATCAATCACACAGCTTATTTTCCTTTCTGCAATTAAATAAAAAAGCAGGGCTACATTTTAAGCAATGCTTACCTCAGTAAACTCTAGCAATTTTGGACATCCCAGTATTTAACGTAGCTTCTGAAGACAATTTCATTACTTCACTATCAAACTGATAAACTGCTTTCCTGAGAAGTTAAGATTAACTTCATTCCCAGCTAAAAAAATTATGAGAGATGCAGCGTGCTCAGCCCTCTCCTAATTACAAGTCAATGTGGGGCTTCTCCTCTCTTCAGGCTGTAACAGGACGGTTATGGTGAGGACCAGCTCTTAAATGCACAGAAAGGAACTTTTCCTTCCTGAGTTACGAGTTATATAACCACACTGGGAACTTAAACAGGACTTTCTATTTGAAGCCCTTCCCTGAGTATGAAATAAACCAGTCAGGCTTATTAGCCCAGTTCCACAGACCTTAAACCTGAAAGACGTGTGTGGGTCTTAGAGTGAAATTTAATTCACCCACAGCTCTGATCCAGTATCTCTTCAGTCCGTGAATGCTCTTTGGAACCAAGCACGAGTAAGATTGCCAAGAACCAGGGAGCTGGACACAGGCTTTCTAAGCTTGGCAAACTACTGCCAGAGTGGACCCTAGAATTAAAGACTCCTTTTTCAGATGCGAGGGCTGAGGCCCAGTCAGGTCGGGTGGCTTGCCCAAAGTTTATGTAGTTTATCAGTGACACAGAGCTGAAACTCAACCCCCTGCTTCCCAGTCCATGCCTCCTTCCACTGCTGGCAAATTATCATTCTCCCCTTTTTGCTTCTTGGAAAACCAAGCCTCTATAATGTTAAAACAGCTCATTCAAGGTCAGAGGAGCAGTCCTAGCAGAACTGGTGATGCAAGCTGGGCAGATGATAAAATCCTCTGCCCAGGACCTTCTCCAGGGTCCTGTATCAATGTTTTTGTTGATTATCTCCCAACACACAGTTTAGAGGAAGTCTCTATTCTAGATTTAGCATCAGCATTACCAGTTAAATTTAACTTCAGTTTCTGACAGATGCATCTGTTACTATCAGAGCAGACAGCCCCCCCACCCCAAGTGCCCTGGCCTGGAGGCCTGCAAAGGCCGCTGGGGCAGATGCCCACCACACAGGTGGTCCTGCCCTAGCCACTTGCAGCCCGCCCAACGGGGGCGTTTTTCCAATGCTGCCAACCTGTAGACCACAAACTGGTGTCAGACTGAGTCAGAAGCAGATGGAAGGGCACGGCTAGGCTTAAGGGTATAAAGGAGCCTGTTGAAGATTCAAGATCCCTTAACCAGTGTTTATAAAGGCTGGTCCAAAAGCCTCAGACCCACAACAGTCCTGGGGAACACATCTACTTGGTCCTGGCAACTAAGTGCATTTCAAGTGACACGCAGGCGCCTAGAGGCATGCCCCCACGCTCAGAGTGGCGGGCCAATTGTGCAACTTTCCCCTTACCCCCTTGGTCGAGGCGCCCCACCTGCACCGTAGACCGTTCCCATGGGCACTTCCTGCGACCCATAGTGAGAGACCCTTCTTTGCAGCCACGTTCCATCTCCCACACATGCCTCTGCTCGCCTCCCACCGCCTCCACACATCTCTTCCCACGAGGGGTGAGGCGGGTGGTTTAATCCTCACACTCTGCCCAGCAAACGCTGCCCCGGCAGCTGATGCGGGCGTGCAGGTGGGTCCCGCGGATGGAGGAGTCTCGATGGCTGGAGCGAGGGCACCTGGAATTCTTGCGACTCGGCACCCCCCCCCCCC
>JAKSZT010053785.1:7699653-7759696 GCA_026826555.1 Tolypeutes matacus
CGGGAGAGAGGGCACAGGGGGGCTGTTTGTGTGCCGGGTCCTCCCTCCCCGCCCCCCCCCCCCCCCCCCCGCCACACACACACACACACACCGGACCGGCTGGCGGTGGTTGGCTTCCCGGGAAGGGAGGCAGCTATGCTGCCACAGCAAGCACGCGGAAGAAAGCAGGGGCACGGTGGACGCGCAGAGACCGGTGCAGACGGAAGAAGCGTGGGAAACGCGGGGCGCAACAGGAGTCAGTCCAGCTGGCCCGACGAAGAAATAGCTCCAGCTACGGCAGGAGAAAACGCAGCAAACGCCGCGAAGCGCCATGCATGCGCGAAGGGTGGCTGTTTTTGTGAGCGGTTATTATTATTCGGAATTACAAACTCGACGCTTACACCAGATACCCTAGGTGCTTTCTGCCTGGGAAGGAAGAAGGTAGCCGGGCACGCAGAGATTGGAAGATAGGTAGGGATGGGGGTGGGGGCAAGAAAAAAAGAAACCTGCCCGGCAGCGGGAAGTCTGGAAGGGGCCCCGGGGGGCTGAAGCCCTCAGGGACCGCTCTGCGCGCCCCGGTGCCCAGGTGCGAGGGGGCGGCCCTCGTAGGGTGTTGGGCGCTGTGCCCGCGGAACGTACCGACCCCGCGCGGGGGGCTCACCTGACGGGCATTCTGCCGGCAGCGCTGCCGATCCATGCTGGCAGCGGACAGTTCCGCGCTGCAGCCCCTCGCGGAGCGCACTAGGGCTGGTGCACCCCACACCCCGGGCCTCGCGCCCACGTGAAAGTCCCGGTGGCTCTGAGGGACTCTGGCCGCGAGCGGGAGCCTCTTTGCGCCTACACTCTCCAGACACATCCGGAGGCCGGCGGGTGCCTGGGTCCTAGCGCCCCTCCTGGGACAGGGAGCCCCGACTTTGCGCCTCTTTAGTGCCCAGCCAGTTCCTCCGCTCTAGGCAGCGCCCCTTCGGCCCCATAAGGGAAGTTGAGTCTCGCTGGCGCTACCGAGCCTGGCGCCTTTTTTGGGACTCGGGCCCTGAACATCCTCCTCACCGTGCCCACCCTTCTCTCTCCTCTTCTCGCTCCGCAAATCCCAAGAAAACGCTGAAGGATCAGATTTCCTGCTTCCTTTAATTCACATTTTTAAAATTCTATATGTATTATTTGCGCATGTATCACTCTTATTTTCTTTGATGATTTCTAAGAGACAGACATTATAATGAAGATCATTCTCCCTCATAATAAAGGAGGGTTTTGTATACAAATGAACACGTAAACAACACTCTGATGTCTGTGGGTTGAGGGGTGGGCATACCTCAATTTGAATTGTGCAGAGCCTAACGTGAACCAAGCCAAAGGGCGACCACCGTTCTTAAGCACCCTCCACTCCAGCTCTGGGAGCTGGACTCAAAGGTCCGAACGGGCCCTGTGAAGCTTTCAGAAGCTTTCAAAAAGTAATAAGTTGTACCTAATGAAATGCCTTAGCTGAAATAAACCCCGTATCTTGTAATTAATACCATACGGGGTCCTTCAGGGCGGAGGGATTTCTAGCGAAGATCTAGAAAGCATTTGCAAAGGCCCTTCCCTTCCCAGCTGCCCCCGGGCTTGAGTCAGGGCCACCAAAACCAAGAACAAGGACAGTAGGCTTTTCCTGTTGACGTTCTCATCCAGAGAGGCTGGTGAGATGTCTAATGAGACTTCTAATGGCAGAAAAGGGAAACAAAACAAGTCCCCAGTATGTAGGACATGGAGAGAGACAAAGAGAAACATTATTTTGTTAGCTGTATTCTGTTAAGGCCAGCAATGAGGCATGTGTGTGGTGTTGCTAGAGCCTTTATAGTCTTTTCTAAAGGGCTGGAAGTATTTTTCCACAAAAGCATTCTGCCCTGTGGCAGATAGACTCTAAGATGGTCTTCAGCTATCCCGGTCTCCTGGTGTTCATGCCCTGTTGTAATTCCCTCCCTTTGAGTGTGGGTGGAACCTGTGACTTGCTTCTTACCAAAAGAATATGGCAAAGGTGACAAGTAGTCATGTTGGGGAGGCCCATGTGGCAACAGCCAGTAAGGATAGAGGCTCTCAGTTCAGCCAGCTGAAAGAAACCATGTCCTGCCAGCAACCAGGACAGCTTGAAAGCAGACCCTTCACTAGTCAAGCCTTGAATTGAGACTTGGGTTGAGCTGCCACATGCATTGAAGCTTTCTGATGTGATCCTAATACAGAGGACCACATGGTAAAGCCATGCTCACACTCCTGCCCCACATCAGTGTGTGTTGTAAGCAACAAACAAAAAACCTAATACACTCTCTCCTTCCGCAGATGGAAAAGTGAGGCAAAAAGGGATTAAGTAAATGGGCCAAGACATTTAAATTAGAATAATCTATCATTATTTCATACTCATGGACTTCTTACACCCTGTAGGGACAAGGAAAAGCAGAATAGCAAAGGTATCAGAAGGTAAAAGATCAAGTTCAGGGTGAGATTTGGTAGGTGGTGGAGCAACAGATCTTTAAGTAAATCTGGGGCAAAAATAACCCAGGAGGTAAAAGAACAGTTTGGAAAACTCTGGTTAAGGATAAATTGACTCAAGTAAAAAATACAAAATATTTTCAGATAGAAAAGTAAATCAAAGAAAAACATGACAGAGAGGGGGAAAAGAGAGAGAGAGAGAATGAGGAAGACTAAAAACACCATATCTTCTGAATGTCTTTTCTAATTCACTCATGTAAGTGCATGGACTTTCCAGAAGAGCAGCTCAAGAAGTACAAGGAGAGTGTACGTACACAAAACATGCCTGTGGCAACCAGCCAATTGTCTTTTGTTCCCAAAATATTGCATTAAAACAAACCATGTCTTAAAACTATTAACCAGAGTCTTTGAGATACTGTTTTAAGTACTTTGGATGCCTAATGTTTTAATTTTTCTGCTCCATCCCTGTTATGATATAGCAAAATAGACCCCAATTTTATACCCACTGGATATCTATTACTGCCATGCACCTTAAAGGGGACTACGGGTGGCATATGATTTTAAAAGGAAGGGGAGGGAAAAGGAAAAGGAAAGAAGGGGAAAAGAGGTGAGGGAAGGGAAGGGAAGAAGAAAGGAAAAGAAAATGGAAGGGACAGAAGGAAAGGGAACTGAAGAGAAGGGAAGGAAAGAAGAAAGGAAGGAGAAAAGGGAAGAGAATAGGTAAGAAAAAGGAAAAGAAACCAAAGACAGAGTTCCCAATATAGCTAGAAGTAGGGGGTGAGAAGGTCCAAAACAGCATATGAAGCTCTGCTCTCACACTTCCCATTGCTCCTGGACATCTCTATGTGTAACTCCGAACACTATCACAATGCAAGCTTCTGAACCAGAAAGCATCATCTCCCTACCAAGCCTGATTCCTAGTGTTTAATGCTACTAAAAACTCCCCAAAACACAACCATCTGGCTCTCCTCCTTCTCCCTTGTTCTCCATATCAACCAGCTACCACCTCCATTAGAATGTCATTGACTCTGTCCCTCCTTTTGGACTTATACTGCCAGGAGTGAAACAGCCTGCTTGGGCCCTTGTCATCTTCCCTCAGACCAAGCTAGATACGCAGGAAGCCACGTGTCATGATCTAATTCAGAGGGGCCAAAGAGGCCACTTCACCCTCTTGTTTACATGCATATGTCTATCCCACCTAGGTTTGACAAGGCTGGAAATTTCTTCCAAGTGTTTTTGTCTAATTGGTTCAGCACTGCTTTGTCCTGAAGTTTAAAACTCCAAAATATTTCTATTTGCAGTACCTCTTTGTGTCTCTAAAACCTTCATAAGACTATCAGATACTCTTTTTCCTTGAAGGGCAGCTTATCACAGTTCTTACTCAGGAAGGGGAATAGGCATTGCTGAAGTGCAAGGAAATGGGCGGCAAAAACAATTTCATCCATTTCACAGCTTTGTCTATGGCCCTGTGTGACCAGATTCCGGTTTCCCTAGTGAGGTTATAACAAATAGTGGGGCACCATTTAGGTTCCTTTGTACCTAGCAACGGTTGTTCTTCTTCCAAGATCGAAGATGTCGATGGTGCTGATGAGCTGATGTTTACATGATTGCCATCGTGTGAAAGATCAGTGCCATTAAGTTTGACATTTTCTGGAGAAATTGAGTTCAGAGTTTACCTTATGATCATCGCATACATTAAACCTCCCCTGTGTGTGTTGTACTACCTCCATCCCGTTGGCACAGCGTCATCCCATCATCGCCACTCCTACAGAAGAACAGGCTTTGAAAGGCTTCTTGGTGCCGCCTCTGAAGCCCCTTTTCAGGACCCGAGCCTTTGTTTCCCTATGCATATTGAAATCTCAGGCAGAGTCAACCAAAGCTACCCCAGAGAAACAAAACACAGCTCCTATAGCGTTGTAGACAGGACAGTCCTCAGCCTGGAGCCCTGCCTCCAGGGTGGCTCAGGTCAGAGAGAATTCAGAGAAAACCTGCAAGCCTCACACGGATGGGAACTAGCCCTGTGGCCTGGAGTTACACATTTGCAAAGCCTGAGAGTGAACCGGAAAATTCAGGGTTATCTAAAGATCAGTAAAATACCTCTCATGCTTATTTATCAACAGGAGGCCGTGAGCATGAATGATGTGAGGAGAGGTCCTGTCACCAAATGGCTGCCACACGTCCCTTTAGTGTGTTTGAGAGTCGATCCCCTCCCACTCGTCATTGGTACTTACATCCAGCTTCTATTTTAATTCGTTAGAAAGGTATTTCTCAGAGAGATAAATTTGATCAATTATATAGTCATCCATTCCCTCCATGCATATTTTTGAGCACCTACTATGTGCTAGGTATTATTTTAGGTGCTAAGGATACCATTGTATATAAGATGAATCCATACTTTTATGGAGCTTACATTCCAGTGGAAGGAAAAGAGACAATTAACAAGACAGAAAGAAACAGAAAATTTTGTTATGTTATGAAGATAAAAGAAATTAACACAACAGAAAGAGGTTGAGGGGAGGCCACTTTGGTATGAGAAGTTGGAGAAGGCTTCTCTGGGAGGGGATATTTGAACTTAGATATAAATTATCTGAAGGAGCTAGGGATACAAAGAAGTGGGAGAAGAGGATCCCAGAGGGAGGGAATAGCAAAGGCAAAATTTTTAAGGCAGAAACAAGCTTGGTAAATTCAAAGAACAGATAGGAGGCCAAACTGGCTGGAGTGCAGGAGAAAGCCTTTGGAGGTTTTTAAGCAGAAAACACATATGATATGACTCACTTTTTAAAGAGATCGCTCTAGCCACTGGGTGGAGAATCAGTTCTAGGGGAGTAAGGGTGGCAGCTGGTAGAGCAGTTAGGGGAGATGGTGGTTACTATGTGAAAAAGTGGAAACTGATAGAAATGATCAAATTTATGATTCATGTACTTGAATATGAGACTGATGGGGCTTAGGACAGATTGGATATGGGGAGTGGAGTAGAAGAGAGAAAAAAAGAAATCCTAGGTTTTTGGCCTGAGCAGTTTGGTAGGATGGTGGAGCCCTTTACTGAGATGGGGCAGAGTCAGGGAGAAGCAGGAAAAGAATGGGTGGGAAATCAAGAGCTCCACTTTGGCCATGCTAAGTGTGAATCTCCATTAGACGTCCAAATGGAATATCAAGTAGGCAGCTGGATCTATGTGACTGGAGCTCAACAGAAAGGTCAGGCTGGAGCCATAAACTTGGAAATCAATGCGTAGATGCTATGGAAAGCCATGGGGCTGGATGAGCTCTCCTAAGGGCAGGGGGTTTAATTAGAGAGAAGAAGAGGGCAGAGAAGCACAATCTGAGCCTGCCAACTAACTCTTAGAGGTCAAACAGAGGAGGACATGGCACAAAGAGACTAAGCAGCTGGGGCCAGTGAGACAGGAGGAAAACAAGGGGCTGGGGTGATTATGATAGATCTGCAGATGAAGAGAAAATGTTTGGGTTTGAGCTAAAGATCTCAGCAGCATCGCCCGACAGGTGGGAGGTGAAGCTCTGAGAGCAAGAACTAAGGATCAAGCCTCAAAGACCATTCAATTTCAAGGGGGAGAACTGAGGGAGAGGATGGGATAAAGGACATTTAAGCAGGTGGCTGAAAGGTAAAATAATCCATCCTAGGCCAGAGGTTGGTCCCAGCCTAATTTCTTGCTGCCCAGAGACTAAGTGTGCTAATAGTAAAGAAGCATCACTTATGCTCTAACAACCTTAGCAGCTGCAAGTACAGAAAGTTACTCTCTGAAAGAAGTAATTTTCTTATAAAAAATAACGTACATACACCCACCCACCTACCCCCCCTCCACACACTCAACCTGGCAACACTTTCTAGAGCTGGAAGGGTTTTTCTCTCCTTTAAGTAATGATAAGAATGATGGAAGGGAGAGGGAATAAAATTAATTAATTAATTTAATTGCTTCCAGAATTTACTTAAGAATTAAAACACATTTTTATAAATTCTAGCAGTTCTAGTATGCATTTTTCTTTTTATTTAGTTATTTATTAAACAATTTATTGAAGTATATCATTCATACATGAACATACATAAACAATAAGTGTTCAGTAAACATTGTGAACTTACACAACAAACATGCATAACATCATACAGGGCCCCCACACATCACCCCACCACAAATACTTTGCATAGTTGTGAAACATATGTTAACAAATTATGAAAGATCATTGTCAAAGTATTACTACTAACTATAGTCCATATCTTATACCCCTATACTTTTTTTTTAAGGATTTATTTATTTATTTACTGTTATCCATTTTTATCCCCCTGCCCCGTTTTTGCTGTTTTTGTGTCCATTCGCTGGGCAATTCTGTGTCCATTTCCCACCCTCTCTTCTCATCTCTCTCCTCCTCTCTTCACCGAGATTCGAGCCTTGGGACTTCTGATGTGGGAAAGAGGTGCCCAACCGCCTGTACCACCTTAGTTCCGGGTTTTGGGGCACATCTCGTCTTGGCTCTCCTTTTTTTTTTTTTTTTTAAAGATTTTTTATTTATTTATTCATTTATCGCCCCCTTGCTGCTTGTGCTCGCTGGGTCAGCTAACCACGCCGTGCGGGCGGGCTTGCCTTCACCAGGAGGCCCCGGGGAACCAAACCTGGGGCCTCACATATGGTAAACGGGAGCCCTACTGATTGAGCCACAGCCGCTTCCCTTGGCTCTCCCTGTTATATCATCTCTCCTGCTGTGTGGCTCGTGGGGCCTGAGGGCACACCAGCGCACCAGCCTGACGGCGCACCCATGCAGGGGGCCTGGCGGCACACCTGCACACGGGGCCTAGTGGCCCGTGCGCCTTCTATATTTTCCTTTTTTAAATTTTTACCAGGAGGTCCCCGGGGATCGAACCCAGGTCCCTCCATATGGGAGACGGACACCCAACCATGTGAGCCACATCCGTCCCCCTGCTATATCTCTTAAGGTTGACCAAAGATACCCAAAGTTACAGTCTTTTCCCATACAGCATGGTCATATAATAAATCAGGCTTGGTTTATCACCAGCATTCTAAAAACCTGAACTAAGAAGAAAAACTAGGTCTGGGGACACATGCATGGTTTCTAATATGGTGAATGTTTAGCCTACCCTGATTATCACAAAATCAGGACAGCGAGAATATTCGCATAATTTTTCTTTCTAAAGAAGGCATTATGGAGGGAAACGGATGTGGCTCAAGTGATTGGGCTTCAGTCTACCATATGGGAGGAACTGGGTTCAATCCCTGGGACCTCCTGGTAAAGGCGTGCCAGGCCCATGCTGCGAGCGACGCAGCAAGATGATGACACAACAAAAAAAGAGACCCAGGGGAGAGTTAAGGAGAGATGTAACAGAAACCAGGAACTGAGGTGGGGCAAGCCACAGGGTGCCTGTCTCCCACATTGGAGGTCCCCAGGATCGAATCCTAGTGAAGCCTGGAGGAGAAAAAAACAAGAAGAGTAGACAAAAAGAAACAGACACTGAAGATCACACAGCGAATGGACACAGACAGCAAACAGCGTGGGGTGGGAGGGGGAGGAAAAAATTTTTAAAAAGAAGCCATTATGGATAAATTAGGAAAACTTTGCCCTTTAGATTTTGACCAACATACTATTTCTTTTCTTTTCCTCTGCTCCATTTCCCCAACTTGTTTTTTTCTCTTCCACTACTGGTAATAGTTCTCAAGTTAAACACAAGCATGTCCTGACTAATAAAACCGCAGGAATTAAAGCAAGTTTGTAACAAAATTGCCCAAACACCTTTGTAAATCTGGGGGAGCATTGTTAATATGGATCACGCAACAACCACCTTTCCCAGCTCTCCTATCTTGTGTTCAGTTGTTTGGGGTTTAAAAGCAAACACATAGAGGAGCAGGTGTAGCTCAGTGGTTGGGCACCTGCTTCCCATGTACAAGGTCCCAGGTTCAATCCCCAGTACCTCCTTAAAACAAAACAAAACAAAACAAAACAAAAACATATAAACCTCCTTGCATGATTTTCATTTATTTGCAAAGAGTCATAGGTAAATAGTACTGACCCTCTGAAAAATTCTGCAGTACATGAAGTTTGTCTCAGGACTCCCAGCCTCATTTCCTCACTGCCTCCCTCCTTGCTCTAACCCAGAGGCCCACTTTGCCCCCTCCTATCCTCTACCAGGAAGTGGGAGGCAGCAGCCTACACCCTACATGGGTTCACTGATTGGTTCTCAGCAGTTTGGTGTGACTGAATCTGAATGAAGTGTTACCTCAGCCAGGAGTTTACACTACAAGCCGTATATTTACTTATTTATTGAAGGGAGGTGCCAGAGGGAAAGTAATCAGTTGACCTACTTGGACACTTCTGGGCTAGGTATTCTCCTATTGCTCCCACAGTGGCTTGCATTTCCCCTATCCAGCATTTCTTAACGTCTTGTCTGTAATTCCTATCAGACTAAGCTATTCGAGGGCCAAAGAGGGCTATCTTATTTTTGGACTCCCAGACACAAAATAAACACTCAAAATAAACACTCAAGAAATGTTCACTGAATGAACAAACGAATGAATGAATGAATTGAGGTGAGTTGCAGGGATTATAATGCTGCCCTTTTGAGTGGCAAGAGAATATTGAGGGAAGGGCTATCCTTAATCTCTTCTGCCATCAAATGGCCCTTGTTCCCCCCTTGGAACTGCTAGAAGGTTTAGTCTAAAAGTTATTAGAAGCAAAAAAGCGAACACTGTCATTACCTGCTTATACTAGGCCCAAGAATGTTAGCTCCTGCACTCTAACATTGGGTTCTCCTGTTCTAAGACTCTCAAATACACATTTTACATGTCACTTGGAGCTCTTGATTTCTCATTTCAAGTTACTCAGACAAATGTTTATTGGTGGTCTGCTAAACTCCAGGCAACAAACCTAGCCCAGTCACTGTGTTCACCAAACTTGCAATCTACTTGAGTTACTATTTAGTGAACTATCTCAACCAGAAAATCCTTCTTCATCCATCCATCCATCCAACCATCCATCCATCCACCCAGTTGATTTCCTGTGTTCCTTATATTTTTGTAAATTTCTGAGGAGAACATGAGTGAAACATTATAAGTGAAGATTTACTGTAATTTAGGCTATTTTGGAACCATAGTAATATTAAAGCTAAAAGGGAACTTGGATATTGTGTTGGATAGTCTCTATTTGTCCCTCCAGATGGGTTCTCATCCCTCCTGCCCCACAACTTGTACACCTCAAGGTTGACCTGTAGGGACTACATCAATGGGTCCCTTGCCCTATGGTTTCTGGTCAGCTGGGTTCAGCCAAGTCTGGTATAGCCAACTGGAGGCACCAACACAGGAACGGGAGCATGGGCAGTGGCTAGTTTCCTCCAAGGAAATCCACAGCTCTTTCCAAGTTCCAATGTCTGTTCTCTCCCTTGTTGGATCAGGCCTGGGGATGTGTATTAGTCAGCCAAAGGGGTGCTGATGCAAAATACCAGAAATCTGTTGGCTTTTATAAAGGGCATTTATTTTTGGGTAGAAGCTTACAGTCACAAGGCCATAAAGCATAAGTTACTTCCTTCACCAAAGTCTGTTGACATGTGTTGGAGCAAGATGGCTGCTGATATCTGCAAAGGTTCAGGCTTCCTCTTCCTCTTAAGGCTCTGTGGTCCCAGCTTCTTCCAATATCAGCTGTGGGCTGGGACAAGTCTCACCTCTCACCCAGGGCTCGTTTCTATCTGGGCTCAGCTGCTCTGCTCTCTCCTGTGTGTTTACTTCCTGGGCTCCAGCTCAAAACTCAAAACTCTGTGTTCTCTGTCATGTTTTTTCCTACTGACATGGCTCAATCAAAGCCTTAATCATAATTTAATCAAGTAAGAGTTAACCTCTAAATCCAATACAATCTAATGTACCCAGAGGAATAGATCAATTTATAAACATAATCCAATATCTATTTTTGGAATTCATAAACAATATCAAACTGCTTCAGGGTGGTAACCACTTCCTGGCTCTCACCAGTCGAGGGATACTGCACCATTCCTCAATGATTTCCCTTGACCCTGCCCACATATTTGTAAATAAGTCTTCATTTATTTCCTGAAGATACTCTGATACAAAACCCACATCTTTCAACCTCCAGGTGTTGATCCATAAATTCCTAAATAAAGGGGTCTGCTTTCAATCTGTGACCTTTATGGCTATTTGGAGAAACACTGTGATTTCACTACATACTTAGACTGATTTTGTTTTTTTACCTTGTCCTATGAATTGGACAAAATCATGCCAAGACAAAGGTCTGGGCTGGGATGCCAACTGAAACAAGCAAACAAGGAACCAAGTGACAAATGCTTGGCATTTCAAATTCTGAGAAGTCACAGCCAGTGGAATCAAGGTCAAACTGTGTTGTGAGGCTGAAATTCACCTATCTCGGCCCTTTTTCCTAAGTCATACCCCTTAACAGGACAAAGTGTTCTTCGTCTCCCACCCCTTTGGTTCCCCTTCCTGGATCATGTTACCCCACCCTCGTTTCTTGCATAGCCAATCCTTTCCCACCCTATAAGGTATAATGCAAATGGTTTCCCCTCCATAAATTCTTGAGCTTTCTATGATTATCTCAATCAGAAAATTAGCTTGTTTTCTTCTAGAATCTTGTAGCATTTTGTTTGTACTCACTCATTATTCAGCACCCATCTCTGTTAGAATTATTAGTGTTCAGGTGTTTTTTCTCACTTCTAATCTTTGAAGATTCCTGGGGGCAGGAACAATGTCTTACACGTCTTTCTAGCCCTTGAAGGACCTCTTGCTGTGCTTCAAAAATTGGAATTTCTAACTAAATGTTTGTTGACTGACTGACTAAATGAATGAATGACTGAATTAACCAAAATTATTTCCACTTGCGATGGTGATGTAATTTTTTCTGAGTCTGAGAAGACCTAACCATATTTCACAAATTTATCCAGAAATAGCAAATTCATAAAAGCAAATGGTACTATATTTGAGGAGAAATATTTTCAGGTTGTTTCCATATGCGTTTCTATATATAAAGGTTTATGCAAGATTTTAAATCAAATTCAACACCATGTGGCCATATATCTTCTAGAAACTCATAACTATGATTTAGGTCAGAGCTTAAAACAATAACAAAAAGGTTCTTAAAGGAGATTTGTTCATTTATTCTTCAGTTCTGCTCATTCTCTTGACTTTTCTTTTCCAGGCTTGGCTCAGATATCACTTTTCTCTCTGTAGCCTTCTCTGACCTCCCCAGACAGAACTGCTCTCTCTTTCCTGACTTTTTATTGCCCTTCATACAGCCTTCTGTTGCATCTTTTATTTTGCGGTTCTATGGTTATTTCTGTATCCATCTCCCCAGTGAGACTGTGAGCTCAAGGCCAGGGACCCAGGCTTGCCCGTTTCTGTCTTCCCAACACCCTAGCACCTGACACCCAGAACCTGAACGAATGCTTAATAAGGGAGGGCTAATTGAATTGGGTTAATGCCAGTTATGACCTGGCCTCCAAAAACTTAACCCATGCTTCCTTTGGTTAAAAATCCTGTGACACATATGAATTGAGTATGATGGAGAAACATGCACACACACAAACTGCCCCTCAGAGGTGGTGTCCAGACTTCTTATCTATAGCCTTCCACTTAACTGGATCCCAGGTTTGGTATCAGGGAGCCCCTCCACATCAAACTCTTTTGCTTGCAGCCATAGGATAGAACCTGGACACCAATTCAGGAACATATCCTCTTATAGTCAAACTAGAGAACTTGAGACAGGGCCATGTTTCAAGTCCGGGAATGCAAAGAGGAAAGAAAACTGAATGGAATGAGAGTTTACTCTGAGCTCATCCCTTTGCCTGCCTTATCACTTTCAATCCTCACAGTATCCCTGCAGGGTCAGCATGGATTTATTATTGCCAATTTGAAGTAGGACATCCACTAGGATCAATGGAACTGTTCTTCTTAGACATGCTACAACTGCAGGTGACTCTGTTAGAGTTTCAGAATGGATGAAGATCACGCTCATCTCCAATACCATCTGGTGCACGAATGAACTGCCCTCCAGACACACTGACCTTTCCATTGCCTGATTCCACCAAAATCTTTGATTCAAGGTATTTGCACATGCCTCAAAGGATGATTTCCAAACCAGTAGCCTTAGCATCATCCAGGAAGTTTTTAGAAATGTATATTCTCAGGGCCCACCTCAGACCTATTGAATCATGAACTCTGGGGGCGGGACCCAGTAGCCTTTGTTTTACCCAACCCTCCAAATTTAACAGACATTAAATTTTGAGAAGCACAGGTCTAGGCTTTGCTTAAATGTCACCTCTTCAGACCCACCTTGACCCCACCTCCCCAATTATTCCCCTGCTGTTATTCTCTCTCATAATAGCCACCCATTTATCACAATCTGTCAATTATATAAATGTTTCTGTGCTTATTTGTTTAAAATTTATTTTCTAAACCAGACTGAATTCCATTAAGGAAGGGACCATGTATACCCGGAGCCTAACACAGTGCCTGGCACATAGTAGGTACTCAATAAGTGCTTATTTATGCAAATATTCTCACTGTCCTGATTTTGTGATAATCAGGGTAGGCTAAACATTCACTATATTAGAAACCATGCATGTGTCCCCTAACCTAGTTTTTCTCCCTAGGTCTGGTTTTTAGAATGCTGGTGATAAACTAAGCCTGATTTATTATATGACCATCCTGTATGGGAAAAGACTGTAACTTTGGGTATCATTGATCAGCCTTAAGAGATATAGCAGGGGGATGGATGTGGCTCGGGTGGTTGGGCATCCGTCTCCCGTATAGAGGAACCTGGGTTCTATCCCTGGGACCTCCCGGTAAAAATTAAAAAAAGAAAAATATAGAAGGTGCATGGGCGACCAGGCCCTGTGCGCGGGTGCGCCTCCAGGACCTACAAGCCATGCATCAAGATGGTGACGTAACAGGAGAGTGACACAAGAGAGAGCCAAGACGAGACGCACCGAAAAACCAGGAACTAAGGTGGCACAGGCAGTAGTAGGACGCCTCTCTCCCATATCGGAGATTCCGGGGATTGAATCCCAGTGAAGACAGGAGGAGAAGGATGAAAAGAGAGGGCAGGAAATGGACACAGAGAGTTACCCAGTGAATGGACACCGAAACAGCAAAAACGGGGGAAAGGGGGTATAAAGATGGATGAAAGTAAATAAATAAATAAATAAATAAATCTTTAAAAAAATGTATAGGGGAGGAAGATATGGACTATAGTTAGTAGTAATACTTTGACGATGCTCTTTCATGATTTGTTAACAAATGTTTCACAACAATGCAGGGTGCTTGTGGGTGGTGGGGGTTGATGAGTGAGAGCCCTGTATGATGTTACCCATGTTTGTTTTGTAAGGACATGATGGTTACTGAACATTTATAGTTTATGTATGTTCATGTATGAGTGACAGACTTCAATAAATTGTTTAAAAAAAAAAAAGTGCTTATTTATTTGTTAGCTTTTCCTAGCCATAGCCAACCTGGCTATGAGACCCCAGAATACTTCTTGAGCTCACTGTGTAGACTTCTATCTCCAGCCGTTTGGCATAGCATGAAAGATAGCCAAGTGTCCATTTATTCACTGTCCAGAGCACAGACTACCCGTGAACCCCTTTTTCTCTGGCTTCCTTTCCTTTCCATTGCTGGGAAACCACACACGCATAAGTGGAGGGTGGAAAAATCAGGGGATTTGGGCAATTAGTTGTTTATCAGAAGCTTGGGTGAGTTTAGTGAAGAAGGAGAGCAAGAGTATTGGCTATACAAGATTGTTAGATTCTCAGTGGATTTTGACCACTCCAGCTTTTCATAACCAAGAGGTTGCACCTAGAAGCCACTCTGAAGGCAGCACAGATGCCTCACTGTCTCTGCTAACCTGATGGCTCATTCTTCTCTTTAAGGCATAATGTGTATAGTGTGGTATCATGCTTCACTTTCCATCTTGGCTTGGTTAGATAGTAAGATGTTTGTATATAAAATAGTTTTTTATATACAGAATTTTTTTTTCTGATGGCCAACAGAACAGCCCTGTGAGACCCATCTTGACAACAGTGTCACTCGGTGCTTATCCTAGCTGAGTCTTCCACAGTAAAGGAACATCCAAACAATACCCAGAAGGAGTATGGGTAGCTGGCAGGTGGGGGCCGTGACTAGGGGTGGGGAATAGGAGAAGGGGACGGGGCCCTGTCCCAGGGATTCTGGCCCAGGGTAAAGAAGGCTAAAGTGAACCTCTTAAGGTTGAAACAATCCCCAGCTCCACCTTGGAGAGCCCAGTGAGGATCAGGAGCCTACCATGTTTCCATGGACCTCAGCTTGTTTCTTGCAACACCTGCTGATGAAGAGAATTCCTTCTCCTCATACTGCCTCCCTGAACCACAGGGCTTCACCTGGCCCTCCATCTTACATCTTTTGTTGTTGTTGTTCTTTTTTTTTTTAATTTTTAAAAGATACTTACATTACATAAATGTTACACAAAAATTACAGGGATTCCCATGTTCCCCACCTCCCACACCTCCCACAACCTCCAAAATAAACATCTTTCATTAGTGTGGCACATCACCTGCAATGGAGATACACATCTTGGGAGTTTGCCACTATGGGCCTTAGTTCACATTGCAGACCACACTGTCTCCCACACAGTTCTGCATGTTATATGCTGATGTAAAATGGCCTATATCTGTCATTGTAATGTCACTCAGGATAATTCCCAAGTCCCAAAAAAAAACCTATATTACAACTGCTTTTCCCTCTCCCTGCCCTGAAAGTGACAAGTGGCCACTGGCTCTACATTAATGTTGTAATTTCCTCCATTGCTTGAATCACAATATGTCTACAACAGAATACCAGTAAGTCCACTCTAGTCCATAGCTCTTCTCCCAATCCTGAGGAGTCTGGGATGGTGATGTCCACTTCACCTCCAAGTGAGAGGGTGCTTATATCCCATGGATAAGATGGATGGGATTATCCTTCCTGCAGCTGCAGTCTCTCTCCATTCTCTGGGATGACCATTGTCCATCATCATCTCCTCACCAAGTGTCTTGGGTGAGTCCATTGAGCTGTAGAGTAGGAGTTGCAGCTCCACTGAGATTCCAGGCACAGCTGGCACATGGGCAGGCCAAAGACTCCAGTCTCTGGAAGTACACCTACAAACTCCAGTACCACATATAGGTTTGAATAGAAGGGACTGATGGACCATGTGCAGGGAGGACTAATTTGAGTTCAACTCTGTCGCTCTCAGGAGCACAGATTCCAAAGTATAGCCCACTGATAAAGAATCAATCTCTGGAGCTATCCCCCCTTATATAACACCTGGGTGTCTCCAGAGCCCTCAGGAGCCCCTCTGTTTGGGGTGATATCCACTTTGGTGTTCTATGAGATCCTACTCAGGTGTGCATAAGCATTACCTCTGGGATGACCTCCTGACTCTCTTTGAAGTCTCTTAGCCATGTGAACTCATTTGTCTTTACCTTTCCCCCCTTTTATTTAAGGTCTTTTTCCAGTCGTATTGCCAGTTGGCACTTGATAGTAATCCCTTGTTGCCAGGGAGGCTCATCCCCAGGAGTCATGTTCCATGCTGGGGGGAAGGTAATACATTCATATGCTGAGTTTTCCACCTTACATCTTAATTCAGGACAGTCATACATGCTCAATTCAGGTTCCCAACCTTCCCAGTCTGTCTCAAGAATGAAAACTCATGTAAGTAGAACCACCTGACTGGGCTGAGACTTAAAAGCAGTACTCTGTGGTCGGTTCTCCAATCTCTCAATGGGAAGGTGAGGGAGCCTCTAAGTGCTGGACATCATGGACCATGTTTTATCTTTCTAATCTTATTTCATCCCCTCAATAACCCTATCTGACAGGCTCTGTATCTCCATTTTACAGATGCCAAAAGCAAGGTGTAGAAATTTTTAGGAACCTAGATCACAGAGCTAGGAAGCCAGTATCTGAACCCAGGACTGTGACTATAAATCATGCACTTGTCCCAAACAACTCTTCAATGAGTCTTTGGGAAGGGATTTCTAAGTGACACGAGAGTCCCATATGGAACCTAGAGTTTGCCCAGTTACATCCTGAGCTTACTCTCAACTTCCCCTTACCACCATACCTTTGTTTCCTACAGCCTTGTGTTATTTCTGCACTTTTTCTGGGAAGATTCCTCTACTAGGTTATAAAGCTCCTTTGTGGGAATGGATCACATCTCATTTATTCCTCCTTCTCCTTGACCCCATCTCTACCCCAGCACCTTGTAGGAAGAACTTGATATACTTGCCCGTGGGAAGCATTTGAGACGCATTGCTGAACAAACACAGGCTTTCAGAATTGGGTTTAATGTGAGCTGTTGCAGTTGGAGTGCTAAGGGCCTCACCCCCAGCTGTTTCATGTGAAGACAGGACCCCCAAGCAACGCCTACACGTATGGGCCAATTAGGGTGAGATACCAGCACAGATTTGAAGGCGTTTCCTCTGGCTTCCCACACTCCATTTCTAGGATCAGTAGTTTACTCTGCACCGTTTTTACCTAAATTAATAGAGAAAGGTGACACGGTGGTAGAAGGAAAACCCAATCCAGTGTTAGGAACTACAATAGGTTCAAAAAAACAGATTCAATTTGTTGGTGCTACTGAAAACCTTTGTTTTAAAAAAGGAAAACAAACAAGACATCCAAAGTAAATATAGTGAAGATTCACTGACACCCATTCCTAAATACTGTGGAAGATTTTGGATGATAGGTGCTGACATTGTGCCACAGGGCATGGCTGTCCTTGTGCTTTCAAATGCTTAGACTCCATGGGTTTACTAAGGCCTCAGGCCTCTCTTCTCAGACATCTGAATCAGAATCCTGAATAACAAACTTCTTCTGAACTGAATATAAGGAAGTTGAGATTTCTCTGGGGTCAGAGCCTGAAAAACTTCATTGAAAAACTGACTATAGGAGACCCTTCTGAAATAGTGGCAGGTCTGTGGGGATCCAGGCAGAGCGTAAAGTTCAGGGTGGGATTAGGGAGCCATTTTAGAGACACATGTCTGGATTCGAGGCCATGGGAGGTAACGAGGAAGGCGGCTGAAGGAGGGCTGAGGCCCCTGGTCTGGCAGCAGCAGAGCAAGGAGCTGGGGTAAAGCCTGCTCTGTCCACTTGTGGGACATCTGTGCCACTCTTCCCCCCATCCTACGCACATCCCCAAAAGGCTGTTTCTGAACACAGGGACATAACCCTCCCTCGCCCCAGAATCCTCTAATTGCTCCTGCAAGTCATTCCAGGTCCATCTCTGTTCCCAAATCCTACCCAGCCTCTGGTGGGACAGGCAGAGCAAGACCCCACCAGGGCATGAGCGGAGGATTGGCCCCTGCACAGGCAATTCTGGGTGAGGTGGCTGAAACCACGCTATTGGTGCCAGAGCCCCAGTTTCATGCCCAGACAGCGGCTGGAGCTGGGAGCCAAGGCTGCCGGGCAGCCTCGCTGACTCCCTGGTCTCCCTCCAGCTCCCGTGCCAGTGAAGGAACAGCCTATCGCAAGTGAGGAGTGGGGGTTTCAAGCTGCGCCTTCTCAGGCAGCCATGCCCTGTAGGTGTGTTATTTCTTTGCCCTGTTTGATGGCTAGTTCAGTGGTTCCAGGGCAGAGTAGGCAGGTAGGCAGATGGAGGTAGACACAGAACTCTATAAGGCCCCTGGCTTCAAATATAATTTTTTTTTCCAAGCTCAGTCACAAATTCACTTGTCATCACTTTGTTCCTAACAGAAGGGGGGAAAAACACAATGGAAAATTAGATCCTGTGTCACAATGTCATGGGTATAAATAAAATGAAAGGCAAGCCTGACGTCAGAAACAAGGATTCTCACATTCCGCTTCACTTCCTCATCATCAAATATTTGGCTCAATTTACCCCCTTGGGTATTGAAAACTGGTTAGCATAAACAGTTGGGGCTCTGGCACTGTGGGGACCGTGTTTCTTTCTCCCTTGAGATTCCCTGGACGCATAATTCCTGACGTGGGCCACACTCCTCATGCTGGGTGTTTCCGGGGATATAGCGGCGTTGCTAGCAGATATCGCAAATGCTTGCACTCATCCCCTCAGCTTCCCACCGTCTACTTCTCCCACTCAGGGGCAGCCAGCTGGTCCCGTCATCAGACTTCCTTCTCCTCTTGGAGAAGAGGAAGGAGAACGGAGGAGGGGAGAGCCGCATGCCCTATTGCTTGTTGAATGATCTCCACTACTCCCTCAATTTAGATGTGCTGCTGAAAAGGGGTGTGCAAATCAGCCTTGGGATAGGAATTCATATTCTAAACACACCCGGGGATATAACTACATAAAGGAAATAATTTGGGTAAGTGATTTTGTAGTGCAAACACCCTCCCCCCTTCCAATTTCTCTCTTGGTAAATCCAGCTATTCCTCTTATCTTGGAGCGTTAAGCACTCCTGTTTCCCAAAGCCAAAAGGAGACCTGGTCTGGTGTACAATCTAAGACACCTTTATCATCTAAGGACATCTGACTTCAAAGCGTGCTAAGGAATGTTGACAAGCAGTGGAACACATATGAATAAACCAATAACTATTACTACTAGAACTGGAATTAGTCTCTGTCATTATCTGGTATTACGTCTTGACACTTGACTCTTATCACTGGATCTAGGATAGTTGTGGAATCTCTTCCCAATTCACATGCTGGGAGTCAAACTCTCAGATGATAAATCTTTTCTCTGAAATCACTGTGCAGGGGACAGTTTGGGTGCTGGATACACTCAGATAAGGATCACCCAAATTTGTTTAGCTCTGGTCTGAAGTGTGAGGGATGTGGTTAGCAACAGCATCTCCCCTAGATAAGTTTAGAGCACAGTTCTCTTACTTCCTGGATGTTTGACTTTGGTCTCATGTTACTTAACCTCTCCCTGTGATAAAGTTCCTGACCTCAGAGGTTTGAGAGCATTGAATGAATTCACCTTTGGGAGGTTCTGCACACAGTGCCCAGATCAGGGGTTCAGTGGGGCTGCTTCCCTTCCCTCCATCTTCCTCTACTCTCCCGAGTTGCATCTGCTTCCTGGAAAGAAAAGATAAAACAGGAAAGAAAATTACTGTTACATATACAAACAAGGTAGTATTCATTCTCTTACCCCACACTACACACACACACACGCACACATACACACGCATGCACGCACGCATCCCTACTTTAATCTGGCTTTATATCGGTATTATTCCAGGCCACAGATTATGATGTTATTTTTAGAACTAGATTTCTAACTCTGCTCCCACTCAAGAAGAAGGAGATCGGATCAATAATGGACTGAAATGGCATTTGTTCATTTTCCTCTCTGGGTATACTCAGTGGGGCAGGATTTAGTAACAGCTAGGTCTTAAGCACTTCTCATTTTGTGTCCCATTATGGCTGATGAAGACAGCTCTGTGGCCTGAATTCAGGGGAGCCTATTTTATAAGATGCATTTATGTACCCACAGAACGTTTTTTCCTTTCTCTCTTTCTTTACCATAGAATCTCATGAGGAAACATTGTTCTTCAAGAATTGTGCCAGAACTGACCCAGGGCAGAATTGTGAAGACGAGGGAGATGGTTTCCCTATCACCCTTCTTGCTTCCTCTCCCCAAACTAAGCATCTGGTATCCAAACACCACAGCTGGTCATCCAGAACCTTTTATTACCATGTCCTGTCTGACACCTTAAAACCATTCATAGTTCTTTATACTTTACGAAGCACAAGCATATTTATTGTTCCATATAGTTTTTATAATAACACTGCTAGCACAACACACATTACTATCCCCATTATGAACAAAAAGAGCCCAAGACAAAAAATCTCCATAACTTACCTTTGCCCACCAAGCTAGTTTGTAAAAAAAGCTAGGATTCAGTCCCACAGTGCAAATGAACTTGAAAATGCCATACCTTACAAAGGTAGGAAGCATGCCATGCCAATTATTTTAACCCTGTCAACCAAGTCAGCCCATGAGCTATCCTCTCTCTCCTCTGACCAAGGACTCTTTTGATTCCATGGCATTGAGCTATTTAGAGTTTCATCCTGGCCATGCAGACCATTTATTTACTAGAAAGTAAGATTAGAGGTTGGCCTTCGGTGTCCTTAACAGATGACACCAGAGTACAAAGCAGAAGACAACAAGGCCACGGGACCACAAGGCCACATTTAACTGATCAATGGGAAAAGCTACAAGTGGTGAGGAAGATCTGCTTACAAAGAGTATGGAATTCTTAAAATGTGAATCCACATACCATAAACCTCTAAACACATTTTTAATGAGACTTTAGTTTATTATTCCTAACTAAAAGACTGGATGACATTAAGCATGATTAATTTGCTGGCCAATTAGGCAGAGACCATGAAGAGGGGGAAGGAGAGTGATCAGCTTTTGCAAAACAGCTGCTTACCCAGTCCTTGAGCTAGACCCAAAGAGGGAAAAGAAACTCATATTATATCCTTGTAAGTGCGAGTTTTTGTTTTATGAGCTGTGCCTGGAAAAAAAATTGTACCAAGCTGTTAATAGTGGCTATTAGGGAGGAAATGAATATTTTTTAAAGTCCTAATACAAACAACCAATTTTCATTAGATAACCACCTTTTCCCCCAGAATTCCTTATACCTTTAGAAGCGTAATAATAACACTTTAATTTTATAAAGCATGTCAGCCTTTGCAAAGTGTCCTTGTCCATGATTTCATCTGAGGTATATAAACACCTATATAAGAATCCTAGCCTTAGACTGAACCAAAATTTTCCAAAAGACGAAAGAAAGAGAGAGAGACATAACTCTAAGAGAGAAGAGGTTGCTATGCAAGCCATCTCTCCAGCTCCCTCTCCTCCTAAATTGTTCTGTTTCCTTAGGGTCCTCATCATTTTATTTCTGACCCTCATTCCTACTGCAAAATTGAGTTCAGAAGGTACTCTGTTTTTTATCTTCGTGTTTTATTTGCATGACACTACCACAGGGGTAAAATCAGTGGCAAATGGCTACTTTGAAAAGTAAGACAGAAATTATTTGAATATCACTTTCCCATGAGTAAGATTAATGTTCCCTTTTAACCCATCTTCTTTATTTGAAGTCAAGTATATTTAGTCCTTGGGTCTGTTCAAGCAAATACAGGAACCAATTCTTTGTGCAAATAAGTCAATTACTACAAGAACTATCGCGGATAGTTAATAATTCTTTGAGACCACCTACAGACTTGTACTCTGGGAAAGGCAATTTACAAATTAGACCTCTGTGGTTTGAAAAAGTGACTCATTTTCTCTCTACTCGTGGGTAAAACCAGGGCTACTGAATTATTGGATAGTAATATGCTAGCTTCCTACTAGCTTTAATACTGCTGTTTCTGCATTAATCTTGCCAAAAGTAAACACGACTTAGATATTAAAACCAAGAATATTCTCACAAAACCCAAAGATAATATCAAGATGATTTGGCAGAGAAAGATAGCTGGCTTGGAGAACATATCATTAGGAAAGAGAGAGAGTGTGTGTATGTGAAAGAGAAAGAGAAGTCTAGAAATTAATATGTCAGCATTTACAAGGTACAAAACAGAAAAAATCTCAGCACTAATAAGAGTATTCAGCTCTTTCCATGGTTGGAAAACAGAATAAAAGTCCCAGAAACAGATCCGAGTGTCTATAAGAATTTAATATTTGATAAAAATGGCATTTTAAATTAAGGGGAAAAGATGGTATATCAATAAATGTTGCTGGGATAACTGGCTAACTTTCCCCCCCCACAATTCAGATATATTAAATATTTTAATGTAAAAATAAAACTATCAAAATGCAGGAAAATTATAAATGAATAGTTTTCTAATACAACTTTGTCTTGTTTACTGTAACTTTACTGTAAGTCTTGAAATCAAGTAGTATGAGTCTTTCCTCCAACTATGCTTTCCTTTTTCAAAAAATTTTCAGCAATTCTAGGTGCTTTGTACTTCAATATAAAATTAGAGTCAGCTAGTCAATTTCCACAAAATATCTTGCCAGGATTTTTATTGGGATTACATTGAATCTATAGATGAATTGAGGCAATTGACATCTTATCAATATTGGATCTTCTAATCCATTAACATTTATGAGTATCTTTAAATTTGCTCAGCAATGTTTTGTAGGCTTTTTTTTTTTGCAAGTTAACTTTATATTTATTTTTAGAATTCCAACCCAAATAAAGATATAAATTGCCTAACCGTTAGGGACCCAATACAATCATATTCAAACTATAAGATAGAGCTCATTTGTACTTCTAGAATATCAACGGAAAACATAGACATGTTTTAAATACTGCTGTAAGTTTTGATAAAAGAGGAAACCACATTGTACTAGTCAACCAAAGGGGTGCTGATGCAAAGTACCAGAAATCTGTTGGCTTTTATAAAGGGTATTTATTTGGGGTAGAAGCTTACAATTACAAGGCCCTAAAGAGTCCAACTCAAGGCTGCTTTCTCACCAAAGTCAGCTACCACGTGTTGAAGCAAGACGGTGAGCAATCTCTGCCTCGTCTCTCCTTCCTTCTTCCTCTTAAGTCTCCGTGGGTCCAGCTTCTTCTGATCTCAGCTGTAGGCTGGCATAGGGCTCGTTTCTTTCCAGGCCTTATCAGGAAGGCCTGCCCTGTTCTCTTCAGCTGCAAACTATCAGGCAAATGACACATCTCTCTTCCCAGGGCAGCAGGATCTTCCTTGTCTATGGAGCTCTCTCTCTCTTCCCGTGTGTCACCTTGAGTGAGTGCCCATTTCTATCAGCCCACAAAAGGGGTGGGTACTCAACCCAGAGTCACGCCCTACTGACTTGGTTGAATCAAAGCCCTAATCTTACAGGTAATTTAAGCAAGACATGACAACTGAATCTAGTGCATTCAAAAGGTATCACACCTAGAGGACTAGATTAGTTTACAAACATAATCTCTCTTTTGGGAATTCATAAATAATCTCAAACTGCCAAATACATAGAAAACAAATTTTGAGAAAATCTGTTCTAGAAATAACTTTTAGAATATATAAAATTTATGTTTAAATATGACTTGTTCCTGGAACAAAAGCTCAATAATATGGTAATTAAGGCATTGTTAACTCAATTAATTTTGAACACAAATAAAATTTCCATCAATATATTAATAACTTGATTTTGAAATTTGGAAAAATTGTTAGAGTAACCTTTCCCTGTTTCTCATCACATACTGAGATAATTTCCCTAAAAGGTATTATTTTATGTTTGTTTGTCTTAGCTCCTGACACTCAAGGTAATCCCTGTTATATTATTAGCTGCATACAAACTTAAGGAATAAACAGCTCAGGGACTAAATTCTGGAGTTAACATGTTAAAATATTAAAATGTACAGTGTGTTGGGGGCGGATGTGGCTCAAATGGTTGGGCGTCCTTCTGCCATATGGAGGGACCTGGGTTCGATCCCCGGGACCATCCGGTAAAAAAAAAAAAAAATATATATATATATATATATATATAAGGTGCATGGGCTGCCAGGCTCTGTGTGCCAGTGAGCCATCAGGCCCCGGGCTCCATGCAGCAAGATGATGACGTAACAGGGAGAGATTAGACGAGATGCTCTGAAAGCTCTGAAAAGCAGGAACCGAGGTGGCGCAGGTAGCAGAAAACCTCTCTCTTACACTGGAGGTCTCCAGGATCGAATCCTGGTGAAGACTGGAGGAGGAAGATGGGAGGAGATGGCAGGAGACAGACACAGAGAATTGCCCAGCAAATGGACACAAAACAGCAAAAATGGGGAAGAGGGGGTTTAAAATGGATAAAGTAAATAAGTAAATCTTTAAAAAATAATAAAATAAAATAAAATAAAATGTACAGTGTGCAACAAAAGGTTACAAAACAAATTAAAAAAAACAAAACAAAAACAGAAAATGATGGTCCATTCAGTGGAACAAGATAAAAATCCAAAAAACATCAATGAAGGAGACCAGAATTTGGACATAAGGGACAAAACTTAAAAAAGAATGTAGGGAAGCAAGCGTAGCTCTGGGGTTGAGTGCCTGCTTCCCATGTAGGAGGTCAATTCCGGGTTCCTCCTTAAGCTGAGAGAGCCTACCTCTTCTGCTGCAAGTTCACTCATATGGAAGATCTAATGGCCTCTTTAAAACACTTTTCAAAAACATCCTTCACAATTCAGCCAAGACTTTACATTGGTTTGACGACCATATGCAGGATACTGATTTGAGTCTCTCCCAATTCTCTAGTTACCTCACTGAGACAGTAGGGGCTCAAAATGCCTCTTCACCAGTCGCATGGTTTCTGACTGCATTTGGTATCACCTGTGAGGATGAGGTTTCTGATCTGGTAGTTATCACCCATGTCCCAAAGACCCATGTATCAACAGTAGCAAAAGCAGGAACATCTGTAAATACCAAGGACTCCTCACTCGCCAATCTAATTCTGTTTTGTAGTTTTAAGTGCACAGGTCTTACATATATTTTATTTAAATATATTACATATATTTTAGGTTTTTTGATGATATTATAAATGATGATCTTAAAATCCTATGTTCCAATTATTTGTTATTGGTGTATAGAAACACAGTTGATTATTGTATATTGGCCTTGTACCCTTGACCTTGTTACATTCACTTATTAGTTCCAGTAGAGTTTGTGGGGTTTTTTTGGTAGACTCCTTAGAATTTTCTACATAAATGATCATGACATCCACATAATAACAAGAAGACAAATAATTGAATAAAAATGAACAAAATATTTGAAAGTATACTTAACAAAAGACAATATACAAATATCCAATAAGCACATACAAGATGTCCAACTACCTTAATCATCGGGAAAATGTAAATTAAAACACAAAAACATACCCACTAGAATGGCTAAATTTTAAAAGACAATACCAAATGTTGGTGAAGATTTGGAAAAACTGGAACTTTCCTCAATGCTGATGGGAGTAAAAAATGATACAATTTCTTTGAAGTGTTTGCCAATGTCTTATAAAATTAATTTTATAAGTGAAATTAAGCATGCACTTACTGTATGACCTAGCAATACCACTTCTAGATACTTACTTAAGAGAAACAACAACATTTCTCTTATGTAACACAAAAAGATCTGCATTTATATCTCCATAGCAACTTTACTCATATAGCCCAAAACTGGAAAAGGAAAGGAAAGGAAAGGAAGGGAAAGGAAGGGGAAGGAAGAGGAAGGGAAAGGGAAAGGGAAAGGGAAAGAGGAAGAGGAAAGGGAAAGGGAAGGGAAGGGGAGGGAAGGGGAGGAGAGGGGAGGGGAGGGAATTATTGGCAATAATCACATTCTGCTTGGTGGCATCTTTTCTTTTGTTGCCTTGAATTTTTATTGTATGAAAGGGAAGGGAAGAAATACATTGTCATCAACAGGTGAATGGATAAACAAATTAAAATACCATAATACCATACTATAATACTATAGTCAGATGATGGAATACTACACAACAATAAAAAGGAACAAACTACTGATACACACAGCAGCATGGATGAATCTCAAAAACATTGTTCTGGGTGAAAGAATTCAGACATTAAAAAGTACATACTACATAATTCTATTTATATGAAGCTTTAAAATAGGAAAAACTATAGTGATGAAAATTAGACCCAAGTAAAGTAGCATAGGAGAATTTTGGAAGGTGACATAAATGTTTCATACCTTGATTGTGGTTGTATGGGTGTATACATTTATTAAGACTCATTGAATTTTTCACTTAAAATTGGCACATTTTACTGTACATAAATTATACTTTCAATTATGTTGTAAAAGTCCATGATCAACATCAAAGAGAATGACAAACTAAAAAAGTGTATCGAGGGCAGATACACTTATGAGATCCTTACTATACAAAGAACTCTTACAAATCAATGAGAAAAATATATGTGCCAATAGAAATTGTAAAAACACCCAAAGAAGTAATTCATAAAAGAACTATAAATGGACAATAAATAGGAAAAAGACTCCAATTATTTAGAAATCAAAGAAATATAAATGAAATAATAATATAACTCATCTATCAAAATGACTGTTGTTTTTTTAATTGAATACTTGAGTTGGTGATGGTAGGGAGGAAAAGACTTTCATATTTCTAGTGTGGGAGTGTAAATTGGTACAATCTGCCTGGAAGAAAAATTGGCAATATATACCCAAAGCCCTTTTGTTTTAACAGGATGCCTATAGAAGTAGGGAGCATGCCTGTTTTCCCTCTTCAAATCACTTCTGGCACAAGGATTCCCAGGTTTATGACCCATTATGTGCTTCTGTCCCGGGAAGTAAAATGTAACATAATTGGGGAAAGCACTGTATAGACCCGGATCTCCAAAAAAATTGTCAACAGAGTCCCTGAGTATGTACCAATTAAGGGACCAGAGGGGACTAATCCTTCACATCCTATGTGGGCTAAAGCCAGTGAGACCGCAGACCTTTACCCAGTATTGGCTCCCACGGGCCCTAGCATTGTAAATGGCACTCTCCTGCAGGTCAAGTCTAGACTGGCTTGCCCACGCCTGAACCAATCTCTAGGGCCAGGGGAATGGATTGGCTGATTGGCCAGCTGGGTTATATACTTTCCCCTGAGGTAGAGGACAGCATATTTGATTGAGAGTTCCACCTGGGCAATACAGGGTAGAGAAGTTTCCCCAAGAGAAGGAATGATGGACAGGTTAAAATGCAGATGTTACCGACACAGGTGACAAGCAAATTTCGGAGTCAGGGCTGGCGTTCCCTTACCTCCATGCTCAGATTCTCAAACTTCCTCCTGCCATGAGAACATTTTTATGTGTTACATAATGAATAAACCATCAACAGAGTAAACTCAAGTCTCATATGTTACTAGTCATTCCACTATTCCCTAATGGGCCAGGAGAGATGGCGCCTACTTCTTGGCCATCATGGGATCTGTTCTTCCCTACTGATGTGTGAAAAACATAGGAGGGAGGGTCCACACTCAATGGAAAATTTGGAGTCCAGGAAAAGCTTATTTCAACCGAGGAACAGGTTTGTATGAAATGAGTCTTCTATGTGTTCTTGGGTAGAGGAGTTAGTGAAAGGAATCCTACCCACAGGCAGTCCCACCCAGGCTCTACCCAGAGGAGCTCAATGCTAGAAGATCAACTAGATGCCCTTCTCCAGCTGATACTAACCTCTCCCTTCCTTAATTTCCCCGCTGCAATGTGCATCAATCCACTGGTTACCTCACAGTGGTCCTTGCACTGTTTCCAAGGAAGCATGTCTCCTTAGCCAACTAGAAAACCACAGGTCAAATCCTACCTCCTTCCTTAAGGCTCCCTTGATTACCTGCTGTCCCTCATTATCACTACTGTTCCTATTGGCAATAATCACGTTCTGCTTGGTGACATCTTTTCTTTTGTTGCCTTGAATTATTATACATTTTCAGGTTACTCTTGATGTGGTCACCCTTTTCTCCCCAGCAGGTTTTACATTTCTTTTGATCCCTGACTGTCCATAACACACAGCGCTGGGCAATATGACCTAATGGTTCAGAAACCAAGCTCTAGAAGCAGATATCTGGATATGAATTCCAGCTCTGCCACTTACCAACTACAACCGAGCCTCTGTGTATCTTCCTTACCTATAAAATGAGGACAAAAGTCACTGGGCTGTTACGAAGGTTGAGACCAGTGCATGGCAAGTGTTCAGCACAGTGTGGGACACGTAGTAAAAGCTCAGTAAATACCAGCTATGATTATAGGAGTCTTAGTAAACATCTGCTGATCGAATGGCTCGAGCCAGAAATGAACATTAAGTAAATAAGAGAAAGGGCTGCTCAAAAGTGGGACTGGGAAGCCGGAGTGCCAGCAATTTGAGCCCATGCTGTCCAGAAAAGGGAGGCAACATGCCCCACAGACCAGGTCAGCTATTACCCTGGTGCCTGGAGTTCTGGTTAAGGAAGAAAGGGTGCAACTGTGGTTTTGTAACACAAGTAAGTTATTAGAATAATAGTAATTGATCCAACAAACATTTATTGAGCAACCACTGTGTGCCAGGAAAATAAGAAATTTATTTTCTCAGGAATAATTAAGAGAATAATACCTAGAGTGTGTCCTCTCCTCACTAAACCCATCAAGCTGTTATAATTCAGGCCTCAGCTTCTAGCTTGAATGCTTGTAATTGCCTCTTAACTAGCTTCCAGGCACCCGTCTTTCCTTTACTAATCTGTACTGAGCAAGTTTTCTGAAGTGCCTGAGCGCATTCTTCCCTTTCTGAAAAACTTTGAGTAGATCCCCACACCCAAGGCCTCACACCTTCCAGGTATGGTGAGAACACAATCTCCCCCTGAATCTCTACCTAGTAAACTTCTTCCCAACCTTTAAGAACCAGCTCAGGTGCCAACTCTTCTGGGAAGGCCCTGGTATTCATCAGAGCCCAGCCAGAAGTATAGAAACCACTTTCAGAATTCAGACAGAGTGAATTTAATGCAGGGCCTTGGTTTCACAGGTGTTGGAAGAACTGAGCCACCAACCAGGGGGCAGTGAGGTAATCCAGAGTTAAGCAGCAGCAGCAAGTTGTTGCCACCCCTAGGCAAAAGGGGCAATTGAAGGAAGTCACCAGAGCCTAGGGATGGACCACAGTTGGCTTGTCCAGGAGGTGGGTCACGGGGGAGACACAGCTGCTTTAAGATATCAGGTAAGACAAGGAAGGCACAGGAGAGACACCCTGGCCTTTCTCTTCATCCTTTAACTTGTCACCAAATCTGTCCATTAGCTGGACCAGCCAGAAGCCAGCTAATAGCAAGCAGGCACCCATCCCCACCCACCTCCACCCTAGACAGAGCAGGGCAGAGGAAGGGTGAGGCATGGACCTGCAGCCCTTCCTGATTCCTGTAGGTAAAGTTCACTTTTTCTCAATGTTGATCCTATCCTTGTATAAAACAGCTTCCACTGGGCTGTGAGTTCTCTCTTGAGGACTGTTTCCCCTACTAGAATTGTAGAGTTCCACAGGGCAGGACAATGACCTTATCCATCTTAGATCCTCAGCTCCTGGCATAATTCACATATATACTAGGCATTTAATGTTTGTTGGCTATCTATTGAAGGGAAGCACCTGGGGTCACCTCCATCTCGCTCTCCTTTTCCACCTCCTTGTATGATCTACCTACCTTGATTGTCTGAACTGTCCTCGGCACTGAAGAGAGAACAAGAATGATCTCAGGCTCCATTCAACTCTCTGTGTCTGCAATCCATAGCCTTATATTTAGAAACTTCCAACAACAAATCACAATAATTTTTACAATAATTGTACTCAGAGTACCATCAACATACAAACTATCCACCTTCCCACAGTTACATGAGAATTACCCATGTAAATTCCCCAAATCTTAAGATAACTTCCTTCTACCACCCAAGCAGCTTCCAGGCCACCTCTCCCTGCTGCTAATCAGTGTGTGCTCAGGGTAAACAAACTAATTTTAAAATCAGCTTAAGCAAAACATAATTAGGAAGATAAATTAGCTGTCCCCAAAATTGCATCATGAATGCCTAAACAGAAATTATTTTTATTACCCACCATTTTTTATTATCTGTGTAATGTTTTCCTTTCCATCATTGCCGATGATACTCAGCTGACAGCACAGGGAAATACCACAGAACTTAACTTCTGACCTTGACTACCAAAGGAGACAAATTGCCTTTGTTTTTGTTTTTGTTTTCCTATCCTGAATTTATAGCATGAGCCTAATGGTCTAGCAAGGTGGTATAGAGGAAAAGACCCCTGAAATGAATGTCAGACAACCAGCATTGGACTCCTGGTTCTGATTTATTGCTGTACAATCATGGGCAAGTTAACCTCTGAGAAATCTGTTTCTTCACATGTAAAATAAGGATGACATGAGAGCCAACACATGCCTCCTATGTGGTTTTAAGCACTTCATGTGAATTAATTCCCTTAATCTTCATCACAACTCCATGAATTACAACCTATTATTATCCTCATTATACACATAAGAAAACTGAGGCACAGAGAAGTTAAGTAACTTGCTCAAACTGTTGCTTTGAGGATTGTGTGTGGTTTTATATATTGAAATCATCAAGCAATTGCCTGAAACATGGTAAGTGCACAATTTGTTCTTTCCTTTACACATTTTCCCCCCACAGCAAACTAATCTTTATAGAAACTAGTTTTTTATTGAAACTTCCTGGTCAGGAGGCCTGGATCCTTTATCCCAGCTCTGCACTCACTGTAGTCTGAGCTTCAGTTTCTCTCAAGGGAAAATGAAAGCATTCAGACAACTAAGCAGCCGCCAATGGGCAGCCTGTGGGCTGGACCTGGCCTGCAGTCACACTTCGCTGCATTGCATAATGTTTACAGTTTTTAAAAGTAGTTGCCAATCTTTAAAAATCAGTAGATCTCCCCCAGCCCCCCATATACACACCCATACACATGCATGGGCAAGTATTCCCCAATTTTCCGTAGTCTCCATTTCTCACAACTTCACACAGTATCTGAATCTACAACTTCTGGACTCAGTGATCATGAAGGTCTGGGATTCCCTTCCATAACGAAGAGTCCATGATCCCTGACAACTGAACAGTGCTTCCCAGAGAAAGTATGCACTGTAGGCCAAAGATTTTCTCTTGAAGTTGCTCTCACATAGAAAGACAGCTCATCCCAGGTTAATGGAACTTCCCAGTTTTAGCACCGAACGTACCAAGTCCCAGGAAATTCCCTGGTCCCAGGCAAACCAGATTGCTCATCCTAGATGTCATGTCACAAGATCACCCCTACAGCGGCCCCTCCCATCTGGAAAATGATAATGTCGTACTGCTCCCTTGTGCTCCCAGGCCTCCTGGGGCAGCTCTGGGGTGCTAGGAGAGGAAGCCTGGGATACCCCAGAGGGGAGGGAGGCCTACTTAGACTACATGGAGAGGGCCTAGAACCTGTTATGTGGCCGGTTCTCCTGCTGGGGCTTTGTATGACCTTGGGTGGGTTACTCAGTCTCTGAGTCTTTCTGCCCTGGTGTTCATTCATTCATTCATTCAATAAATATTTATTAAACACCTTCCAAGTGCCAGGTATCATTTTAGGTACCGAGGATACAGCAGAGAATAATCAAAAACACACTCCTTAACCTTATGGAATTCACATTCTAGGAGAAGAAGCAGGCAGTAATAAAATTAAACAATATTTGATAGAACTTCAAGTGGTAATAATGCAAAAAGAAACCATTGGTCATAGGAGAAAAACGAAATCTTCAGGGCCACAGGGCCATTAGCCTTTTTTGGTGGGTGCCAAGGAGCATTATAAATGAGTCAAGATTCCACCTGGCCTCCCTCTTTGAACAATATGAATTCTTAACTTTGGGGTTTTGTGATTCAAGGGATATATGTAACAATTTAATATTTTAATGATAAGTTTTTAATTTCTCAGTGAAAAACAGCTTTATGGCTACAATCCATATTGATATCAAATGTGGCTCTTGCACAGATGGGCTGGCAGTTTATCGAGTCAAATCTACCCAAACAATAGTGTGAGGGGTTGAGAAAAAAGAGGGACCAAACTTAATACAACAACAACAACATTGTATTAAAAAAAGGGCAGCTGGAATCAGGGGTTCGTGTACTGAAGCCGGAAGTCGAAAATGAAAAAAATAAATGACTGTCCCCATTTCCCCCCGAAAAAGCTGTATGCAGTCTCAGTGAAGGAAGTAGATATGTTAGGAAATTAAGTAAGGGACTACTAGTATGTCTTTCATTCATTAATTGCACAAATACATACTGAATGCCTACTATGTGCTAGGAAGTCCAGTGTATTTATTTTTGAAATAAGCTTTATTTTATTTTTCTGATTATAAAAATAATTGCTTTTTTAATTTTTTAAAACCCTTTATGCCAGCGTTTCTCAACCTCCACACTCCTGACATTTTGGGCTGGATAATTCTATAGAATAAATATCCTATAAAGCTTAGTTGTGGAGAATGTCCTGAGCTTTATAAGATATTTAGCAGCATCCCTGGCTTCTACCTACTAGATGCCATTAGCACTCCCCCTCCCCTAGTCATGACCACCAAAAAGTCTCCAGATACTGCAAATGTTCCCAAGGAGTGGGTGTGTGTCATGCATACAAAATAGCCGCAGGTTGAGAACTGCTGTTGTAGAAAATCCACTCTCTTCGCACAATGGAAGCTCTGAAGTGAAGGCATTTGAACAGACCTCCTTCTCCCCCCCATGCAAATGAGCAAAAAATTTTTCCTGGAAGAGCAGTTGTGCTCCCCTTTCCCTTCTTGGGGCCAAGCCACCAGCCCTGCAGAGCAAGGTAGGGCTATCGCATGGTTGGGTTGGGAGGGAAGGGCGGGGAGTGGAGATGGGCAGGCTTGGGCTGTGCTGAGGGGATCAGGGAGCTCCCAGAGCTTATGGTGTGCGTCACGGCTGCCATCCAGGCCATGCCTCAGACTGTTCCAAATGAGCTTTGCTCATGATGCCAGGAGAAAAGCTTCCTTGGTTGGGGCTTACACCGCCCCCCACCCCCTGGAAATTCAACAGCCTGTGGCTTCTCTAAGCCAGGCGGATTAAAACTGTGTCCATCGTGAGCATAGTTAAGAGTGAGGCTCCAAAGCTGGGAGCAGAGGAAGCCTGCCTGTCAGCTCCCTGGTGTGCAGGTCTTTACAAAGAATTCATTATGTACAACCTAATCTAAGACAGAACCAACTCACTCAGCTGGGCGGTTTACTCCCAGTTTTGGCTTCTATGGGAGCAAACATTTTCAGTTGATTAAAAAAAATGCCAATATGAGCCCACATAGGGCACAGCATTTGTAGGTACCTGTAATCTGAGTCCAGGCTGCTTGGAACAGAAAGAAAACGAGTTTTGTGTGTTAACACTTTAGTGACTCAGAGTCAGGGATTCCGATCACAGAAAGGAGAGCTGAAGGAAGAGGCAGAGGGTCAAAAATCCAGGCTCTGCTTTTATTTATTCACGTGATAAATATGTATTGAGGGAAGCGGCTGTGGCTCAATCAGTAGGGCTCCCGTTTACCATATGGGAGGCCCCGGGTTCGGTTCCCGGGGCCTCCTAGTGAAGGCAAGCCCGCCCGCACGGCGTGGTTAGCTGACCCAGCAAGCACAAGCAGCAGGGGGGGGGGATAAATGTATAAATAAATAAAATCTTTAAAAAAAAAAAATAAATAAATAAAATAAATAAATAAATAAATATGTATTGAGTTCCTATGATATATCCAGCACTGTGTCCCACCTCTATGGGAAACCTCGCTTCAAATGGAATCTTTCAGAGTTCACAAACTCAAAGCCTTCCAAGGCCTGATAGTAACATAAATAAAAGGGTTTGCTTATTCCCCATCCAAGGAGGGCACCACTTCTCATCTCTAGCTGAGTGTGGCCATATGACCTATAGCCACAGTTCTGCCAGTTCTTCT
The DNA here is from genome assembly GCA_026826555.1 of Tolypeutes matacus. Taxonomy (NCBI): domain Eukaryota; kingdom Metazoa; phylum Chordata; class Mammalia; order Cingulata; family Chlamyphoridae; genus Tolypeutes; species Tolypeutes matacus. The sequence continues at coordinate 7,733,466 of JAKSZT010053785.1, forward strand.
GAATTTTCAAGAGAAACTGAAAAATAGGATTTTTTGTGTGTGAAATCTTTTCATTTTTAACCATAGGCTGAAATTTTAAAAAGAAAACAAAAACCCTGTCATGGGATTTGCACACTGATGTTCATAGCAGCATTATTCACAATTGCCAAAAGATGGAAGCAGTTCAAGTGTCCATCAGCTAACAAAATGTGGTATGTACATACAATGGAATATTACTCAGCCGTAAAAAGGAATGAAGTCCTGATACATGCAACAACATGGGTGGGGCTTGAAGACATCATGTTGAGTGAAATGAGCCAGATGCAAAAGGACAAATATTGTATGATCTCACTGATTTGAAAAAATTAGAATAAGCAAACTCATAGAGTCAGAATCAATCTAGAATACAGGTTAACAGGGTACTGGGTAGGGGTTGGGAATGGGAAGTTCACACTTAAAATATACAGGGTTCCTATGTGGAATGATGGAAATGTTTAGATAATAGATGGTGGTGATGATAGCACAAAATTGTAACCGCAATTAACAGCGTTGAAGTATATATCTGAATATGATTAAACGGGGAAATGTTAGATTATCTATTTGGTAACAGAATACATTTTTTTCAAAAATCCTTGGAACTATACTACACAAACAGGGAACCCTACGTTAAACCATGGACTTTAATTAATAGTAAAAGTGCTATTTTCAATTGTAACAAATGGTCCACATCAATGCAAGGTGTTGGTAGCAGGGTGGTATATGGGATTCCTGTATTTTATGCATGATTGTCCTGTAAAACCACAACTTCCCTAATAAAAAATTAAAATTAAACATAAAAAATGCTCATTAGAAACTTAAAAAAACCCAACCCTGCATGGACAAAATCAAACCTATCACTAAACCTTCAAACTAATTTCTACTTAAGAGACAGTGGGGAGTAGTTGTTAAGAGTAAGATATCTGGAGGCAGAAAGGTATTTGGTTCTACCCCGTGCTTACTGTGTGACCTTGAACAAATTATCTAGCCTTTCTGGGGCTTACTTGCCTCATGCAGAAAATGAGCATGATATAGCTTATTATAAACCTAGATGAGCAAATACATGTATTGTGTCTGGCCCATAATAAATCTGAGCTTTTATTTTTACAGAGCATCTTATCCATTTTCCCAGAAGTACCTCTTACAATATCCTTGACAGGTGAAAATTCAACCACTGCTTGTATGCTTCCTGAAACAGGAAGCCCATAGCTCCTTAGGCAGCTTTATGTACTTCTTTGGGTAATGCTAGTTATATAATAACCCCAAATCTCAGTGGCTTAATCCAATGCATTTTTCATTTATTGCTCCCATCCCAATACAATGTGGTCCACAAGTATTTTGTTCCACCCCATACCCCATGGATCCACACACCCTCCATATGTAGCCCTGACATACCCCAGGACCTCTTCAGAATCCTCTGCCTTCGACTGGTAGAAAAAAGAGAGAGAGAGAAAGAAATCATGTGCATCATATCTGTACATTCCCATTTGCCAAAACCCTGTTCCATGGCCTCAATCTAATTGTAAAGAAGTCTGGGATATGAAATGTCCTTCCATCCAGGAAGAGAAAACGCATTGGTGAACACCTAGACAATCCCTGCCATGTTTCACATTCATATAAAGCACTGTTTTACAGAATTAGAATGTCTACCTATTGGTCTTAGTCTTGCCCTTCAGTGTAGCACATACAGTACAACAGGAGACACAGACTTGGAGGCAGACAGGCTTCGATTTGAATCTCAGTTCTAATACTTGCTAGCTTAGGACCTTGGGCAAATTCCTTGTTTTCTCGTTTGAAGAATGAAAATAGCCATACCTACCTCTCAGGGTTGTTGTAAGGATTGAATGCCATCACAAATATTAGCACCCAGCATGATGTGTATGCATCTAGTATATAACCTAGTAGGTGCTCAATTAATGCCAGTGTCTCTTCTGGTCCTCTTCTACCTGATTGACTTTCAGGTATTTGAAGATGATTATGATTGCTTCTGTAAATTTTCTCTTCTCCCAGATTCCTCAGCTATTTGCGTTGTTTTTAATCTCTCTTGATGGCTGTTTCATGGAGGTACCCCAGTTTATCAAGGAACCAAATGTGATGCCTGCTTCAGTTTGGATTTCCCTTAAAGCAGATCCTGAGACAAAGGCTCAGGGTCAGATAATTAGGGGGGAGGGGGGATGACCCTAGGAAATAAGTGAAGGAGAGGAGAAGGGAGAAAAGTCAATAAATGAGTGGCTTACAGCTGTGGGCAACTGGAGTTCACTCCCATAGGGGGCTCTGAGAAACCATGTAAAAAGCACCTTAGAATTGTCCCTCTAAAGGATGGGAAGGCCAGGGCAAGTATCCATGAAATTCTCTTCCCACTGGTTAAGGGCTTTCCCCAACCCAGAAATGTTAACTGCCTTGAAATGATGAGTTGTGCCTTCACACAACTGAGCAGGCTTTCCCAACTCCTGGAAAGCAAAGCAGAGAGATGCTGTGGTGTGAGTTGGTATGGGTGCTGGTAAAATGCATGGTGCTGTTCACAGCCACATTGAGATCCATTAGCTGCAGGATGTAGCTTGGTGCACAGGGTTCCTATTTGGAATGATGGAAATGTCTAGATAATGGATGGTGGTGATGGTACCATAAGCTGAAGGATGTGGCTTGGTACTACATAAGCTTTGCAGCATTGCCTCTGATAAAAAATGTCTGGAAGGACCCACCCCACAGGTTCATAAAAGCTGCACCTAGGCATAGGGATTATGATAAGAGTTATTTTAGCTTATTTATTTTTCTTTTTCCTAAGGAACATGTGATGGCTAGGAAAAAATACTATGATCCAAATGTAGTTCTGACCAGTGAAGAACAAAAGAGATAATAGTTCATTAAAAGCATCTAAAACTACAGGAAGAAGTACAACTGTGTATATTAGCAAAAGGCATCCCAAGGAACATACAACACACACAAACACAAACTACTAGAATCAATAAACAAGTTTAACAAGGTCTCAAATACAAGATCAATATTAAAATATAAATGTATTTTTACATACTAGCAATGAAAGATCTAAAAATAAAGTTTTAAACAATTTTATTCACAACAGCATCAAAAGAATAAGATGCTTAGGAATAAATTTAACAAAAGAAGTACAAGACTTGTATGCTAAAAGTTATAAAACATTACTAAGAGAAATTAATGAATATTCAAATAAATGGAGATACAAGCCTTGTTCAAGATAGCATCCTGACACCCAAAGTGTCGAATTAGATGATAGCACCCAAATTGATTTATACATTTAATATAATCCCTATCAAAATCCCAGCAAAATTCAGCAAACTGATCCAAAAAATTTGTTTGGAAATGCAAAGTATAGCCAAAAACTTTTTGAAAATTAAGAACAAAGTTGGAGGACTTACACTACCTGATTTCAAAATTTACTACAAAAGCCACAGGAATAATGATAGTATGATATTGGTACAAGAATAGACATATAAATCAATGGAAAAGAACTGAAAGTCCAAGAAAAAAAACCTTGCATTTATGGCCAATTGAGTTTCAAACAAAGATGCCAAAACAATTCAGTGGGGAAAGGATAGCTTTTTTCAACAAATGGTGCGGGGGCAATAATATATCCACATGCAAAAATATGAACTTAGACCCATATCTCACACCATATACAACAATGAACTCAAAATAGATCATAGGCTTAAATGTAAGAGCTAAAGGTATAAAACTGGATGAAAACATTGGAGAAAATCTTGATCTTCAGTTAGGCAAAAACTTTTTAATATGACACCAAAAAAGCATCATCCATAAAAGAAAAAATGGATAAATTGGACTGCATCAAAATTAAAAACTTTTGAACTTCAAAAAGTCATTAAGAAAAATGAAAAAACAAGCTACAGATCAGCAGAAAATATATTATATCATATATCAGATCAAAGACTTGTATCCAGAATATATAAAGAACACTTACAACTCAATAATAATAATGGAAACAACCCAATTTAAAAATAAACAAAAGATTTGAATAAACATTTCACTAAAGAAGATATACAAATGGCTATTAAACACCTGAAAGATGTGCAACATAATTAGTTATTAGGGAAATGCAAATCAAAACCACAATAAGATACCATTTAATACTCACAGGAATGGCTATGATTAAAAAAAAAAAAAAAGTGACATCTGTTTACCAACTGTTTGCAAGGATGTGAGAAACTAGAACCCCCATACATTCCTAGTGGGAATGTAAAATGGTACAGCCACTTTGGAAGAGTTTGACAGTTTCTTTAAAAGTTAAACATACATTTATCGTACAACACTGCAAACTATTCTACACATAGGAATCTACTTGAGAGAAACAAAAACATATGTCCACACAAAGACTTGTATGTGAATGTTTATAGCAGTATTTTTATGACAGTCAAAAACTGGAAACAACTCAAATGTCTATCAACTGATGAATGGATAAACAAAATGTGGTATAACCATACAAGAGAACACTATTCAGAAATAAAAAGGAATGACGTTAACACCAAATGCTGGCAAGGATACAAAGAAAATTAATCACTCACACATTGCTGGTGGGAATGTAAAATGGTACAGTCTCTCTTGAAAATAGTTTGGCTGTTCCTTTCCAAAACTAAAAATGGACCTACCACATGATCTAGCCCTTGTGCTTTTGGGCATTTATCCCAGAGAAATAAAAACTTATTTTCATGCAGGAACTTGTACACAAACGTTCATAGCAGCTTTGTTTGTAATGGACAAAAACTGGAAACCATCCATATTTCCTTCAGTGGGTAAATGATTGAACAAACTTCAGTACATCCGTACCATGGAATACTACTCAGCAATAAAAAGGAACAAACTGTTGATATCTGCAACAACATGGATCAACCTCAAGACAATTATGCTGAGTGAAAAAAGCCAATCTCAAAAGGATACTTACTGAGTGCATTTATATAACATTCATAAAATGACAAAATTATAGAGATGAAGAAAAGATTACTGGTTTCCATGGGTTAGGAATGGGGAGCAGGAGACCAGTATGGCTGTACAGGGGTAAAATGAAGGAGTCTTCTAATGATGGTACAATTGAGTATCTTAGTTGTGGTGGTAGTTATGCAAGGCTAAACATGTAATAAAATTGCATAGAGCTATGTAAACACACACACACCAGCACATGCAAATAAGTGCATCAGATTCAACTAGTGAAATCTGAATAAACTGTATGGATTGTACCAACGTCAATTTCTTGGTTTTGATATTGTACTATAGTTGTGCAAGATGTTAAGTAGGGGAGGCAGAGGGAAGGGTACACCAGGCTTCCTTGTGTATATCATTACAACCTTGTGTGAATCTATAATTATTTCAAAAGAAAAAGTTTAAAAAAAGAAGATGAAAAAACAGGAGTGAAGTAGTTTAGTTCTAGTTTGCTAGGCTGCCAAAATGCAATATACCAGAAATTGGTTGGCTTTTACAATGGGGATTTATTATTTGCAAACTTACAGTTCTAAGACCGTGAAAATGTCCAAATCAAGGCATCATCAAGCCATGCTTTCTCCCCTAAAGTCAGGCTACTAGTGGTCCTGGATTCCTCTGTCACATGGCGTCTGCTCGTCTCTTTCTTCTCTCCCAAGTTTTGTTGCTTTCAGCTTCTGGCTGCTCTGTCTGTGGCTTTCTCTGTTACCTTCTATGGCTTTCTCTCAGCTCCTATGGCTTTCTCCTATCTGTCTCTCCATATTCATCCCATTTATAAAGGACTCCAGTAGGAGGATTAAGATCTACACTGGGCCAGGCCCCAACTGAAGTAACCTAACCAAGGGGTCCCACCTACAATAGGTTCATACCCACAGGAATAGATTAGTTCTAAGAACATGATTTTTCTGGGGCCCATAAAAGCTTCAAACCACTACAAGTACTGATGCATGTTACAACAAGGATAAACCTCAAAAACATTGTTCTAAGTGGAAGAAGCCAAACACAAAAGGCCACATTTTATATGGTTCCATTTATTTGAAGTGTCCAGAAAAGGCAAACGTATATAGACAGAAAGGGTTGTCTGGGGCTGGGGGTAGGAATCAGTAGTGACTACAAATGGGCACAAAGGATCTTTTTGGGGTGATGGAAATGTTCTAAAATTGGACTGTGGTGATGATCGTACAATTCTGGAAATTCACTAAAAATCATTGAATTGAGCACTTAAAATGGGCAAATTTTATGAATTTAAACTCTTCTTCAATGATTTTTTTTTTTAAAGTTAAACATAAACTTATATGCAACTTAACAGTTCTACTCCTAGGAACCTACTCAACAGAAATAAAAACATATGTCTACAGAAAGACATGTACATGAATGTTCATAGCAACATTATTCATGATAGCCAAAACTGGAATCAATCCACATGTTCATTGTCTGATGAATGGATAAACAAAATGTGATATATCTGCACAATGAAATACTTTCATAAATGAAAAGCAATAGTGCATTGATACATGCTACATGGGTGACCCTCAAAGGCATTATGCTAAATAAAAAAGTCATATACGAAAGACCATATATTACATGACATATTCAGAAAATTCAAATTTATAGAGTCAGAAATCAGATCAGTGATTGCCTAGGGCTGGAGGTAGGAACAAGGATTAAAAGCAAATACCCATCAGGGACCTTTCTGAGATAATGGAAATTATCTAAAGCTGAAGGATGGTGCTGTTTTAGTTTGTTTAAGGCTTCCAAGTGAATATACCAGAAATATGAATATATTTGGTGAATATACCAAAATGGGTAGGCTTTTACAATGGGGATGTATTAACTTATAAGCTTACAGTTCTGAGGCCATGAAAGTGTCCAAATCAAGGAATCATCAGGAGATGCTTTCTCCCCAAGCTGAAGCTCTGGGCAATCAGGCAAATGGCAGTGTCTACTCATCTCTCCCTTCTCCTCCAGGACTCGTTGCTTTCAGTTTCCAGCTTCAGTGACTCCTCTCAGCTTCTGTGTTCCACTGATTTCAGCTTCTAGCTCTCAGGACCTTCTTTCTAAGCTTCTGGGCATTCCTCTGTGTTTCTGCAGCTTCCTCTATCCTATTTATAAAGGACTCCAGCAAGAGGACCAAGACCCACCCTAGACTACACTGAAGCAATCCAATCAAATGGCCCTCAGCTGAACCCAATCCTATCAAAGGGTCCCACACCCATAGGAATGGGTCAATTTCAGAACATAATTTTCTGTGTTCCACAAAAGACTCAAACTACCACAGTGACAACTATATAACTCTATAAATTTACTAAAATCATAGAAGTGTACTTTTACAATGAATGGATTTTATGGTATATAAATTATAACTCAATAAAGCTGTTTTGTTGTTTTGTTTTGTTTTTTAAAGCAAATTGGGGACAGCTTTGTGATATGGGAACAGCTTCCCCTTGATGTTCCCTGAGTTCTGTAGTTGCCCACCGGCCCAAGAGAAGGTCAATGGCATTTCCAAAGAGCAGGAGGGCCAGAGTGTCCCAGAAGTGGCAACAAGAGAATATGAAGAACAATGAAATGTCAAGCTGACTTAAATTCGGAACTTTTGGTTGCAGCTGGATATCTCAGGATAAGCATCAAAATCTTGTCACCCTTTGACAATGTGGTGGGAAGAATGTCTCAGTGCCTCACTACATACACTCTGACAGAGATGTTGATTTATTCTTTCAGGAAACCTCTACAATAGGATTAAAAAAAAAAAAAAAAAGCTTCCAAAGATGATGTGTCCACATCAACTAGAGCCCCATTAGATTCAGGGGATAGATATTATTCCCATATTTCCTGTTGTTCAGTGCCTGGTGATACAAGCCAAAGAAATCAAAGAAGAAATGGGGAATGCCATGTACTCCTATTTCATATCCCCATTCCAAATATCCACAGTCTTCCTGAGGGTGATGACTTCCTGAAGAAAAAAGAAAAGGCCACCAAAACATCTCAGTTATTTACAAGCTTTTTGGAAATACAAAAGCTAACAGGAAGCAAAGGAACTGCTTGATAAAGCATCTCAAATCCATGCTACACGTTTGGAATGAGGCAAGTGACATGAGTTTAGCCACCACAGCAAAATAGAGAAGACTGAGTTCACAAAAACAGCACTCCCTGCAAGACTCTCAGACACAGAAAAGGCTGGGGTCCATGAAGAAGATAAGTGCCATGCTGCTGGAGAGCAAATGTTCTGTCACCGATCACTAAGATGATCACCATGGCAAATGAAGAAAGTTATCTCACCTTAGGCCCCATGGGCCACATCGTGGGCCTGTGCTCTGCTGAGATCAATTGGCTTGCAACTGAGTTTACTGAGAATGTGAAATCTCACGTCTCCTTGAAGACCCAGCTCAAGAGTTGCATCCACCATAGCCTTCATGTATCCACTCAAGTAAAGTTTGCATATGTGTCTTTTCCTGTGTGGCAGGACCAGGCTCCAGCCTGGTTCCAGTTCTGTGTCCAAATGTCAAGAAGTCTGAAAACCACCATACCATGGTGGTCATTCTAGAGTGGCTGATGGTGACAGGAAATAAGGGAGATGACAGAAACTCTGCCTACCCTTCAGAAATTATCAAAAATGAAGATGGCAACTCAGAAAGGATTTCTGGCTTTCCATGGACTTGGCTTGCCCTCCATCAGGAGAAACAACTGTTTCAAACATGCAGCCCTATTGGTTGGAGCAGGACCGTGGCATCTGTTCAGGGCAGCAGCCCCCCAGAAGCTTCTTTTAAGGCTGATGTCCACATGCGCTAAGTAGAAGTTGTTCTCCCTGACTGGCTGTGACTTCCATCCCCTACAACTGCCATCCCACCCAAACACATAAACACCTCAGCTTAAGCCAGGAGCCCTGAATGCTGGCAGACCATGTTCTCAGTCATGTGTCTAGAGGGCAGCTCTATCAGTTCTCTGCTCTATGTGCCCCACAGACCAAGTCAGGTAGGTTAGAGTAGACCCTCTGCACAGCTCTTTGTCCCGTCCTCCTCCTCTCCCATCTTCTCCACAGGACGGGAAAATCTGGCTCCAAACCTACTTTCCAACATGTTCCTCACCACCACACTTCCTTTACACAGGGGCAATGCTTTAGCCCCCACATAAAAATGTTCATTAATTCCCCACCCTAACTCTCTGGATATGAAAAAGGATATTTCCTCAATGTTCTGTAAAGTTATATGCAAGTCCCTAGCCACCACTCACCCTGTCAGCCTCCATCCCTAAGCCCCCTTCTCTGAACATCCTAGAGCAGTTGCTCCTCTTCCCTGCTCCCTGAAGGAGCAGTGAGGCTTCCCACTGCATTCAAACATATCCTGATGCCCTGGTTGTCAGAAGGCCTTGCCTCTAGTTCTGCAACAAAAGCAGGGCTGCTACATACAGCTCTGCTGTCTGCACCTTGCACAAATGTTCCCAGCTGCATCCACCAATGGGAGAGGGAGGCTGAAATCCAGCATACGCTCCGGCTCCGTTGTGTTGTTAAACTGAATAGTCCTTCCCAGAGGGAACACCTTTATGCAATTTGCACCAAGTGTCCTTTGAACTAGTGATCACCCTGGGTGGAGAGGTGGGTCAGACACAGGCCTGTCCTCAGGGACCACCTAGCCTAGTACCCTGCCACAACCCTAATTGAAGTCACCTCCATTTCTCCCTGAAGCTACTGCAATAGCCAACTAATGACCTTTCCCGTGCCACTCTTGGTCCCCTCCAATCCATTCTCCACACAGTAGCCAAGGTGAACTGAGAGTGAAAGTAGACGTGATTTTAAGGTTAACTGTGTAAGAGAATTGTACCAAGTTTGCTAACAGTTTTAGAATATTTAGGATGATTTAAGTTTGTGTGATGTTATGTTTTGGGGCCTGTATAAACCATTTTATAGGTGACTTGTGGTTGCTGATCTGCTGACTCATCTCATTGGCATGAAGCAGTATCTGGACCTACAATTGCTCTATTCTCCCTGGATTCTCCACCAGTTTTTTTTTTATTCCTGAGCAAGGTGTGTGTGTTCTTAGCTCCACAACAAAGGGCCTCAACTTCTGTGGGATACCCTTGTCACCAAGATCAGAGGTAACAAGAATTGACAATGGTTTCCATCTGTCCTCATGGGGTTCCACCTCATGCTCATGGGATTCTAGCCTGCTTATGATCTTCCCTGCCTGATTTCCTGTCTAGTGGACTTCTGAGGTTCAGCTGGGCTAGGATCTCCATCTGATCTCATGTGGCTGTTGGCACCATTCTGTTCCTTCCATGTTGCCAGACTAAGAACCTCATTTCCTTGCTGTATGTCAGATAGAAGCTGCCTTCAGATCCTTGTTTTGTGCACCCTCCACATGGCAGCTCCCAAAATGACAGCTTGATCCTTCAAAGCAAGGAAGGGAGAGAGAGTCTCCTAACAAGATGGATTACAATCTTACATAATGTATTCCTGCACAAATCATCACATATATCTCATCACTTTTGCCCACTGCTATTACTTAGAAGCAAATCATAGGTTCCATCCACCCTGGGAGGGAGGCGAACACACAAGGGTGTGAACGCCAGTAGGTAGAGATCATGGGGCCACCTGAGAGTCTGTCCACCACAATCTACCCTCTAGCCCCTAATGATTTGTGTCCCTCCCGTGCAAAATAAATTTACCCCCTCCCAAGGTTGCCCAAAATCTCATCCTATTACAGCATTTGCTCAAAACACAGAATCTCATCATCTAAATCAGGTCTGAGTATGGATAAGACTCCTTGGATTTAGTTCCTCTCAATCTAAAAAACTAAAGAGACAAGTAATCTGGCTCCCAACATACCCAACATACAATGCAGGAACAGGCACAATAAAATAGTTATAGACATTCCCATTCAAAAAGGGAAGAAATGGAAAATAAGGAGTCACAAGTCCTTATTTTTGAATTTCAAAAGTAGTTTTGAAATTCAGCCCAGCAAACTCTAGTCATAATTCTTTTATTAGATTTTAAGGCCTGGAATAATCCACCATAGCTGATAGTTCTGCCCTCTGAGTCATCCTTCTTTTCTCACGAAAGGTAGCATATGTTTGCAGCTGAGTATCATTTGGCTTCCCACCAGCAGAATTTTGGAGATCTAACAGTCTCCTTTCATTTTATACTCTTTCTGTCCCTTTCTATTTAAATAGGGAGTGTTTCTGCTGAAATAATTTCCTCAAACACTTTGTGGGTCTTCTGTGAATTTCTGTGGGGTTCACTCCATTATACAAAAGTCATGTCCCCAGATTTCTTTGAGATAAGCGCCTCTCTACCTTGGGTTCTTGCTTAGATGGTTGAAGGACACTCCATTAAGCATCCTAGAGGCCCTATTGTTTGAGAGCTTCTGTGAGGCATACAGAAGCTTTTCTCATGAAAGGGCCCTTTGTGTGTCTGAATACTACTCTGATCCTTACATCTTCCTGAAGTTTTAACAAAACTTGGGCAGTCACCCCTTGTTTTTTCCCCTAGGCCAGAGCTTATTGCTATGTCATGTGCTTAAAGTTATTTCTTAATTTTAACACATTTTGCCATCTGCAAAGGCTAAGAATATTCAAATTCATCAAGTCCTTGATCCTTTTTGTTTAAAATTCTTCCTGAAATTTATGTCTCTCCTCTTATATTTTACTATAAGCAGCAAGAAGAAATCAAGTGGCACTTTCAATACTTTGCTTGGAAATTTACTTAGCTATATAACTAAGTTTGTCACTTGTTCTACATGCCACATAATTGCAGGGTACAATTTAACTAAGTTTTCTGCTACTACAGAACAAGGACCCTTCCTCCAGTTTCCAATAACATGTTTATTACTTCTTTTTTTAACTTTTAAAAATTTATTTATTTTAAAGAAAATTTAGATTACATAAATGTTACATAAAAAATTTAGGGGATTCCCATATGCCCTATCCCCTCCCCCTCCCATACTTTCCCACATTAACAACATCTTTCATTAGTGTGGTACATTTGTTACAATTGATGAACACACATTAAAGCATTGCCGCTAACTGTGGATTATAGTTTACATTATAATTTACACTCTGGTGCAATTTTGTAAGTTATGAAAAAATATATAATGGCCTGTTTTGAACCTTCACTGATAGTAGTTTCCAAGTCCAATTTCTACCAACAGTATATTTGAGCAAAATTAGGCTTTCTTTATCATACACCTGAAAATTCTTCCAGCTCCTAACTGGTTCCAAGTTACTTCCATATTTTGAGGTATTTGTTAAAGCAACACTCCACTTCCAGGCACCAAAAGGTAACATAATTTACATTTGTCAGTTTAATTAACTAGATCTACTAGAATTTTAAGTACTTAGAAAGCTTTTGTAAGTTTGTAAGAAATTTCAAAACCCAACACCTCCAACCTGAGTTATTCAATATGATATTTTTTTTGCTTTTGAGTTTGAGAAAATTACAAAATTGCCAGGAAGGTAAAAAAATATATACTTCTTTTTAAAAATTTTTTATTCTGCTACCACATATACAAACTAACATTTACCCTTTTAATCACATTCAGATTCTTATTTCAGTGCTGTTAATTTCATTCACAATGTTGGGCTATGTGGCAGTTTGAGATTATTTTATGAATCCCCAAAAGACAAAGATTATGTTTGTAAACTAATCTATTCCTCTGGGTGTGATACCCTTTGATTAGATTACCTGTTAAGATAGCTTTTAGGGCTTTTTGATTTGACTATATCAGTAAGGCCTGACTCATGTTGAGTCCATGACCCCTTGCTGGGTCTGATATAAATGGACACTCACAAAGACACACAAGAAGAGAGAGCTCTTTCATTTTTGATCCAGCCATGTGACAAAAAGGAGAAGGCTTGAACAGCTGAGGCCCCAGATAGAGATGAGCCATTTTGCTTGATAGCTTACAGCTGAAATTGGGAAGAGAGCAGAAAAACTGAGACTGATATGGAAAGCCTGGAAAGAAACAAGCCCTATGCCAGGAGAGAGGGGACTACAGGATCACTTAAGCATGAAGCCTCAAGAGGCTGGGCCTACAGAGCTCAAGAGAAAGAGAAGGAGAGACCAGGAAGAGATCACCCGCCATCTTGCTTCAACATGTGGCAGCTCACATTGGTGAGAAAGTACCTCTTCTGGTACCTTGAGTTGGACTTTCCATGGCCTTGGGACTGTAAGCTTTTACCCCAAATAAATGAACTTTATAAAAGCCAACATATTTCTAGTACTTTGCATTGGCAGCCCTTTGGCAGACTAATACAGGGAACCATCAACACCATCCATTACCAAAATGTTTCTATCATTCCAAATAGGAATCCTGTACATTTTAAGACTTAATTTCCCATTCCCTATCCCACCCTGTCCCCTGGTAACATATTTTAGATTCTGATTCTATATGTTGCTTATTCTAATTGTTTCAAATCAGTGAGATCATACAACATTTGTCCTTTAGCATCTGGCTTATTTCACTCAACAAGATGTCTTCAAAATTCATCCATGCTGTGGCATGTATCAGGACTTCATTCCTTTTTTATGACTGAATAATATTCCACTGTATATATATATATATATATATACACCACATTTTATTTATGCATTCATTGGTTAATGGACACTTGGGTTGCTTCCATCTTTTGGCAATTATAGATAATGTTAATATGAACACTGGTGTATAAAAAATCCCTGCTTTGAATTCTTTCCCACCTAGTAATAGGATTGCCAAGTCATATGGTAGTTCTATACTTAGCTTTCTGAGGATCCGCCAAACTGTCTTCCACAGTGGCTGCATCATTTTACATTGCCACCAGCAAAGAATGAGTGTTCCTATTTCTCTGCATACTTTGTAGCACTTGTTATTTTCTCTTTTTGTAATAGCAGCCATTCTAATGGATGTGAAATGGTATCTCACTGTGGTTTTGATTTGCATTTCTCTGATAGCTAATGATATTGAGCATTATTTCATGTGCTTTCTGGCCATTTATATATCTTCTCTGGAAAGATGTCTGTTCAAGTATTTGCCCATTTTAAAATTGAATTGTCTTTTTATTGTTAAATTGAAGAATTTATGTATATATTTTGGACATTAAACCATTATCAAATATATTATTTCCAAATATTTTCTCCCACTGTGTGGGTTGTCATTTTACTTTCATGATAAAGTCCTTTGAGGCCCAAAAGTTTTTAATTTTGATGAGGTCCATTTATCTATTTTTTCTTTTCTAGCTTCTACTTTGGGTGTAAGAAACCATTGCCTAACACAAGGTTCTGAAAATGCTTCCCTACATTTTCTTCTAGGAGTTGTATAGTTCTGGCTCTTATATTTAGTTGTTTGATCCATTTTTTTAAGTTAACTTTTTAAAAATTATTTTATTTTTATTATTATTATTATTATTTTATGAGGCTGGGGATTGAACCCAGGACTTCATATGTGGGAAGCCAGCACTCAACTACTGAGCCATATCCATTTTGCCTTGATTTTTGTATATGGGATGGGGAAGGTACCCTCTTATTTTTTTTAAATGAAGATCCAGTTTCCCAGTACCATTTGTTGAAAAGAGTATTCTTTCCCAATTGATTGACCTTTGCCACCTTGTCAAAATTCAGTTGGAGGGAAGCAGATGTGGCTCAAGCAGTTGGGCACCCACCTACCATATGGGAGGTACTGGGTTCAGTTCCCCGTGCCTCCTAAAGAAGACGAGGAAGACAGAGAGCTGACATGATGGGCTGACACAGTGAGATGACACAACAAGATGACACAAAGAAGAGACCCAATGAGGAAACACAACAAGCAAGGAGCAGAGGTAGCTCAAGTGTTGGGCACCTCCCTCCCACATGGGAGGTCCCAGGTTCAGTTCCCAGTGCTTCCTAAAAAGAAGACGAGCACACAACAAATAGACACAGAGAGCAGACAGCAAGTGCAAACAAGGGGGTGGGGGGGGGTTATAAATAAATAAAATAAATCTTTTTAAAAAAAATTATTTGGCCATAAATGTGAGGGTTGATTTTTGAGCTCTCAATTTGATTCCATAGGATTATATGTGCCAGTACCATGCTGTTTAGAATACTGTGGCTTTGTAATAAGTTTTAAGATCAGGAAATGTGAGTTCTCCAACTTCATTCTTCTTTTTCAAGATGTCTTTAGCTATTCGGGGCCAACTTACCTTTCTATATAATTTTTTGATGATTGCCTTTTTCAGTTCAGCAAATAAATTGTTGGAATTTTTATTGGGATTGCATTGAATCTATAAATTGTTTTGTTTGGTATTGACATCATAGTGATATTTAGTCTTCCAGTCTATGAACATGGAATGGCCTTCCATTTATATAGGTCTTGTTTAAAATTTTTAGCAAATGTTTTTTGGTTATCTATGTATGTCTTTTACATACTTGATTAGATTTATTCCTAGATATTTGATTCTTTTAGTTGCTAATGTGAATAGAATTTTTTTCTTGATGTCTTCTTCTGATTGTTCATTGCTTGTTTATAGGAACACTCCTGATTTTGGGGGTTGTTAATATTGTCCCCCAACACTTTGCTGAATTCATTTATTAGCTCTAGGAGATTTGCTGTGGATTTTTTCAGGATTTTCTGTAAATAGGATCTTATCATCTGCAAATAGGGAAAGTTTTACTTCTTCCTTTGCAATCTGGATGCCTGTTTTTCTTTTTCTTGCCTAATGGCTCTGGCAAGAACTTCCAGTACAAGGTTGAATATCAGTGGTGACAGTGGGCACCCTTGTTTTGTTCCTGATCTTAGAGGGAAAACTTTCAGTCTTTCACCATTAAGTAGGAAGTTAGCTGTGAGATTTCCATATATGCCCTTTGTCATCTTAAGGAAGTTTCCTTCTATTCCTAGTGTTCTAAGTGTTTTTATCAATAAGTGGTGCTGGATTTTATCAAATACCTTTTCTGCATCTATTGAGATCATGTGGTTTTTGTGTTAATGTGGTATATTCATTAATTGATTTTCTTATGTTAAACCAACTGTGATGGTTAGGCAAATGTGTCAATTTGGCCGGGTAATTGTGTCCAGGTGTTTGGTCAAGCAAGCACTGGGCTAACTGTAATACAAGAGAATTTATGGACTTCGGTCACCAGTGAGTTTACTGCATGGATGGCTGATTACATCTGCATCAATCAGGGAGATTTCATCAGCAATGGATGATGCTTTTATCCAATCAGTTGGATGCCTTAAAAGAGGAAGTGATTTCAAAATTCAAAGAGAACTTCCCAGCTCATCTTTGGACAGTCAACTTCTCCCAGAAACTCATCAAGGACTTTTCATTGGACTTTCATCGGAGCCCCTGGTTTGCAGCCTGCTGCAGAACCTGGACTTGTGCATCCCCATGGTCGTGTGAGACTCTCTTAGGAAATCTCATATTATTGACAGATATCTCCTGTTGATTGTGTTTCCTGAGAGAACTCTCCCTAATACACCAACCTAGTATACCAGGGATAAATCCTACTCGATCATGGTGTATAATTCTTCTAATATGCTTTTGGATTTCATTTGCTAGTATTTCATTGAGGATTTTTGCATCTATAAAATCATAAGAGATGTAAGTCTGTAGTTTTCTTTTTGTGTGGTGCTTCTATGCAGCTTTGGTATGAAGGTGATGTTGGCCTCATGGAATATGGAGTGTTCCCTCCTCTTCAAATTTTTTGAAAATTTTGGACATAATAGGAATTAAGTCTTTTGGAATGTTTGGTAGAATTCCCCTATGAAGCCATCTAGTTCTGGACTTTTTTTTGTTGGGAGTTTTTTGATTACTGATTCAATCTCTATACTAGTAATTGGTTCTTTGAGATCTTCTATTTCTTCTTGAGTCAATGTAGGTAGTTTGTATGTTTTTAAGAATTTGTTCATTTTATCAAGGTTATCTAATTTTTTGACATACAATTATTCATAGTATCCTCTTAAGGACTTTTTTATTTCAGCAGGGATGGTAGTAATATCCTCCTTTTCATTACTGATTTTCATTATTGGATCCTCTCTCCTTTTTTCTTTGTCATTTCTAACTAAATGTTTGTCAATGATATTGATCTTTTCAGAGAATTAACTTTTGGTTTTGTTGATTCTCTTTATGGTTTTTTGTTGTTCTCTACTTCATTTGTATCTGCTCTAATCTTTGTTATTTCTTTCCTTCTGCTGACTTTGGGTTTAGTTCTTTTTTCTCATTATTTAGTTTTGAGCTTAGATCTCTGATTTGAAGTCTTTTTCTTTTTTAATGTAAACATTTAGAGCTATAAATTACCTTCTTAGTGCTGCCTGTGCTGTATCCCATAAGTTTGAGTATGCTGTATTTTCATTTTCATTCAAGATATTTGCTAATTAACCCATTGGTTGTTTATGTTGTTTAGTTTCCACATATGTGTGAATTTCCCATTTCTCCCTCTGTTATTGATTTCTACCTCCATTCCATTGTGGTCAGAGAATATACATTGTATGATTTCAAATTTTTTAAATTTATTGAGACTTGTTTTGTGACCTAACATATGGCCTATCTGGAGAATGATCCATGTGCACTCAAGAAGAATGTGTATTCTGTTTTTGCTGGGTGAAGTGTTCCATATATTTCTGTTGGTCTAGTGTATCATTCAAGGCCTGTACTTCTTTATTGATCTTCTGACTAGATGTTTTACCCACTATTGCAAGTGGTATGTTGAAATCTCCTACTATTAAAGTAAAACTGTCAATTTCTCCATTCAAATCTGTCAATATTTGCTTCTTATATTTTGGGGCTCTGATGTTAGGTCCATATGTTTTTGTAATTGTTACATCTTTTTGTTGAATTGTCTCCTTTCTCAGTAAATAATCATCATCTTTGTTCCTCATAATTGTTTTCTACAATTGTTTTTTACTTAAAGTCTATTATATCTGATATTAGTATAGCTATGCCAAATCTCTTTTGGTTACTACTTGCATGGTATATTTTTTTCCATCCTTTCACATCCAACCTACTTGTATCTTTGAATAAAAGGCAAGTCCCTTCTGACAGCATGTAGTTGGGTCATTCTTTTTTCTCCATTCCGCCAATCTCTGCCTTTTGACTGGTGAATTTAATCCATTTACATTTAAAGTCACTACTGATAATGCAAGACTTTCTTCTGCCATTTTGCTATGTAGCCTGGGATGTCTTATACCTCTTTTGTCCTTCAAGTATCCTGTTAATGCCTACTTTTATATATATTTGATTTTTTTGTGTTATACCTTATTAAGTGCCTTCTCTTCTCTATCTAGATATATTTTTCATCTATTTTCCCTGTGGTTAGCATGGGTTTAAAGTTTAACTTCCTAAATATATACAATCATTTTTGGCTTGATATCAATTTAACTTCAATAGCATGCACATATACTTTTCCTATTTCCCTCTTCCCCTACCCTTTTTTTAAAAAAACTTGTTACTACCTATTTCTTTGTACATTTATGTCCAAAACCTAGATTTATCATTACTTTTTTATGCATTTTTGCTTAAGCACCTGTAGGAATTAAGAAGTAGAGTTACCTGCCGAATAATACACTACAATAGTAGTGGCATTTATAATTACCCAAATGTTTACCCTTACCACAGGTCTTTATTTCTTTATGCTGCTTTGAACCACTGTCTAATGTACTTTCCTTTCAGTTCAGAAGAACTCCCTTTAGCATTGCTTGTTGGGCAGGTCTGGTGGTGATGTACTCCTTCAGCTTTTGTTTACTTGGGAATGTCATAATCTATTCCTCATTTTTGAAAGAAAGCCTCAATGATTTCTGATGTGAAATCAGCTGTCAATCTAATTGGGACTCCCTTCTACAAAACAGTTGTTTTTTTTCTCGCTATTTTCACAACTCTCTCCTTCTCCTTTGCATTCAATAGTCTGATCAATATATGACAGTATGTGTTGTTGTTGGGGTTTTTTTTTTCATGTTTTTCTGGGCTTCTTGGATGTACATATTCATGTCTTTTGCTATGTTTTGGAAGTTCACTGTCATTATATCTTTGAATACTCTTTCTTACCCTTCCTCTCTTTCTTCTTCTTCTGGGATTCCCATAATACCTATATTGATATACTTGATAGTGTCCCATAGCTGTCTTAGGCTATTTTCATTTTATAATTCTTTTTTCTTTCTGTTCCTCAACCTGACTCATTTCAAGTCTCTTGTCTTTGAGTTCACAGATTCTTCCTTCTGCCAGCTTCAATCTGCTCTTGAAACCCTCCTGGACAATTTTCATTTCAGTTATTGCAGTCTTTAACTCCAGTTTTTAAAAAATTTCTATCTCTTTACTTAGACTCTCATATTGCTCATTCTTTGTTTTCCTGATAACCTGTATTTATTTCTCTGTATTTTCCTTCATCTCTTGAGCATTTTTGAAATCATTTTTAAAGGCCTTGTTTCTTATGTCCATATTCTCATCTTCTTCATTTGTGTTTTCTGTATTTTTATCCTCTTATTTGGGGGTCCATCATTTCCTGTTTCTTTGTTTGTCTTGTACTCTTTTTTTAGACACTGTACATTTTAATATTTTAAAATGTTAACTTTGGGATTTATTCCCTGAGATGTCTGTTTCTTGATTTTGTAAACAGCTGGTGATAAGATAGAGATTTTCTTAAGCTTCACCCTTCCTATCAGGAAGGTCTGCTCAAGGCAAATGCAATGTGTAGGGTTTTTCCTGTCTTTCAGGACCTGTGTCTTGTCCTGGTCTTTTGTTTGCTAGATGTTTTAGACTTCCCCTGGTTGCAGGATTTTGGTTGTCCCCTCTGTTTTCCAGGAGTCAGACTTCTCTCTCCTGGGTATTTTAAGCTTGCAAAATCTGCCCCAGATTTTCTGCCTCTGTAGTTTCTTACACTCATCATTGTCTCAAACTACTTTTGCCTGGAGGACAATTTCTGGGAGGAGGGGTACACCAGTGACGACTTTCCCAAGTCAATCTTTCTCAGCCAGAACAAGGCCAGAGATTCATGACAGGGGCACAGACTGGCTCCAAAGTGCCCTGGGATGGCATCAGGAAGCGTGTCAAGACCCTCTACACAGTTCTCCAAAGCTGAGCTTTCTTGGCCTACCCAGCAAATGCAGCCTTTCTAATAACTGTTCCCTACAGCTCTCAGGAAGCATAGCTTCTTCAAGTCTCTTCCACCATGGCCTTTGTCTGTGCAGACTGAAACAATGGCCACCCTCAGAGCCAGGCCCCCAGTGATCCGAAGTCACTAATCAAAAGCCATGGTCAATGATGAGCTGTGCCCACCCCTGGGCTTGGGGAAGAGGATTTTTTATGTCCCTTTCTGTCACTAGCAAGCTAACCAGGGCCTGGACCCCACAGAAGCCTGCCATGAGAGTGGAGGATAGGGGCTGGTAGCTGCCAGCCCAGAGAAAGCAGTTCACAGTTCTTTATTGTAATTTATCAGTCTCATCCTCCCTCTCTTCCCTGGATGCTGTATAGTGTTCTTCTGGTGTCCAGAGTTTCAAATCATTGATTCAGACAGTTCCTGCCTGTTTGTTATTCTGGCGGAAGAACTAAGTCCTGGAGCTCCCTACTCCATCTTCCCATAATCCCTAGAAATATGTATTTCTTGAAGATACTCTATCCACAGGAAGTATATGAATACTCAAAAGAGTAAGTTTAGAATAAAGTATAGTAAGCATTGTCACTACAATTATAAAGGCAAAACAAACTTAAAAATAAAAGTACCAGTTTAAGTTTAAATGTAATAATAGGTGCTGTAACCATTGTGATGATTAATTTGTGTATATTTCTGCTTTATAAGGCACTTGTAGCATTTTAAAAATTTAGATGTATTATTTAATTTTAGGAGATTTCAATTAAATAAGTTCGTAATTCAAGGTTTAAATGCCTATAAAACGTATTTCTAAAATTCATAAGTTTCATTTGTCTAAGGTGTGCTTGAAATTTTAGAGGAGTATTGTTTAATCTAGTTATATAATTAATAAATTGAGCTTTAAACAAAGTACAAATAGAAGTGAGTGTGCCTTCATGATGCACGAAGCCCTTCAGACATTAAATAATTTCATCAGTTGTAAGCATTCAAAAAAATTCATGGGGAGACATAGAAAGGAGAACTGAGGAGACAATAGCCAGTACCAAGTATCAGTAGCTATTTGGTTGAGA
The DNA here is from genome assembly GCA_026826555.1 of Tolypeutes matacus. NCBI lineage: Eukaryota > Metazoa > Chordata > Mammalia > Cingulata > Chlamyphoridae > Tolypeutes > Tolypeutes matacus. Next base: position 7,754,535 of record JAKSZT010053785.1, read on the forward strand.
GAGGATGAGGGCCCTGCAAAGCTGCCATCCTGACTCCCTCTAGTGGTTTAGATGGCAAAGCTCATCTTTCATGAGCACCAAGAGAAAAAAATGCTTATTACTGGGTAATCTCTCTATCCAAAAATTTTCATTTGGTTAGGGACACACACACACACACACACACACACATCCAGAAATTCTCTCTCCAATGTTCTTGTGAGATATTTATCCTGTCTTTGCACAAACACTTCCTACTTCACGAGGCGCTGCAATCCCCTTTGAATACCTCTAATTATTAGTGGCCTTCTTTTCAGCCGCCACTCTATCCCTGCAACCCAAGCTTCTTGGCCCCAGATTTGCCCTCTGAAGCTACACAGCACAATTCTAATTTCTCTTCCACCTGACAGCACTTCAAATATTTGAAGACAGCTTCTTATTCCCCTAGAGGCAACTACTTCAGGCCAACACACATAGTTCCTTCAACTGTTCCTCATTTGACCCAGTTTCCAGATTCTTTTCTCTGTCCTAGTTGCTGTCCTCTGGAGGGACTCTGGTTTGACAATAGCCCCTGAAAACATACTGACCACCAAGTGCTACACCCAGTTCCTGAGACATGGCCAGACTGTCCCAAAGTGCCTTGGAGATGATAACTACTCTACTGCCGGATAAAAAAAATACTCTCCATATTTTTGCAATTGTTCCATAAGTTTGAACTTTACTTTTTATTTTGAAATAATTTCAAACTTATGGAACAATTGTAAAAATAATACAAAACTCATACAAAGAACTCCAACATATCCCCCACCCAGACACTCAAATCCACCAACTTTCAACATTGGCTATCTATCTTTTGCCACATTTTATCTATCAATCTATCATCATTTATCTGTCTATTTCCTGAACATTTGAAAACACGTTGTATACATCATGGTCTTTGAACACATAATGCTTCCATGTACACTTCCTAAGAACAACGATATTCACTTATAAAAACCAACTTAAGTGCAGTTATCAAGTTCAAGAAATTTAAATTCATGTAAAGCTTATTGTCTATGTTTCAATTTTATGTCTCAGTAATGTCCTTTTGGGTCTTTTCTCCGCCATCATTCAAACCCTGCCCAGGACCATGTATTGCATTTAATTAATTGTCATTGTCTCTTTAATCTCCCCCTCTTTTTAAAATTAAAAAAAAAAAATTCTTAGGAGGTATCAGGGATTGACCCCAGGATCTTGTACATGCGAAGCGTGTGGTATAAGGTGCTCAACCACTGAGCTACACCCCTCCCTCCCTTTAAATTGTGGAAACATATATACAACATAAACTTTCCCATTCTAACCACTCTCACACACACAGTTCAGTGACATAAATTACATTAACAGCTTGCCTCATCACCTGGATCTGTGCTCTTTTGAGCAGCTCTGTCAAATGACAGACTGGAGGCTTTGATTTCTCTGGCCTGGATTTTTCCCATACAAGGCAGCTTCACAAGTATATTACTTTATCTTCTTTGTAGTCCTGAAACATTTCCTATACTTGGACAGAACTCTTTGCCTGCCACTGGATCAGAGTGCTGGGAAAAAAACCTCAAGAATGATCTACTGCCCTGAAACACTGATGCTCAGTAACTTGAGAATGGGTGATTCAGACAGGGTACATCTGACTAGCTTAAATCCTTTCTGCTGTAACTCATTTCCTCTAATGTGACCCTCAGTGGGTGCTGAAAAGAAAAAGTTGATGCCAATTTCGTAACATCCTTTATACTTTTTCTTTTGTCCACGTGGAAGACCCGCCGGCCAGCACCACACTGCGGCAGCTCTGCTACTCGCAGGAGAAGCGCGTCCCGGGAGTCCGGGTATCTCCTGAGCCCTTAATAGCCCGCAGAATCCAGAATTTCCTGGAACCTGAGGCAGCCGCCCAGCTGCTGGCCATGTAGGAAGGATGGCCTGCACCGCTGTGATGTGGACAACAGCTGGGAATGGTTGTGCTGGCTCTCCAGGGCTGCAGCCACCACCTGGTCCAGGCGCCTCTCCAGCGTTGTGGTGCTGTTCAGTCTTCTCACAACTCTCTTCTCTGGACTAATACAGACTTTCCCCTGAAGGGCTATTTTTCAAAAACCTTTCATCACTTACTTTGTCTCCCCTGGCTCCTTTCCAATTTCTCCATAACATCCTCCACTTATGGGCCCCAAGACTGAACAGTATGTTCTAATGACTGATATTGGCTATATGCTAAGAATTATATCTGTGAAAATATTTCCATAATAATATAACTCATTGCTACAAAGATTTATATACATAAAGAGTCCCTGGAGTACAACTGGCTACGTTTCAAAACTTTCTTTATAGATCAGTTTAAAAAAAACAATATTTGGGGGGAGTGGATGTGGCTCAAGTGGTTGAACATCTGCTATCCACTATATGAGGTCCAGGATTCAATCCCCCGCTGGTACCTCAAAAAAATAAAAATAAAAAATTTGGGCACATTTTCCCACAGAAGCAATATTAAATCTGGTACTTGGTCTCTCCCTAACCCAGGCAACAAAAGCCAATTTAACCCACAGAGCAATAATGATATCAAGGTGAATTTAGAGTTTTGAGAATAAGAGTTGCAAAAAGATGGAGTGGGAATTTCTTTCTCCAGTTCCTCGGCATGGGACTGGACATAGGGAACACTGGAAATGAGTGCCTCTCAACTTTGTGTATCTTTCCATACTGCCAGTCCTTGGAGATCTTTTAGGTCTGGTTCCAGACCACCACTAAAAAGTGAATATACTAATAAAGTGAGTCACTCAAAATTTTTGGTTTCCCAGGGCATATAAAAGTTATGTTTATACTATACTGTAGTCTATTAAGTGTGCAAAAGCATTATGTCTAAAAACAATGAACATATGCTAATTTTAAAATATTTTATTGCAAAAAAATGCTAACTATCATCTGAGCCTTCAGCGGGTTGTAATCTTTTTACTGGTGGAGGGTCTTGCTTCCATGTTGATGACTGGTCAGGTTGCTGAAGGTTGGGGTGACTGTGGCAATTTCTTAAAATAAGACAACAATGAAGTTTGCTGCATCACTTGACTCTTCCGTTCATGAAAGAGTTCTCTGTAGCATCTGATGCTGTTTGATAGCATTTTACCCACAAGTAGAACTTCTTTGAAATTTGGAGTCAATACTCTCAAACCCTGCCACTGCATTAGCAACTATGTTGTGTAATATTATAAACCTTTCTTATTATTTCAAGTGTTTACAGTATCTTCACCAGGAGTAGATTCCATCTCAAGAAACCACTTTCTTGGCTCATCCATAAGAAGCAACTCTTCATCCATTCAGGTATCATGAGATGGCAGCAATTTAGTCAGATCTTCATCCTCCACTTCTAATTTGAGTTCTCTTGCTATTTCCAACATATCTGCAGTTACCTCATCCACTAAAGTCTTGAAACCCTCAAAGTCATACTGCCATGAGAGTGGAGATGGGTGCCAGTAGCTGCCATGGGGAGAGAGCAATTTACAATTCTTTACCATAATTTATCAGGGTCCAGTTCCTGCTTAGCTGCTGGGACAGAAAGGGATTGAAAAATTCCCTACCCCAAGACTAGGGTTGAGCATGGCTGATCACTGCTGATGACTTGATTAGCAAATTTGGATCATTGGGTCCTGGCTCTGAGAGCAGCTATTGTTTCAACCCACCCTGGACAAAGGCAGTGGCAGCCACTGTTTCACAATTCCCTGGACAATGGCACAGACAGTAGAGATGAAATGATGCAGTGTTTTCTCGGGACTGTGGGGGACAGTTAGCTGATGGGATGCATTTGCTGGGCAGGCTACCAAAGCTCAGTTTTAGGGAGCCATCGAAGGAAGAAGCTTTTGGCACCTGAACTTCTCTACAGGACATTTTGAAGCATATCAGCATCCCCTTCATGGGTCCCAGGTGCTAGTTTTGGCTGGGAAAAACCAACCTGGGAAAGTCTTTCCCAGGATGAATTTCCTCCCAGAATTTGCCCTTCAGGTAAATGCAGCATGTGACAATGAAAGGAGTGTAAAAAACTATAGAGGCAGACAGTCTGGGACAAAGGCTTGCCAGCTTCAAATACCCAGTAGAGGGAAGTTTGTTCCCTGGGAAACAAAGGGGACAACCAAACTCCTGTAAATAGGGGAACTCCAAAACAACTAATAAGCAAAAGCCCAGGACAAGACACAGCCCAGAAACACAGGGAAAATCCTGTACACAGCATTCATCTTAGGCAGACCTTCCTGATAGGAGGGCTGAAGCTTAAGAAAAATCTCTGTCTTATCACCAGCCATTTACAAAATCAAGAAACAAACATCCCAGGGAGTAAATCCCAGAGCCAAGAATTTAAAATATTAAAATGCACAGTGTGCAACAAAAGAGTACAAGACAAATTAAAAAATAGGAAATAGGAAATAATCATCCCTCCAAAGGAAAAGGATAAAAATTCAGTAAACACCAACAAAAAAGACAAGAATGTGAACATACCAAACAAAGCAAACATACAAAACCATTTTGAAAAATTATTTCAAAAATGCTCAAGAGATGAAGGAAAGTACGGAGAAAGAACTACAGGTTATCAGGAAAACAAAGAATGAGCAATATGAGAGTCTAAGTAAAGATATAGAAAATTTAAAAAGAAACCAAACAGTACTACTAGAGTTGAAGACCACAATAACTGAAATGAAAAATGCCCAGGAGCATTTCAAGAGCAGATTGGAGGCAACACAACTGGAAAAAGACCTTGAATAAAAGGGGGAAATGGTAAAGACAAATGAGTTCAAGTGGCTAAGAGACTTCAAAGAGAGTCGGGAGGTCATCCCAGAGGTAACTCTTACGCACACCTCAGTAGGAGTTCATAGAACATCTAAGTGCCTATCACCCCACTCAGTGGGGTTCCTGAGAGCTCCGGAGACACCCTGGTCTTATATAAGGGGGGATAGCCCCAGAGACTGATGCCTTATCAGTGGGTTCTATTTTGTAATCTGTGCTCCTGAGAGTGACAGAATTAGACTCAAATAAGTCCTCCCTGCACATGGTTCACCAGTCCCTTCTATTCAAACCTACATGTGATGCTGGAGTTTCTTAGGTATACTTCCAGAGACTGGAGCCTCCCGCCTACCTATGTGTCAGGTGTGCATGAAATCTAGGTGGAGCTGCAACTCCTACCCTACAGC
>JAKSZT010053785.1:7760096-7995736 GCA_026826555.1 Tolypeutes matacus
GGCCCCGGGTTCGGTTCCTGGGGCCTCCTGGTGAAGGCAAGCCCGCCGCATGGCGTGGTTAGCTCACCCAGCGAGCACAAGCAGCAAGGGGGGTATAAATGAATAAATAAATAAAATCTTTAAAAAAATAAAAAAATAAAATAAAAAAGAGCAGATTGGAGCTGGAAGAAGAAAGAATCAGTGAACTTGAAGATAAGACACTTGAAATTAGTTAGGCTGAGGAGCAGAAAGGAAAAAAAGAAATATTAAAGGTTAAAATGGCCTAAACAGCTATGGGACACCATTAGGCACACCAACATATGCATTATGGGAGTCCTAGAGGAGAAGAAAGAGAGAGGGGGAAAGAAGGAATATTTAAAGAACTAAATATATAACAGTAATATTTTATTTGATACCAATTTAACATCAATAGCATGCACATATACTTTTCCTATACTTCTTTGTTTCCCACCACGTTTTTGTACTTGCTACTACTTATATCTTTGTACAACATATGTACAAAACCTAGATTTATCAAGACTTTCTATGCACTTGCATTTTAGCCCCTGTAAGAAGAAGTGGAGTTATATACCAAGCAATATACTACAATAATACTGACATTTCATAATTACCCAAATGTTCACCTTTACCACAGGTCTTTATTTCTTTATGCTGCTTTGTCCACTGTCTAGTATCCTTTTATTTCAGTCTGAAAAACTCCCTGTTAGCATTGCTTGTAGGGCAGGTCTAGTGGTGATAAACGCCCTCAGCTTTTGTTTATCTGAGAATGTCTTACTCTCTTCCTCATTTTTGAGAGTCTCGCTGGATATAAAATTCTTAGATGGCTGTTGTTTTCCTTTAGTTCCTTAACTATTTCAACCCACTCCTTCTTGCATCCATGGTTTCTGAATAGTAATCTGTATTATTCAGCCAAAGGGGTACTGATGCAAAGTACCAGCAATCTGTTGGCTTTTATAGAGGGTATTTATTTGGGGTAGAAGCTTACAGTCACAAGGCCCTAAAGAGTCCAACTCAAGGTATCATAAGAGGTACTTTTTCACCCAAAGTCTATTGCCACGTGTTGATGCAAGATGGCAGGTGACATCTACGAAGGTTTAGCCTTCCACTTCCCTCTTCAGGCTCTGTGGTCCCAGCTTCTTCTGATCACAGCTGTAGGCTGGCATAAGGCCCGTTTCTCTCCCTGGGGTTTATTTTTTTCTGGGCTCAGCTGCTGTGTTCTCTTCACAAGGTCAGCTATAGACTATCAGGCTCATCTCTCTTCCCAGGGCCGCAGGATTCCTCTGCGTATCTTCTCTGTGGGTCTACTTCCACGTGAGAGTCTATTTTATCAGCCCGCCAAGGAGGTGGGAACTCAACCCTGCACACCCTAACAACTAATTAAAGAGATGCCCACAAATTTCCAAAATCAAATTAATGAGTTAAAAGACAGTATGGCTAAAGAGATAAGCAAGATCAAGGAGACATTGAGCAAGCACAAAGAAAAATCTGAAAACCTGAATAGAGAAGTAACAGAGCTCATGGGAATGAAAGGCACAATAGGTAGATAAAAAACACATTAGAGGGGGTAGGATGTGGCTCAACTGGTTGGACGTCCGTCTCCCATATGGAGGGACCCGGGTTCGATCCCTGGGACCTCCCGGTTGAAAAAAAAAAAAACAACACACATTAGAGGCATACAACAGCAGATTCAAAATGACAGAAGAAAGAATAAGTGATCCCAAAGACAGAACAGCTGAAATTGAAGAGAGAAAAGAACAGAGAGAGAAAAGAATGGAAAAAATTGAGCAGGAGTTCAGGGAGTTGAATGACAACATGAAACACAACAACCTATGTGTCATGGGAGTTCCAGAAGGAGAGAAAAAGGGGTGGAAAGAATATTTGAGGAAATAACAGCTGAAAACTTCCCAATTCTCATAAAAGAAATGAATTTACATGTCCAACAAGCACAGAATACCCCAACCAGAATAAATCCAAATAGACCTACTCCAAGACACATACTACTCAGAATGTCAAACATCAAAGATAAAGAGAAAATTCTGAAAGCAGCAAGGAAGAAGAAAACCATCACATACAAGGATGTCTAGTAAGACTTAGTGCAGATTTTTCATCAGAAAGCATAGAGGCAAGAAGACAGTGGTATAATACAATTAGGATAATGAAAGAGAAAAACTGCCAACCAAGAATTCTTTATCCAGCAAAACGTCCTTCAAATATGAAAGTGAGTATAAGATATTCAAAAACAAACAGAAACTAAGATAGTTCATAAAAAAGAATCCAACTTTGCAGGAAATATTGAAGGATTGAAGGAAGCCTTAGAGCCTGAAAGAAAAAGATAGGAGAGAGAGACTTGGAAGAGAGTATAGAAGAAAGAATAGCAGAAAGGATAAGCAAAAGAGTAAAAAGACAGATGAAAGTAAGATATGACATATGAAAACCAAAGAATAAAATGGTGGAAGTAAATAATGCATTTACAGTATTATCATTGAAGGTGAGTGGATTAAACTCCCCAGTCAAAAGATATAGGCTGACAGAATGGATTTAAAAAACATGAGCCATCCATATGCTTCTTACAAGAGACTCACCTTAGACCCAGGGATACAAACCAGCTGAAAGTGAAAGGATGGAAAAAGATACTCCATGCAAATAGTAACCAAAAAAGAGCAGGGGTAGCTATACTAATATGGGACAAAACAGACTTTAAATGCAAAAAAGTTATAAAATACACAGAAGTCCATTATATAATAAAAGGGACAACCCATCAGGAAGACATAAGAGCCATAAATATCTATGCACTTTACCAGGGTGCCCGAAAATACATGAGGCAAACTCTGGCAAAACTGAAGAGAGAAATCAACATCTCTACAATAGTTGTTGGAAACTTCAGCACACCATTTACATCATTAGATAGAACAACTAGACAGAAGATCAACCAGGAAACAGAGAACTTGAACACTTTGATAAACAATTTATATCTCACAGACATAAACAGAATGTTGCATCCAAACTCAATGTGTTATGCATTCTTCTCAAGTGCCCATGGATCTTTCTCCAGGACAGACCACGTTATGTCAGAAAGCATCTCTCAATAAATATAAAAAGATGAAATTATACAAAGCACCTTCTCAGATCATAATGGAATGAAACTGGAAATCAACAAAAAACAGGAAAGAGGTAAATTTGCAAGTGTGTGGAGGCTGAACAATACACTCCTAAATAATCAGTGGGTCGGAGAAGAAATTGCAAATGAAATTTATTGAGTAAATATATTGAGACAAATGAAAATGAGAGCACAACTTATCAAAACCTATGGGATACAGCAAAGACAGCATTGAGAGGGAAATTTATAGCCATAAACACCTATATTAAAAAACAAGAGCTAAAATCAAAGATCTAACTAAACAACTAGAGAAACTGAAAAAGAACAGCAAACCAATCCCAAAGCAAGCAGAAAGAAAGAAATTAAAAAGATTAGAGCAGAAATAAATGAAATTGTGAACAACAACAACCATAACAAAAAAAAAAAAAAAAAAAAACAAGAGAAAATCAACAAAACCAAAAGCTGGTTCTTTGAGAAGACCAATAAAATTGACAAACTCCTAGCTAGACTAACAAAGAAAAAGAGAGATGAAGCGAATAAATACCGTCAGAAATGAAAGTGGGGAAGTTAGGACTGACCCCACAGAAATGAAAAGGATCATAAGAGGATATTATGAGAAACTGTATGCCAGCAAACTAGATAACCTAGATGAAATGGTCACATTCCTAGAAATGCACAAACAATCTACACTGACACTACAAGAAATACAAAAACTTAACAAACCAATCACATTTAAAGAGATTGAAGCCATTATCAAAAATCTCCCAACAAAGAAAAGTCCAGGACCAGATGGCTTCACAAGTGAATTCTACCAAAAATTTCAAAAAAGAATTAACACCAATCCTGTTTAAACTCTTCCAAAAACTTGAAGAGAAAGGAAAATTACCCAATACATTTTATGAAGTCAATATCACCTTAATACCAAAGCCAGATAAAGATACTACAGGAAAAGAAAATTATAGACTAATCTCTCTAATGAACATAGATGCAAAAATTGTCAACAAAATACTTGCAAATCAAATCCAACAGCATATCAAAAGACTTATACATCAGGACTGTGATGGTTAGGCTAATGTGTCAACTCGGCCAAGTAGTTGTGTCCAGGTGTTTGTTCCAGCAAGCACTGGGCTAATTGTAATACAAGAGCATTTATGGACTTCAATCACCAGTGAGTTTACTGCGTAGATGGCTGATTACATCTGCATCAATCAGGGAGATTACATTATCAATGGGTGGTGCTTTTACCCAATCAGTTGAATGACTTAAAAGTGGAAGTGATTTCAACATTCAGAGAGAATTTCCCAGCTCGTCGTTGGACAGGCAACTTCTCCCAGAGACTCATCAACGACCTTTCATCGGGCTTTCATCGGAGCCCCTGGTTTGCAGCTTGCCTGAGGAACCGGACTTGTGAGTCCCCACGGTCGCGTGAGAGACTCTTTTAGAGTTCCATATTATTCACAGATATCTCCTGCTGATTCTGTTTCCCGAGAGAACCCTGACTAATACAAGGACCAAGTGGGATTTATTCCTGGTATGTAAGGCTGGTTCAACATAAGAAAATCAATCAATGTAGTACACCACATTAACAAACTGAAGGGGGGAAAAAATCTCAATTTTTTTTGCACCTCATCTCAACTGATGCTGAAAAGTCATTTGACCAAAACCAGCATTCTTTCTTGATGAAAACACTTCAAAAGATAGGAATAGAAGGAAAATTCATCAATATAATAGAAGGCATATATGAAAAACCTGCAGCAAACATCATACTTAATGGGGAAAGGTTGAAAGCTTTCCCTCTAAGACCAGGAACAGGACAAGGATGCCCACTGTCACCATTGTTATTCAACATTATACTAGAAGTTCTAGCTAGAGCAATTAGATAAGAAAAAAAAATTTTTTAAGGCATCCAAATAGGAAAAGAGGAAGTAAAACTATTTGTGGATGACATGATCCTATATTTAGAAAACTCTAAAATGTCTACAACAAAGCTACTTGAGCTAATAAATGAGTTCAGCAAGTGGCAGGATACAGGTTCAACACATAAAAATCAGTAATGTTTTTGTACACTAGTATTGAACAATCTGAGGAGGAAATCAGGGGGAAAATTCCATTTACAATAGCAACAAAGGGACTCAAATACCTAGGAATCAATTTAAACAAAGAAATACAGGACTTTTATGCAGAAAACTACAAAACAATGCTAAAAGAAATCAATGAAGACCTAGAGAAATGGAAAGACATTCCATGTTTATGGATTGGAAGACTAAATATCATGAAGATATCAATCCTACCCAAACTGATTTATAGATTCAATACAATACCAATTGCAGCAGTTTAGTATTATTTATGAATTCCCAAAATAGATATTGGATTATGTTTGTAAACTGGTCTGTTCCTCTGGGCATATTAGATTGTATTAGATTCAGAGGTTTCACTTTTACTTGATTAAATTATGATTAATCAATGTCAGTAGGAAAATGACATGGCAGAGGAGAGAGTTGGGGTTTTGATGCTAGAGCCCTGGGAAGTAAATACACAGAGAAGCAGATATGTGAGGAAAGAGAGAAGGCTCCATCAGATACGGCAGAGGCCTCGGGAAGAGATTGAGCCTGATAGTCTACAACTGACCTTGTGAAAAGAGCAGAGCAGCTGAGCCTGAAAAAAAATGAGCCCTGGGGTGAGAGTCAAGCCTTATGCTAACCTACAGCTGAGAAAAGAAGGAGCTGGGACCATGGAGCCTTAGAAGGAAGAGGAAGGCTGGACCCTTGCAGACATTGGCAGCCATCTTGCTCCAACACATGGCAATGGACTTTGGTGAGGGAAGTAACTTATGCTTTATGGCCTTGTAACTGTAAGCTTCTACCCCAAATAAATACCCTTTATAAATGCCAACAGATTTCTGATACTTTGCATCAGGACCCCTTTGGCTAATACACCAATCAAAATTCCAATAGCCTACTTTACAGAAATAGAAAAGTCAATTACCAAATTCATCTGGATGGGAAAGTGCACCTGAATAGCAAAAAGCATTCTAAAAAAGAAGAACGACATGGGAGGAATTTCACAGCCTGACCTTGAAACATATTACAAAGCTACAGTGGTCACAACAGCATGGTACTGGCATAAAGACAGCCTGAGGAGAGGGAGGGAGATGGAGGAGCAGCCAGTCAGTGGAACGGTCAGAATACATACTTCTATTAATTTTACCATCTTATATGGGCATGGTTTGTGGTACACCAAACAATTAAATAGTAACATCAAAGATCACAGGTCATAGATTGCCATAACAGATATAATAATAATGTAAAAGTTTGAAATATTGTGAGAATTACCAAAATGTGACAAAGAGACACAAAGTGAGCACACCCTGTTGGAAAAATGGTGTTGATAGACTTGCTTAATGCCAGGTTGCCACAAATCATCAATTTGTAAGAAAAAAATGCAATATCTGTGAAATGCAATAAAGCGAAGCACAATAAAACGAGGTATGCCTGTATTCAGATTCCTCTGTTATGCTTAATTTTTACTTTCTTGATTTGGTAAAGACCCAGTGTAGCATATTAAAGATTCCCATTACTATCATGTATTTAATAATTTTTGCTTTATACATTTTGATGCATTCTAATTCAGCATATACCGATTCACAAATGTTATAGCTTTGTTATGAATTTTACCTGTCATTATTATAAAATTATCTCTCAAACTTGTGATAACCCTAGGACTCCAGCAGAAGCAAACTTTCAGCTACATTGAAGGAACAATCCCACAACCCAAGACACAGAGTTCTTCCCCAGAAATAATATCCCCACTGAAAATAAGTTCACAATTAAATTTACAAACCATAGGAGGACAACATCATGAGAATCAGATCATGAAATTAGCAGGAAAATTGATGCCCTAAGAAATGTAGGAAATAGAACAATGTATAGATGACTATAAAGTAAGCATTTTAAATGGTTTATAAGATAAAAGAAAAAAATGAAAACACAATGAAAAATAGGAATGCATATAAAAAAAAAAGCAGAGGGGAGAGGATGTGGCTCAAGTAGTTGGGCGCCCGCCTACCACATGAGACATCCTGGGTTCAGTTCCTGGTGCCTCCTAAAGAAGGTGAGCAAGACAGCGAGGTGACACGATGGGCTGGTGCAGTGAGCTGATGCCATGAGATGACACAACAAGGAGACACAACAAGCAGGGAGCAGATGTGACTCAAGCAATTGAGCGCCTCCCTCCCACATGGGAGGTCCCGGGTTCAGTTCTGTTGGCTTCTAAAAGAAGGCGAGGAGACACAGAGAGCACATAATGACAGACACAGGGTGCAGATAGAGAGTGCAAACAACAAGGGGTGGGGGGAGAAATAAATAAATAAATCTTAAAAAAAAAAAAAAAGAAAAGGCAGAATTGGATAAGGGTGAAATAATGCTTTTATAAATGAACTTATAGCCATCAAAACTCAAAAAACTAAATAGATTTAATTGCTGGATAGAAAATAAGTAAAATGGAACTAAGGAACCATTCAAAATGTAGCACAGAGATTTTTTAAAAAGAAAAAGTAATGAAAGAGAGATTAAGAATCACAGAGGATGGAAAGAACATCCAATGGGAGTTATGGAAGGGGTGAATAGAAAATGGGAGAAATGTACTATTTAAAGTGATAATGACTGAGAATTTTTCAGAATTAACAAAAACCAGGAGCTCTTAGATGGCCAAGTATACCATATCAGTATCTGTTGCTGTGTAACAAACCACCCTGAATTTAATGGATTAAAACAGCAACCATTTATTTAATTTGTAGTTCTGTGGGTGAGCTACTTGGGCTGGGCTCAGCTGAGACTCCTCTGGTCTTGATGGACTTAAACGTCTGTGGTTGGCTGTGGTGGATGCAGTCAGCTGGTAATGGCCTCACTCACATTAGGAGACTGAAAAATAAAGAGAAAGAAATAAACGCTCACCCCATCAGGACTCACTGCAGAGAGTGTTCTGTTTCACTTGGCAGCCATCATGCCACAGGCAAATTAGCCTCAGAAGTAACTGAAGCCCTTAGTGTTCTGATTTAATGTTTTGCAGCTGGGTTTTCAAATGTGCTGTTGTGTAGCATGTTCTGCCCTTTTGTACAGATTGTGTCAGGTGTGGACTTACTGGGAAAAACTTGGTTTCAAGAGGGAAGCTGGAGTCATTTTAATTAAAGACTTGACATTTCTTTACCTCTCTTGCAAGCCTGGGTAACTAATTATTAGTTTTACCTATGACCACTTCCCTTTCTGAATTCAGCTCAAAGTTTCTAAATAAAAAACAAATCCCTTTGCTCAGTGTTGAAATTTGCACAGCTAGTCCTACAGTACTAAGATCATTTTTGGACTGAGGTTAATGTTTAAAGAATCAACAAGAATTCTCTTTACACAGTTTTATAGCTTCATGGATGGGCAAAGTAGAGAAGTTGGGTTTGGATTAGGGGAAATACAAGTAGATAGAAAAATGGAAAATATGGATTAAAAGGAGAAAACAAGTTTTTCCTATTTTGAGCTTCCTAAACCATGCATCTTTATGCCGATCAGCCAACAGGTGGAAGCTAGAGAGTCATTTGTTTTTCCTAAATAAACTCCACATTTGAGTCTTTGATAAACAAATTGATAGGAAAAAAGAAAACCTTATGTACTTGTTTTAGTTTCTATGCTAACAAAATAAATACCGTACAATGGGTTGACTCAAACAATGGGAATTTTTTGGCTCATGGTTTGAGGCTAGGAGAAGTCCAAAATCTAGGCATCAACAAGGTGATACTTTCTCCCCGAAGACTGTGGTATTCTGGGATTGGCAATCCCTGGGTGCTTGGCTTTTCCATCACATGGCAATGCACATGATAGCATCTTCTATTTTCTTTTCTGGGTTCCATTGACTTCCAGTTTCTGGCTGCTTCCTGTGGCTTCTCCATGTCCAGTTTCCTTTTATTATAAGGACTTCAGCCATATTGAATGAAGTCCCAACCTCAATTAGTTTGGGCACACCTTAACTAATAACATCTTCAAAGGTTCTATTTACAAATGGTTTCTTGCCCACAGGACCAGGGGTTGGGACCTGAACATGCCTTTGTGGAGGACTTGAATTAATCCCCAACAGTACTTAAGGTGATTACATACGTGAATATCTTCATTCTTAGGAAATGCACATGAGCATGCTGTATAAAACCTACTCTCACATGTTTAGAAAATCAATAGATAAATAGACAGATAGATGGACAGATTGATAGAATGATACAGCAAATATGGCAAATTTAAAATTGGTGGATCTGGGTATCTGGGGGTAGGGGTGGGGGTATGTTGGAGGTCTCTGTATAGATTTTGTATTATTTTTGCAACTATCCTGTAAGTTTTAAATATTTCAAAATTTAAAAGCTTGAGCAAAAAAAGAAAATCTTTTTAATAATCACAATAGGCTTTAGAGGAGAGCAACCCATATACTTCTATTCTGGAAACACTTTGTTCTCGAAAGGGCTTTCAGGCACATAATCCTCACACAATTGTTCTATTCAAAATATATATGCCATTGGGCAAAAAACAGGGGTAGGAGGAAAAAGTGTCACCTGTTCTAGGACATTCCTAACTTAATCCATTTAGGATCTGAAAGTGGGACTGAGAGTGAAGGTTTAAGGAAGGGTGGACAAGAAACACTTGGAAGTAGTTTCAGGGTAAGAAAGGACAGAGAACATGGAGCCCCTAGCCCCCAAGTTTCCAAGGATGATACCTCTTTCAAATATTCAGATTCCTTGTCCTCATAAGTGTCTTTGGACTTGTCAGACCGGATATACAGTTTTGAAAATTTGTAAGCTGAAGGGGGCAGGGAAGTAGAAGGAGCCGTTCTAGGCTCCTACCTAGACAACCTATCTTCCTCCGTCCCTCCCTCCCTTCCTTCCTTCCTATATATCAGAGTAGGTTTACAGAAACATCATGCAGAAATTACAGAGTTCCCATATGACCCCCCTCATACCACAGTTTTCCCTAATAACACTTTGCATTGGTGTACTACCATTGTTACAATTGATGAAACAATATTATTATATTATTAACTACAGTCTTAGTTTACATTAGAGTTGACTGTGTTGTACAGTCCTATGGCTTTTTAAAAATATATATATAGTAACATATATACAACCTAAAATTTCCCCTTTTAACCACATTCAAATATATAATTAAGTGATGTTAATTATATTCACAATGTTGTGCTACCATCACCACCATCCATTACCAAAACTTTTCCATCATTCCAAATAGAAACTCTATACATTTAAAAACTTATTCCCTACTCCCATTCCATTCCCTGATAACCTCTATTCTGGATTCTGACTCTGTGAATTTGCTTATTCAATTATTTCATATCAGTCAGATCATACACTATTTGTCCTTTTGTGTCTGGCTTATTTCACTCAACTTGATGTCTTCAAGGTTCATACACGTTGCTGCATGTATCTGGATTTCATTCCTTTTTATAGCTGAATCATATTCCATTGCATGTATATATCACATTTTGTTTATCCATTCATCAGTTGATGGCTGCTTGGGTGGCTCCCATTGTTTGGGAATTGCAAATAATGCTGCTATGAACACCAGTGTGCAGATATCTGTTTGAGTCCCTGCTTTCCAATCTTTGGGGAATACACCTAGAAGTGGGATTGCCAGGTCAAATCGTAATTCTATACTTAACTTTCTGAGGAATGGCGAAATTGTCTTCCACAGTGGCTGCACCATTTTACATTCCCACCAACAATGAATGAGTGTTCCTATTTCTCCATCCTCTCCAACACTTGTAATTTTTCATTTTTTTTTTAATGGTGTCTCATTGTGGTTTTGATTTGCATTACTCTTATGGCTAAGCAGCTTTTCATGTGCTTTTTGGCCATTTGCGTATCTTTGGGAAAATCTCTATTCGTCTTTCGCCCCATTTTAAATTGAATTGTTTGTTTTTGTTGTTAAGCTGAAGGATTTCTTTACATATTCTGGACGTTAAACCCTTATCAAATATGTGATTTCCAAATATTTCTCCCATTGTGTAGGTTGTCAATTTACTTTCATGATAGAGTCCTTTGAAGCACTAAAGTTTTTTATTTTGATGAGGTCCTATCAATCTATTCTTTCTTTTGTTGTTTGTGCTTTGGATGTAAAGAGTAAGAAACTATTGCTGGGGCGGATGTGACTTAAATGGTTGGGCATCCGTCTGCCATATGGAGGGACCTGGGTAAAATAAAGAAAAATATAGAAGGTAAGCATGCTGCCAGGCCCTATGTGTGGGCGTGCCGCCAGGCCCCATGCACGGGGTAAGCCCCCAAGCCCCACTGAGCCACGCAGCAAGATGATGATGTAACAGGAGAGAGACACAGGGGAGAGCCAAGACGAGATGCACCGAAAAACCAGGAACAGTGGCATAGGTGGCAGAACGACTCTCTCCCACATTGGAGGTCCCCAGGATCAAATCCCAGTGAAGACAGGAGGAAAAGGATGAGAAGAGACACAGAGAATTGCCCAGCAAATGGACACAAAACAGCAAACGGGGCGTGGGGTGGGGGTTAAAATGGATAAAGTAAATACATAAATAAATAAATCTTTAAAAAAAGAAACCATTGCCTAACCCAAGGTTCTGAAAATGTTTCCCTACAGTTTCTTCTAGGAGTTGTATAGTCATGGCTCTTATTTTTAGGTTTTTTATCCATTTTGAGTTGATTTTTTTTATATGGTATGAGATCAGGGTCCACCTTCATTCTTTTCTAATGGAAATTTTCCAGCACCATTTGTTGAAGACACTATTCTTTCCCAATTGAATGGTCTTTGCCCCTTTTCAAAAATCAATTGGTGATGGAGCTACATCAGTCTCTCCATGCAGCTACAAACACTATTGGCCTGCATGGCTTGGATTTCTACACATAGCTGCAGCTCCATCCCAACCTCTGGCATGGGAGAAAGGTGGGAGAAGCTTCACCAGTTCCTGGAGCAACACAGGCAGATTCAGCCGCCACAGCTTATAGTACCAACCATATCCTCAGCTACTCTGCAACCAGCAAGGGAGAAAGGGCAAGGAAGAGATGAAAAAGAGATGAAAAATTCAGATAGGCTAAATATGAGCCACTATAAAGTTCCAAATTAAGTTGAAACAAGTATGAAAGAGGAGCTGTAACACAAAGCCAATCAAATAGAAAACCTTATACTAAAGAAAGAAACTGAGCCCAGAATAACTACATCTAGTAAAACAGATACTGAGACACCAACAAAAAATCACAAACCATACCAGAAACAGTAATATATGGTCCAGTCAAGGGAACAAACTAAGCTTCCAGATGACATAAAGGAGTTAAGAAAACTAATCACAGACATTCAAACAAATCTCCTTAATAAATTCAATGAGATGGCTTAAGAGATTAAGGGTATTAAGAAGACATTGGGTGAGCACAAAGAAGAATTTGAAAGCATACTTAGAAAAATAGCAGAACTTATGGGAATGAAAGTTACAATAAGTGAAATTAAAAATACATTGGAGAGGGGGACGGATGTGGCTCAAATGGTTGGGCATCCATCTCCCATATGGAGGGACCCGGGTTCATTCCCCGGGACCTCCGGGTAAAAAAAAAAAAAAAAAAATACATTGGAGGCATATTAACAGCAGATTTGAAGAGGCAGAAGAAAGGATTAGTGAGCTTGAAGACAGGGCCTCCAAAATCAAACATGCAAAAGAACAGATAAAGAAAAGAATGGAAACAATTGAACAGGGTCTCAGGGAACTAAATGATGGAAAGAGACATAGAAATGTACATGTCATGGGTGTCCCAGAAGGAGAAGGAAAAAAGGGGCAGAAGGAATATATGAAGAAATAATGGTAGAAAAGTTCCCAACCCTATTGAAGAACATAAATGTCTGTGTCCAAGAAGCACAATGTACTCCCCTCCAAATAAATCCAAAAAGACCTACTCCAAGACACATACTAATCAGAATGTCAAATTCCAAAGATAAAGACAGACTCCTGAGAGCAGCAAGAGAAAAGTGATTCATCATGTACAAGGAATACCCAATAAGATTAAATGCTGATTTCTCATCAGAAACCATGGAGGCAAGAAGGCAGTAGTATGATATATTTATGATACTGAAGGAGAAAAACTACCAGCCAAGAATTTTATATCCCAGAAGATTGTCTTTCAAAAATGAGTACAATTTTAGAATATTCACAGATAAACAAACTGAGAGGATTTGTAACCAACAGACTGACTTTGTAGGAAATACTATAGGGAGTGCTACAGCCTGAAAAGAAAAGACAGGAGAGAGAAGCTTGGAAGAGAGTCTAGAAATGAAGATATATCAGTAAAAGTAACAAAAAGTGTAAAAAGAGCAGTAAAAATAAGATATGACAGATAAAACCCAAAGGTCAAAATGGGTGAAATAAGAACTGTCTTTACAGTAATAACATTGAACGTTAATGGATTAAAATCCCCAATCAAAAGATGCAGGCTGGCAGAATGGATAAGAAAATATGAGCCATTCTATGTGCTATCTACAAGAGACTCACTTTAGACCCATGGATACAAATAGATTAAAAATTAAAGGCTGGAAAAAGATATGTCATGCATGCAGTAACCCAAAGAAAGCTAGAGTAGCTATACTTATATTGGATGAAATAGACTTTAATAGTAAGGCTGTTATTAGAGACAAGGAAGGACATTATATATTAATAAAAGGGGCAATTCACCAGGAAGAAATAACAATCAGGAATGTATATGCGCCTAACCAGGATACCCCTGATTACATGAGGCAAACACTGGCAAAACTGAAGGGAGAAATAGATGTCTCTACAATAATAATTGAAGACTTGAATATATCACTCTCATCATTGGCTAGAACATCTGGGCAGAGGATCAATAAAGAAACAAAGAGCTTGAATGATATGATAAATGGACTAAACCTAATAAACATATACAGAGCATTGCACCCCAAAATAGCAGGATATACATTCTTTTCAAGTGCTCATGGATCCTTCTCCAGGATAGACCATATGTTGGGTCACAAAACAGATGTCAATAAATTTTAAAACACTGAAATTATACAAAGCACTTTCTCTGATCATAATGGAATAAAGTTGGAAATCAAAAACAGGCAGAAAAATAGAAAAGTCAACAATATACGGAGATTAAACAACACACTCTTAAATAATCAGTGGGTCAAAGAGGAAATTGCAGGAGAAGTCAATAAACATTTTGAGACAATTGAAAATGAGGACACAACCAATCAGAACTATGGGATGCAGTGAAGGCAGTGCTGAGAGGAAAATTTATAGCTCTCAATGCATACATTAAAAAGAAGAAAGAGCTAAAAATCAATGACCTAACTGCATAGCTGGAGGAACTAGAAAAAGAACAGCAAACTATGCCCAAAGCAAGTAGAAGGAATGAAATAAAGATCAGAGCAGAAATAAATAAACTTGAGAACAATAAAACAATAGAGTTAACAAAACCAAAAATTGGTTCTTCAAGAAGATTAACAAAATTGACAAACCCTTAGCTAGACTGAAAATGAAAAAAAGAGAGAGAAGATGCAAATAAATGAAATGAAAAATGAAAATGGGGACATTACTACTGATGCCACAGAAGTAAAAGAGATCATAAGAGGATGAACAACTTCATGCCTACATCTAGACAATGTAGATGAAATGGAAAAATTCCTAGAAACATACAACCTACACTGACTGTAGAAGAAATAGAAGACTTCAAAAACCAGTCATAAGTAAAGAAATTGGAACAGTCATCAACAACTCCCCAAAATGAAAAGCCCAGGTCCAGATGGCTTCACAGGTGAATTATACCAAGCATTCAAAGAAGACTTAATACCAATCTTACACAAACTCAAAAATCTGAACAGGAAGGAACACTATCAAACTCATTCCATGAAGTCAATATCACCCTAATACCAGAGCCAAATAATGATATTATGAAAAAAAATTACAGACCCATTCTCTAACGAATACAGATGCAAAAATCCTCACCAAAATACTCACTAATCAAATTCAACAACACATTAAGAGAATTGTTCATCAGGATCAAGTGGGTTTTGTACCAGGCATGCAAGGGTGGTTCAACACAAGAAAATCAATCAGCATAATACACCACATTAATAAATTAAAGAAGAAAAATCACATGATTACCTCAATTGATGCAGAAAAGTCATTTGACAAAATACAGTGTCCTTTCTTGATAAAAATATTCCAAAAGATGGTAATTGAAGGAAACTTTCTCAACTGATAAAGGGCAAATACGAAAACCCACAGTTAACATTGTACTCAATGGTGAAAGACTGAAAGCTTTCCTGTTGATATTGAGAACAAGACAAAGATGCCCACTGTTACCACTGTTGTTCAGTATAGTGCTAGAAGTTCTAGCTAGAGCAATCAGGCAAGAAAAAGAAATAAAAGATATCCAACTTGGAAAGAAAGAAGTATAACTTTTGTTATTCGCAGATGATATCCTATACCTAGAAAGTCCTGAAAAATCTACAACAAAGCTACTAGAGATAATAAACAAGGTCAGCAGGGTGGCAGGATACAAAATTAATATGCAAAAATCAGTAGTGTTTCTATACATTGCTAATGAGCAATCTGAGGAGGAAGTCAGGTAAAAATTCCATTTACAATAGCAAATAAAAGAATCAAATATTTAGAAATAAACTTAACCAAGGACATAAATCGCATGTTGAGAAAACAATACATTGCTAAATTAAATCAAAGAAGGCCTAAATAAATGGAAGAACATTCCTTGATCATGGATTGGTAGACTAAATTTCATTATGATATCAGTTCTACCCAAATTGATAACCAGATTCAATGCAATCCTGATAAAAATTCCAACATCCTTTTTTAAAGAAATGGAAAACCCTAATATCAAATTTATTTGGAAAGGTAAGGGGACCCAAATAGACAGAAACATCTTAAAAAGGAAGAATGAAGTTGGAGGACTCTCACTTCCAGACTTTAAATCATATTACCTAGCTACAGTGGTAAAAACAGCATGATACTGGTATAAAGACAGACATACAGACCAATGGAACCAAATTGGTGGTTCAGAAACAGACCCTCACCTCTATAGTCAAGTGATTTTGGGCAAGACTGTCAAGCCCACCCAGCTGGGCCAGAAGAGTCTATTAAACAATTGGTGCTGGGAGAACTGGATATACACATAGAAAAGAAAGAAAGAGGACCCTATTTCACACCTTATACAAAAAAATTAACTCAAATGGACCAATATAAAAGCCAGAACCATAAAACTCCTAGAATAAAATGCAGGGATACATCTTCAAGATCTTGTGATAGGTGGTAATTTTTTAACTTTATACTGAAAACACAAGCAACAACAACAGCAAGAAAGGATAAACGGTACCTCCTCAAATGTAAACACGTTCGTGTTTCAAAGGACTTTGTCAAAAAGTGTATATGAAGCCCACTCAATGGGAGAAAATATTTGGAAACCACATATCTGATATGGGTTTGATATCCATGCTATATAGCGATCACACAACTAAACAATTAAAAGAGCAAGCAATCCAATTAGAAAATGGGCAAAAGACTTAAATAGACATTTTTCCAAAGAGGAAATACAAATGGCCAAAAAGCACATGAAAAATGTTCAATATCACTAGCTATTACGGAAATGCAAATCAAAACTACAATGAGCAATCACCTCACACCTCATGGAATGGCCATTATTAGAAAAACAGAAAACAAGTGCTAGAGAGGATGTGGAAAAGTAGGAACACTCCTTCATTGTTGGTAGGAATGTAGAGTAGTGGCCCCTCTGTGGAAGACAGTTTGGCAGTTCCTCAGGAAGCTAAATATAGAAACTGCCTTATGCTCTAGTAATCCCTCTACTAGGTATATATCCAGAAGAACTGAAAACAGTGACACGTACAGATGTTTACACACTGATGTTCGTAGCGGCATTATTCACAATTGCCAAAAAATGGAAACAACCCAAGTGTCCATCAACAGACAAATGGATAAACAAAATGTGGTCCATACATATGATGCAATACTATGCTGCTGTAAGAATGAATTTGGGACACATATGACAACATGGATAAACCCTGAAGACATCATGCTAGTGAAATAAGCCAGACACAAAAGGACAAGTACTGTATGGTCTCACTAATATGAACTAAATATGAAGAATAAACACATGGAGTTAAAACCTAGAGTATAGGTTACTAGGAAATAAGATGAGGGCTAAGAAGGGGTACTGATGCTCAATGTATGTAGAATTTTCAATTAATTCTACAATAATTAACGTATAGAGTACATTAATTACTCTATACATGGATACTCTATTCATGTGGAAATGGATAGAGTACATGGTAACACATAGTAACTATAACTAACATGGCTGGTTTATAAATGGATTGTGGCTGAAAGGGGTAGTCTAGGAATACAAATGTCAATTGACAGAAAGCTAGAGAATAATCTAGAGACTGAATAACATAGTGAGTCCAGAGGTGGATGAGGATCGTAGTTAATAGTACAAATACAAGAATGTTTTTCTATGAACTACTGCAAGGCGGTAAGAATATGGTGATGCATGGGGAAAATACAACTAAGGTAACTTATGGACTATAGTTAGTAGCAAAATTGTAATATTCTTGCATCAATGTCAAAGAAGGTACTATATCAATGCTAAGTGTCAATAATATGGGATTTTTTCTTTTGGACTATGGAAAACATTCAAAAATTTACTAAAGCAATGACTGCACACTTCTGTGATGAAAGTGAGAGCCCCTGAGTGTACACTTTGGATAGAATGTACAAGGCATGGGACTGTATAACACAGTGAACCATTTGGTGGAAGATGGACTGTGGTTACAGTGCAAATATAAGCATGTTCTCTCATGAACTATAACAAATTTACAATACTAATAGGGGGTATATGGGAAAAATATACCAAATTAAGCTATGGACCATAGTTAATGCTTATCAGTTTGATGATGTTCTTTTGTAATTTGTAACAAATTTCTGTGCCAGTCAGATATTGCCACAAAAATGCTACATGACAAATATCCAAAAACTCAGCAGCTTAAAGTAACAACCATTTATTATCATATATCTGTGAATCAGCTGAGGGTTTGCAGATCTAGAGTGGGCTCAGGTAGGCAGCTCTGCTGATTTAGGTTGAGCTCAGCTAGGACTGATTGGCTCTGGTCCATGTGTTACTCATCCTCCTTCTGCATCCAATGGACTAGCCATCAGCATGTTTTGTTGTTGTTGATGGCATTAGCACAAGAGAGCAAGCCCAACAACACTAGTGCCTTTCAAGCCTCTGCTTACAACACTTGTCTGCTAATATCCTATTAGCTAAAGTAAGTCTCATGGTCAAGCCAAGAATTAAGGGGCAGGGGAGTATACTTCACCACATGAGTGGGAGGCAGAAAGAGCAGATTAAATATTTTTAAACAATAAAATAATCTACCACATTATGTTGTTATGGAAATTTAGGTTACCTTCAGAAATGAAAAGGTTTCATATACAAAGGACTAGGAATTAGAAGGGCAGAACTTCTCAAGAGCATTATCAGACTAGGCTAGAAGCAAATGGAACACCTTCCAAACTCTGAGTGAAATTATTTTATACCTAGAATTCTACATTCATCAAAGCTATCAATTAATTATAAGGCTAGAATAAAGACATTTTGGGACATGCAGAGTCTCAATGTACCTGCTATATTATACCTTTTATCAGGAAACTACTGGAGTAAATAAGATTCACCAAAAAGAGGGACTAAACCAAGAAAGAGGAGTTGGAATACAGGAAATAGAAAATGCAACATTAGAGAGCAATGAGGACATTTCTAGCTTGAGAGCACATGGAAGTCTCATACCATTCCAAGAAAGCGAAAAGACCAGTCTGGAACACAATCAAGGAGGGTTTCAGGAGGCCTCCAGGGCTCTCCAGGATGTGAAAAATAATGAATAAAATTCTTTTGCAGAGAATAGGAAAACTAGGTATAGGTATAAGGAAAAACTAAATTTTTTAAATGATATAATTATTAACTCAAGGGAAAACAAAATTTTTATATGAAAGGAAATATAATCATAGTCTACTATTTGGATGAGCCATAAACATCATTTCATATTATGATAGTTATAAAAATTGTGCTTGGGAAGTGGATGTGACTCACGTGATTGGGCTCCTGCCTACAACATGGGAGGTCCATGGTTCAGTTCCCAGTGCCTCCTAAAGAAGAAAGCAAGCTGGCATGATGGGCAGATGTGGCAAGATGAGGCAACAAGAGACACAAGAAGAAAAGCCTAATGAGAGACACAACAAAGCAGGGAGCAGAGGTTCCCAGTGCCTCCTAAAGAGGACAAGCAGGACGGCGAGCTGGTGCAATGGGCAGGCGTGGCGAGGTGACATGACAAGATGGTACAACAAGAGACACAAGAGGAAAAAACATAACGAGATAGAACAAAGCAGGGGACGGAGGTGGCTTAAGCAATTGAAAGCCTTCCTCCCACTTTGGAGGTCCCGGGTTCAGTTCCCAGTGCCTCCTAAAGAAACAAAGAAGACAAACAGACACAGCAAGTGCAAACAACGAGGGGGTGGGGAGAGATAAATAAATAAAATAAATCTTTTTTAAAAATTGTGCTATAACATGTTGTGAGGATAGGGAGTAGGAAGTGATCCTTATCTACTATAACAGAAAGTCATAAGATAATATCCAATATCAATAAATCAGAAGAAAGCAATAATACAAATTATTTAGCAATATGGAGAAAATGTATTGACTCTGGAAAGTAGAACTAGGAAATATGAGGGGTGGGACATGAGATTGATATTTTTGCTGCAAGTCTTTTATCAATATTTGACTCTTTTGTAAAACTACCAATATTTCTCCAATAAGTTTTTGTAAAGGCCTAGGGAAGAACAATACAATAAACCTGTATAATATTTTGGTGGGAGCAAATTTTATCCATTCTGTCATTTATTGAATAAACCTGTGTGCTTGGTTCTAGTCAGGAAAATAATGATTAATACTCCACATTCTTTAAGAAACTACAAACCATATTTGCATATATTTTGTCTTGTGATTTAATTCTCACAACAACATTGTGAGGTAGATAGAGAAGCAAATTTTTTTTTTTTTTTTTTTTTTTTTTTTTTACCGGGAGGTCCCGGGAATCGAATCCGGGTCCCTCCATATGGGAAACGGACGCCCAACCAGTTGAGCTACATCCGACCCCCAAATTTATCTTGATGCTAATGAATCTTAAGCTTTAGGACCACTTGATGAATGAATCTCTTCTAGCTCCAGGGAGAGGCCCTAGTAATATGTTCACATGGTCATATATTTTTATAAATTAAAAAAATCTGTCTTTTGTTAAGATCACTGTTTCTTTCCATTCCAACTTTCAATACATCATACCTCCCCTTATATGGCCATGAGCAATATTTCTAAATAAATACGCATTTTATACCCAATTTGTTCAGTTTTGTATTCTTTTGCTAAAGAGGGCTCCCCAAAATTGTATAATCTTCAAGTTCCACAAAACCTTAATTCACCCCTAAGTATGTATTGTCTATCCTACTTTACAAGTTGATGAATGAGGTTAAGTGGCTTTGCCCAAGTTTGCACATCTGGACTTAAACTTGGGTATTTAACTGTCCCATCCCATTTTCTTTCCACTACCCCGCAATGCATCTTGACATGGTAGGAGAAAGAGTGAGAGGCATTAACCCTTTTCTGGGAAAATGAGCTCTGGACTAAAAATGGAAAGTGGGGGGAACCTGAGCCACCAGGATTCATTTGGTGTCATTTTGGTGGTGGTGAAAGACGCCAAAGGAAAGGGCACCGAGGACAAATCATAATGACACATAATGTTATCTGCCCCTGGTTCTGCCTAGCAGTTGGGAAGCAATTACACTAAAATGTCTCCTGTGAGACACAATGCACTTGAAGTGAGGATCAGTAGGCAACGGAGATCCCCCCTTTTTAGATTCGCCTTATCTCAAACTGCTCTCTAGAAACAGACCATGGTATATTCCAGTCTGAGGCTGGTTGAAGTCAGAGATCAGGAACTCAAAGACTAATGAAAGTGGAAGAGACACTTGGGATTATTTAGCCCAAATCCGCACTGACTCCTAATAAGGGGGATTCACTTCTTTATGAGTCACCCTAGTTTAAATGTGGGACATTTCTAATCTAATCTTATGATAAACTGAAATTTGCCTGCCTCTAACTGCCCCACACCAGCCATAGTTAATAGTTCAAAATAACAGATAGCTACTGTGTTTCCCCTGCGTCTTTCTTTCTTCGTGGTTGTTTATCAAATATTGCTCCCAGACCACTCACCAACCTGTTGGTTCTCTCCTTATGCACCCTAGTTTGGCCAAATAAAAATGCAGGGCCCAAAATAAAACACAGAGGTCCACATGGGTTCTGATCAGCACAGAGTACAGTCCATGTATTTTCTGTGCTCCAGACTGTGAAAAACAATAGCATCTCTGGGAAGAGATTTGGAAAAAACACAATATAAGGGCCATCAACGAAGATTCATTAGAAAAATACACGTTAAAAAATTCAATTTCAAAGCAATATTTTCCTGGTTTCCCTGAACTAAGATGGAAAATTGTGAGCAGCCTAGACTGATCGAAATGTAAGCGTCAAACAGTGTAGAGGCAAGGCTGGTGACGTTATGCCAATTCATTCCCTGTGAAATACTACAGACACTCATGCCAGAGCCAGTGTGAAGGTCACGGACTATATCTCACAGTCCAAGAAAAAAGAACAGCATTCCAACAGAAGGAGAAGAAAAGAGCTAAATAAAAAAGTCTTAGAAGTATCACCGCCAATTTACAGCCAATTACAGAAAAACAGGAGTAACACCTCTTCCTGGTGGGCAGATTTAGACCGCTCCTCATTCATGGCCCTGACCCCCACTGGTTAAAGAGAATCTGAGCAGATAAAACCACCGGAGGGGAAGAAATCCATTTCCGGGGTGGGCAGTGTGATCTCTCACTCAAACTGTGATGGGAATAGGGAGGAAAATATTCTTCTTTTACATTGAGCATCTTGGCTACCTGCAAAGTATGCCTAGAATTCTAGATTCCTTTGACATCTTGGTAAAAGATCCCCAAGAGGTGGCAGATAGGTAAGTGGGGATTCTTTCTACTTTGCGTATGTTTAAAAGTTTCCATAATAAAAAAATGCTTAATCTTCAAGCAATTATAAATTTTTAATGCTAGTGGATACTCATGATGGTAGTCTAACAATACATTTGTCCTTCTTTTCCCCATACTGAAGACAATTTTTAAAAAGTGCACATATTAGATCATATAATAGATTATAAGTATAATAACCAAAAGGAAAATAAACTGTTCAGAGTTTGACACTGAAAACTGTGCCAAAGCTATGCTGGTGAGTGAAATGGCCGTGAGGTTACTGTCTGGCTAAAGGAAAAGATGTTAGCAAGTTTGGGAATATTTAACTTTTAGTCCACTGACAAATGGGTTTGTGATCATGGTCTTCAGATTCAGACCAAATCCAGTGCCAGAACCACACAGATAAAAGGGTAGTTGGGAGATTAATTAGGGTTAATAGACATTGACTTATCTGGTCAGGTACATCTAGGCATTGATCCCCAACTTATTTGGTCTCAAGTAAATGCTCAGGAATGTGCTAGTAATGTTTGGTATACTAACACTTGGCTAAGGCAAAATCTCCAGTTGTAACAGCCCTCTTGAGCACATTTTCACATCCTGTTGGCTCTGCCATTTACTCTAGTCACTGCTGCAGGCAACGCATTCCAGCTTCACACAGGTATAATCTGATAGCATCTTGGTCCACATCACGAACCTCTCAATTTTTGCTCCAGGACTTCTCTGACACCAAGCTCTGCAATGCCTATGGAAGGCTGCTTGGCAGTCACTCAATACACAACCCAGAAGTATTGGTCAATTACTGTTATTGAGGGAGGCTCTCTTTGGATGGGATTTTGTAGTTGGATCACTTACCAGTCATTCAGAAATAAGGACTCCATTGCTGACAGTAAGTGTAGCTACAGAAATAACACAATTAAGGTCTCACCTGGGGTGAATTGGGACAAGGTACAGGTGTCAGGAGAAGCTTGGGGTTATGTGATAGCTGTGGCAGTTGAACAATATGGAGGCAATGAAAGTTAAAAAGAATGAGAATCCACTGGCTTTTGCTAACTGCTTTGGAAGTCTTTTAAAAAGAAAATGACAAACTTAGGTTAGCAAGCTATTGACTCAAGGTACACTGTGAACTTCAGAAAGTCTCCACAGAAATTTTTAAAAGAACTTTATCTCCTGCAGGTGCAGAGAATACTGTCCTGAAAACAAAACCAAGATTTAATCATAAGGTGACAGTCTTCAAAGAAGACCAAATGAGAGACCTCAACAGGTCTCTTTATATCAAAGTTAGATCCCTGATAGGAAACGTTTAAGATCCTGAGGCCTGGTATATGTCAGACAAATTTGAGAATATTAATTCACTGGATTTATTCGAATCCTCCAGGAGGAAAAAAACAGCCTTCTTTCCCTTGCTAGAGGAGAGCCGCCTCACCTGGCTAGGAGACCCTGAAAAGACCTCACCTGAATCTTGTTTTGAAAGCTGATGCTCTTCCTCCTGAAAGTCCTCTCTCACCTTCACTCGCTGACTCCTGTACGATAACTAGAGTCAGACTGTGGCTCAAGCAAGTGGGGAAACCTATCCCTGCTCCTGAAGGATAGTTTATCTACTGAAGAAAGTGAAGGAACTGAAGGATCTGGCTAATGTGTACATGCAGGAATCTGCATGGGCTTGTGGGGGGGATCTTGAGGCTGTTGAACTAGAGTGGGACATAAAGCTGAATACCAGAGACTTTACTGATATGGGAACACTCTTTGATTTACAGTCAATATCCTGGTAAAGACACCTGGAGCAATAAACTGCTAGGCTGGCTTCCTGAGGCTTGGATAAAATAATAGCCTACAATAAAGTTTAGATGCTGGAACTAACCGGGCACAGTACTGAAGGAGTTGTAAGGCTCAGAGAATTGGAAATATTAAATTTATTTGGTGGATTTGGTGAACCCACCACCTGAATATGTACTCTTGAGGGAGAAGGGAAGAACAAAGAGCATGCCCTTTGCTTATACAATAAGGGATAAACTGGTGAGGGGAGCATTGGTATCTTTCAGAAACTCAGTGGTGTCTGTCTTCTGTAGTCTAGGGTTGATAGTAAGAAATGCTGTCGTGGAACTGAGCTCCCTAATTTTAATAAGGATGATAGGATTCTTAAATGGCAGAAACCTGGTGCCATGATTTAATCATTGGTGGCAAGGTAGGTATAATTACTGGATGGCAATGAGTAGCTTTGACCCTCAGGAACCTGTGATCATGGCTAATAGTGCATGGTGGGGGGGGATAGGGTAGAGATGGGCAGCCAACTGTTACTAATAAATTGCCAGAAGATTGACATCAGCTACATGTTTAATTGCCTCCTATTTACCTGGTTGATAAGGAGAGGATTCCTGCCCTAGGGTTATGGGGATGACCAAACACATGACACCTGATACTAGACAGGTGTGCTCAATAGCAGTTTACTAGTCACACAGACTCACAGCACAGGGGAGAAGGACAACACATGCCATGTAGAGCCACATGGGGGTTGCACCCAGAAACAGAGTGAACAACAAGGTGCTGTGGGAGGCAGGCTTTGTAGTATCAAGAAGGTGGGGTGTCCCCTGTTCCTGTATGTTTTAGTTTGCTACAAGCTGCCAAAAGCAATATACCAGAAATGGGTTGGCTGTTACAATGGGGGGCTGTGGATGATCCTGGATTCCTCTGTCACATGGGAAGGCACATGGCGGCATCTGCCAGTCTCTGCCTTCTCCTCTGGACTCTGTTACTTTCAGCTTCTGGCTGTTCCATCTGTGGCTTTCTCTCTCATCTTCTGTGGGTTCCTCTCTGAGCTCCTGTGTGTCTCTCCAAATCCATCTCGTTTATAAAGGACTCCAGTAAGAGCATTGAGACTCACCCTTGGTCACGCCCTACTGAAATAATCTTTAAAAAAAGGAAGTTCCTACCTACAGTAGATTTACACGCACAGAAATGGATTTGCTCTAAGGACATGACCTTTTCTGGCATCCATAAAATTCTCAAACTACTACACAGTAGTAGGATGTGATTGGCTTGTTTGAATATTTTGCAGGATGGCAAGAAACTGGAACCTCCTACTCAAGAATAAGCAGAAATTGTGCCTGGTCTCCTTGATAAAATGGGGAGGGGGGAGACCTGTGGGGTGAAGTGTGTTTACTCTATCTTACTCTGAATTAGAACCCAATTATCTTTGAAAGGGACTGAAAATGAGAAAAATAATATTTCCTATTTACCCACATATTTACTATTTCTGGCACTCTTCATTCCTTTTGGTAGGTCTAAATTTCCATCTGGAGTAATTTTCTGTCTAAAGAACTTACCTTAACATTTCTTATAGCTCAGGTCTGTTGCCAGTGATTTCGCTCAGCTTTTGTTTATCTGAAATATTCTTGATTTCACCTTTATTCTTGAAGGATATTTTCTCTAGTTACAGAATTCTAGGTGCACAGTTTTTTCTTTCCTTACATTAAAGATGTCACTCCATAGTTTTCTGTCTGGCATAGTTTCTGACAAGAAGTTTGCTGTGTTTATTTGTTCCTTTGAACATAATGATTCTTTTTCTCTGGTTCCTTTTTTTTTTTTTTTTTTTTTTTTAGGGGCACCGGGACCAACGATCACCAGCTGCCCTAGTAACAAAAATTATGCTTCCGAAATCTCTTGATGTCGACTCCGCACGAAGAGCAAACGAGGTGCCCTACGTGTGCCACTCACGACAGAAGCCCTTTTTTTCTCTGGTTTCTTTTTGTTATTTTCTCTATCACTAATTTTCAATAGTTTTTTGAAAGATCTTTCAATAATTCAGTTAAAGTGGCGGCTCAGGGATAACATCCTGTCAGTTAGGACAGTATCCTCCTGCATATTGTATATATGTGCTAAAACAACTACCATGTGGTACTGTGTTGATTATGATATGCTTGCTGTGATTTTCTTTGCAATTATTCTTGGGTCTTGTTGGGCTTCTTGGTTCTGTAGGTTCATGTTTTCATCAAACTTAGATTTTTTTTTTTTTTTTGCTTTATTTTTTCAAATATTTTTTCTTTCACCTTTCCTTTCCTGCTGATACTTCAATTTCAAACATGGTAGACTGAATGGAAGAGGAAAACAGACGCTCTCCCACCGCAGGTCTGGCTACTGGATGGGGACAAGGAGACCCTCTCCCCCAAACTCGCAGCACTACTACTCCCGACTGTGCCCTAAGAGACCCGCCCCCCCCCCAAGTGCCAGATGCTCTGAGAGGAAACCCAGGTGACAAAGGAGATAGCTGGCATGGGTTGGGGCATCTTGGAAACTGCCACGCTCCTGCCGGTCCAGTCTCCAGGGAAGGAGCACACCACCAGACCCCGCAAATTGTGGCCTAGCTCCCAGTAAGGTCTCAGTCACCTAGCAACCCAAGTGGGACAGGGAGTGGCTTCCCTTCCCACGGAAGGGAGGGCCCGGAAGTAGCTTCCGCCTCCGTGGCAACCGTTAACAGCTTGAAAAACGGCTTTCAGGGTGGACAACTGTCGGGCCCTGTTTGGGAGAGGCCCTAAGAAACCTGCAGTGGAGCAGGTTTGAGTGTTCGGGTGTTAGGTGACCACTAGGGCAAAGACCACGGAAGTGACGACTGGAAAGTGCACCATCTTCTCCATGGCAGCAGATGAGAAGGGCAGGGCTGAGGTGGTGGAGATGAAGGTGGGAGAGGAAGGCGTGAAGGAAAAGAAGGTAGTGAAGGAGGAGATGGAGGTAGAGGAGAAGCCAGTAGGTGAAGAAATGAAAGTGGCAGAAGAACATAGGGTGGTAGAGGCGGCGGCGGCAGAGGAGGAGGCAGGGCCTCGGCCCCTTAATGTAGACCTCCGAATGAACCCCCTAGAGGCCGTCCAGCGGGAACTGGACACAGTGACTGCTCAGGCTGACCGGGCCTTCCTCCAGCTGGAGCGCAAGTTTGGGCGGATGCGTCGATACTACTTGGAGCGGAGGAACTACCTTATTCAGAATATTCCCGACTTCTGGTTCACCACCTTTCGGAACCACGCTCAGCTGTCCACCATGATTAGGGGTCAAGATGCAGAGATGTTAAGGTACCTAACCAGTTTGGAGGTGAAGGAGTTAAGACATCCTAGGACCGGCTGCAAGTTCAAGTTCTTCTTTCGAAGCAACCCCTACTTCAGCAACAGGCTGATTGTCAAGGAATATGAGGTCAGATCCTTTGGCAGAGTGGTGTCTCTTTCCACTCCGATCATTTGGTGCCAGGGCCAAGAACCCCCATCCTTCATTTGCAGGAACCAAGACGTTATCTGCAGCTTCTTCACCTGGTTTTCAGACCACAGCCTTCCAGAGTCTGACAGAATTGCTGAGATTATCAAAGAGGAGCTGTGGCCGAATCCACTGCAATACTATTTGTTGCATGAAGGGGCCCATAGAGCCAGACGTTGCCCAGTAAGGGAACCAGTGGAGATCCCCAGGCCCTTTGGGTTCCAGTCTGGTTAACTCCTGCCCCTGGGAGTACTCCTGCACGACGCTGGCTACCACTTCCTAATAGTCCTGTGTTTAAGCTAACAGCCTTGGCAATGCCCTTTTTTTTTTTTTTTTTTTTTTTTCCCCCCTGAACTTTCTGCACCCTCCCTCCTCTGGACATTCAGTTCTCTCAATTTCAAGATTGAAATCTTGGCCATGCTTCTCTTCCACATGGCCTGCATGTTGTTCTGTATTACCGTGGCTCATACCACTTGTAAGCCAAGCAAATGAGACTGTAGACTGCATGGCCTTTATCAATACTGCTTGGACCCTGTTTGTTTCTAGGGCCTCTGGTCTGCTACTACCACCTGGATTTCTAATTCTGTCTAGGAGCCCATTCTACCCACTGCTCTGCATCCAGCCTGTGGACAATTGCTAGGCATTAATGATGTCAAGGGAAAACAACAGTGGGCAATTTGGTGTTTGTGCTTATGTGACTCTATTGCTCTTCCTGCCCCACTGGTTGCCTTCTATTGCTGCCTGCCTGCGACTGTCTAGGCCTACCTCTCTTGGCTGCTGCCTTCTGCATGAACATCTTCCAGACCATGATCAGCCTCATTATCTGATTTTTCATAAGCAAAGGCCTCCAGAACTGGGGGTGGATCTAGGTTTCATGGCTCTATTCCTGCCCCAAAAGACCTCTTGATTCCTCATCATCACCACCATGTAACCCAGGAACCCTCCTGACTGTCAGGCAAATGGTTGAAATGACAAGTGACACCCTGTCCTCATGAAAAGGGTAAGGATGGTGTTGTTTCCAAGAACCAGGCTTTCTCAGCCTTAATTAGTGAATTCACACAAAACCTAGGTTTTGTTTGCCTCCCTTCTTCATCCTTAAGATGATTTAGGCACCAGGATGGCAGTATACCTCTCCCTCTCCCTCTTTAAAAAAAAAAAGGAGTGACCAAAAAACATCTGCAATAGTAGCCTTTTTAGTTTAATTTGGTTCTCTTTATCATTTCCAGAGACAAGACGTTTGTCCCGTAAAGTAGACTGTCAGAACTCTGTTATTCTAACCTCACTGAACAAGGCCTAGAAGGTTTGAAGGGTGACAGATCTAGATGGAATGAAAAGTGATTTCTAGTTTGGACTGGGTGGAAGAACTAAAGAGATTGTGTCAGGTACCTGAGCAGGGAAAACTAAACAAAAGGATAGAGGCAGAAATGAGCCAGGTGAAAACATCCTAGTAGTAAGATTGGGCTGGCTGAGAGTCTGCAGGAACAGGGTACTTAACGCTGTCAATAGTGGTGGGAGGAGAAATACTTTTCTCAGGACTGGGATGGGAGAATTGATGGGGGTTGGAGTGAAATATGTTGCTTAGAGAAGGGGTTCTTTAAAGAAACACAAACAATGCAACTTCAGGTGTTTTCTCTCTTGCTTTCATGTGATCTTGTTTGTATGGAAGATTAATACTATGCTCTTTATTTCATTTGTATTTAGTAAAAATCCCATTACTTCCTCTATTTCTGCTTACTGGAAAAATTGAACTGTTCAGGCTTGCTTTTGTTTTCAATTGGGAACATTTGGAAGAATATCAACCTTATTTTCCTATACTATATAGAGACTTATGTAAATATTCATAACTATTTTCAACTTGTTTTTGTCTCTGTTACTCCTGTGTCCTTAGAAATATAAGTTAAATAACTTGATCTTGTCAGGCTCTGAAGACTTTGTAAATTGTTGTCTTCCTGGAAAAATAACCTACAGATATTTGCGGCTCTTGTTGATTGTTTTATTTGATCATTTGCCCTGTAACAACTTAGTATTTCATATGTCCCTTTCCCTAAATGATATAAATACTTTTGAAATTGTTCTGACAAATTGGAAGTGTATCAGTGGCATGTTTCTCTCCCCTTATAGGTATGAGAGTAAAATAAAAGCATGTCACTCTGCTAGATTTCTTATTTTTTACCCTGCCCATAAACATGTTGAATGAAATAGTTCAATTAATGAGAAATTATGCAATCATTAAAATTCTTAAATGGACACAAAAAGTATTATCCCAAAAATAAGAAAATAGACCATAATATTGTATTTTCAAGGTAGGGAGAGTTGTTTTGCTTTCAAATGTTAACAGTTATAGCTGCTTACTCGTCAACACAATTTCTTTCCATACAACTTGTGA
This sequence comes from Tolypeutes matacus, assembly GCA_026826555.1. NCBI lineage: Eukaryota > Metazoa > Chordata > Mammalia > Cingulata > Chlamyphoridae > Tolypeutes > Tolypeutes matacus. The sequence continues at coordinate 7,789,976 of JAKSZT010053785.1, forward strand.
AGCACCACCACCCCTTCACTTTCTCAATGCCTCCATTTCTATATTCACAAATCATATCTTTCTCAGGTCATTCCGGCTCTTCCTTTTTCATCTGTGCACTTTATAAGAGAAGACCTCCCATAAGCGATGTACTCTTCAATTCCCACACTTTATCATCTATAAAAACGTGTTCATTCTTTTTCTCAAACTTCTTTCTCACCACTCTCCTATCTGTGTCAAATTCTTCAAGACCTGGCCCATATATCTCCTCTGCCTTATAGTCTTTTCTCTTCCCCTTAGAGAAGATGAAATGTTTCTTTATGTTGCTAGTGTACTTTGTAGGGACCTCTGTTCTACAAAAGTGTACATACTTATTCATTACAGTGACTTCTACAAATATTTAAGGTATTCTTTTGGCCCTGGGAAGATAAAAAGAATAAGAAGATAAAATCCATCCTCTTCATTGTTAAAGTATTGGGGAAAGGCTGATATGCAAACAAATAATTGACACAAAGTGAAAACAGTAAAATACGAAGATATTTTCACATTTGCCATTCTTTATTGAAAGCTTTGTGAAAGCAGAGATGGGGTGTCCTTTACCAACCTTTTTTCTGCATCTAGCATGATGTTTTTGACATGGTTGTCAGCTAAGTACTTATTGAATGACAGAACGAATAACTCAAATGGAGCAAAGAACAAAATAACCAAATGCTCAGAAAGACCTTAGACGAAGTAATGGAAAGAAGAGACCAGTCTTCAAAGCATTTGTAAAATGATGTAAAAAATATTTGCAAAGCCATTCCTAAATAACAGCAAAATTTCACATTCAAGCAATTAGAAAAAGTTTAACATTTAATCTTTATCATCTATAAAAACTTGCCATTTTAACAGAACATTACTTAACTTTGGATCGACTTTTATGTGCTTTGTTTTTGTACACTTTAAAGTGACTATTACACTGGAGATAAAAGTGGGTTACACTCTAGACCTGTGCTGTCCAATACATGGCCAGTGATTATTGAACACTTGAAATGTGGTTGGTCCAAATTGACGTGTGTTATAAGTGTAAAATATATAACCGATTTCAAGACTTAGTATGGAAAAAAGAGTGTAAAAGATCTTATTTTATATTGATTACATGTTGAAATGATAATGTTTTTGATAGATTGGGTTAAGTAAAATATGTTTTTTGTTTTTTTTTTATTTTACCGGGAGGTCCCGGGGATCGAACCCAGGTCCCTCCATGTGGTAGACGGACGCCCAACCAGTTGAGCCACATCCGCCCCCCAAAGATTTTATTTTATTTATTCATTCATTTATCCCCCCCTTGCTGCTTGTGCTCGCTGGGTCAGCTAACCACGCCGTGCAGGCAGGCTTGCCTTCACCAGGAGGCCCCGGGAACCAAACCCGGGGCCTCCCATATGGTAAACGGGAGCCCTACTGATTGAGCCACAGCCGCTTCCCTGAATATGTTTTTAAAGCAAAAAAAAAAAGGGAAGAAATCAATAGGCAGGAATGAGCATGAAAGATTCATAGAAGATGAACCATCTGAACTGAACCTCGATGGATGAGTAAGATTTGGTGGGTGAGAAAAGGAAATAGCCTACAAGAGAGAACCCATCTTGCGCAGACCCGAATTCTTTCTGATGACTCTTCCTAGCTGTAACTAACTTTCATCGTACCACTAAAAAGATCAGGGACACTGGACTCAGAAGATTTAAATTTGAAAACCCCTTTACCATTGAATGGTCTTGGAAAAGTCATTTAAACCTAGGACTCCAATTTCTCATTTGAAAACAGCTATCAGAAAAATGTCAACATTTATGACTATGGCAAGACCCAAATTAGATAGTATGTTAAAGAGCGTTGTTTTAAAACCTTGAAATATATTATCCTCACCTCTTTAGTATTTCAGTATTGGTGCATCTTCCCAACAATTTATTTCCTAAGGCTTGTTTTTCTCCTTTCAATGCCAGTCTATGATCAGGAAAGCTTGTGTCTTTAAATATATTTGCATATTCTTGAAATTACCTCACTCCCATTCTGAATAATGTCTCTTAAGCAGAAATCTAACTATTGTAGTTTGCCTTTTGGGGTCTATGTAAACTCTACCCTGGGGTTTCTCCAGGAGAGACTGGACATTGCCCATCATCCTGATTCTCTTGCTCAATGAATGGCAGCACCACCCATTAATGTGTAAGCAAATACCTACGAGTTAGCCTTATAACATGCCCTCAACCTCTATATCCAATCCACTAATATGCTGTATTTTGGCTCCTAACCATCTCTCATTTGCTCAGCTCTCACCCAAGTCTAAGCTTTCAGACTTTGCCTGAACTACCACAATAACTTCCTAAATGCCATTATGTCCCATCCTTTGCCCATCTCTTTACAATCCATTCTACATACTGTTAACCAAGGGAACTCTAGGGACAAAGATGCAGGAATCCCAGAAACTTGCTCTTAGCCAAAATAGGCTGGGTAGGACACTGTTGCCACTGCCACTGCAGCCAAAGGGATTTTCTCAAAATTAGGGGAAAAGCATTCAGTCTTGCACCATTAAGTATGATTTTAGCTGTAGGTTTTTGTAGATGCACTTTATTAGGTTAATGGAGTTCCCTTCTATTCCTAGATTGCTGAGAACTTTTACCATGAACAGATGTTGAATTCTGTCAGGTGGATTTGATATGGTAAATTACATTGGTTCATTTTAAAATGTTGTACCAGCCTTGCATTCCAGGAAAAATCTCATATAGTCATGATTTATTATCCTTTTTATATATTGCTTGATTTGATTGCTAATATTTTGTGAGGAATATTGGGCTGCAGTTTATTTTCTTGCAATGTCTTGTCTGGTTTTGGTATCAGGGTAATTGTTCCCTCCTCTTCTATTTTCTGCATCTCCTCCCCAATAGCACTCTGTTCCCCTTTGCAAAATTATTTCTCCCCCATTATGTGTAGACTTCATGGGAAGATAATCCCAAGTGCTGTCTTCCCCTATGAGAAGACAGTTCATTAGGGAGGGGGCAGTGGGTATTGAGAAGAGGCTAAGAAGGGCAGGGGATGTTGATTATATGATCTAAATTTGTCCACTTAGAATTCTCATTCAGGAATTTGTATCCTGAGCAAATGTTGAAGGATGAGAGGAAATGGGCATTCATTACAGCAGTGTGGTGGCAGTGGCAACAGTGTCCTACCCAGCCTATTTTGGCTAAGAGCAAGTTTCTGGGATTCCTGCATCTTTGTCCCTAGAGTTCCCTTGGTTAACTGTCTATACCCAAGCCTGGAGTCCCAGCTCCCTTGAGTCCCTTCCCCAATATCCTTCTGGGAAGGAAAAGATTAGCAGCTGATCTGTAATTTGTCCTACTTACCCTAGTAACACCCAGGGAGAGGGGGGAAAAGGGGGAAAAAAGAAGAAGAAAGTAATTACTGGGTTAAATTTCCTTTTTAAAGTGCTAATCGCATCTCCTGATGGTAATTACTAGTTGCAGGATAATGGAGAGTCCTTACCTATAAAATGCTTTTAGCAAGATAAGTCTGTCTAGGTTGCTTCTAGTAAACAGACTTGCAGTTTATGAATTTTGGAGGGCCTGGCCTATTGGAATATATCAATATTAGCTATCAAATTATAAAATGGAGATGCTTCATGACTGAAATGGCTCCCTTTGTGTAAATGATATTTCACATGCATTATTTCAAGGGTGTTCTGATTTGGAAGGACATGGAGAGCTACACTGGTAGTCCCAGACTTCTCCATCCTTCATCTGTGCCTCAGTCACCTGTATCATTTAAATTATTACTAAAGTTTAGTACTAGATACAACCTGCGATTCTTGTGAGAATGAGCTGAAAATCCAACCCTTTGTGATGTTTCACCTTCCAATAATCCCCTTTTGCTTAAGTGATTTCCTACAGCCAGTCATCCTGCCTGACATGTAACTACTGAAAGGAATTGGCTGAATGACAGAGCTGGAAGGCCTGGGGAAGATGGTGTTTTCTGAAATAATGGGATGCATTATGGCCTGGTGCCAGGGGAACAGCTAGAGGCCATCTGACAGCCCCTGCTGGTTCCATGATTCAAAGGCAACGAGGTACATTCCTTGAAACTACTGATTCCATCTCAGTTTCTGGGTGACAATTGGAACCCATTCTCTAACTCTCAGAGCAGTATCCTGGTATGCCTTTAGAAAGCAGAACTTTGTATCCATTCCTTCAACTTTGCTTTACTGTGACAGGCAGCAATTATGACATCTCCAACATGAAACTGGGGATGCAGATTACCCACTATTCATTGGCAGTCTTTGTAATTAGCCATTAAGCTTCAGGTGCCAAGCCCCAATGCAAATCTATTCATTAAAGGACAATTAATTAAACTTGACTTTCTCATTATAAATCCATAGTCTCCCTAACCTTTCATTCTGGCCATGGATTCCATGTGACAAATGTCACCTTATAATTTGTCATATCAGTCATATCGCTTTAATCTTACAGTACTTCATACTACTTCAAAGGACACCTGATTTTGAAGAATGACAGGTTTGGAGGACATTTAATATTTAAAAGATATTATGAAATAAAAAAGACATCAACATATGTTTTAATAATTTAGTTCTATTTTATCAGCTGTGAACCATTTTCAAATTCTCAGTCTCTTAGCCATCCATCTATATCTATATAAATGGTGCTCAAACTTCAGAATGCATTTCAAACTTCAGAATGGGCCCCACCATTAGATTCTGATTTCAGTAGGTTTGGAAGCATTCAAGGTGATTCTGATGCAAGTGACCCATGAACACTCTGGAGGGTCTCTGGCCTCTCGTCTCAGGACTACCTCTGCCAATAAGAGGTCAGCATGGGGCAGGGCCTCTGTCTCTGCCTTCCTAGCCAGCAGAAATTCCCAGGTAGACATGAATTTGAGCCAAACATGCAGGAGAAACCTTGAAGGCAGATGTATCATTATGGATCAGCCCCTCATCAGAGTCTTTCATCTGTAATTTGACTTAATAAAAAGCTCACATCTCTGGAAATGATGCATATGGACAAAAGTAAGCATCAGTGAAAGAGCTGGGGATGAGGCTCTTCAGGTTGCCTTTAGGAAAATTTAAAATATTTGTAACTTCTCACTCCACTGGTTGAAGTCTCTAGGGCCCCTTCTTTGTTCCTTGGTACAAACAACAACAGTAATAAAAATCCCACATATTTCATGGGACTAGAGAATCATTGAATTTCAGAAACTAAATAATTCACTAGACTGCCTCATCTCACCCCAGAGAGGCAAAAGCTGATGATGTGGTGACAGGGCATAGTGTTCTGACTCTCAGTCCAGGGTTTTCCACTAGAACGTTATAAAATTGTTTCATGGCTTGTAATCATTAATCTATCTGTCCATCTGTGTCCCTGCCTCAGAAAAAACTCAAAACGCTCCCCAGAAGACAAATAACACACAAGCTACCAACCAAACCACGCTCTGTCTGCTTTGTAGGATGGTCTGTAAGCTGACTGGGACTGGCCCCCATAGCCTACAGCTCACCAGTGCCATACCTACCATACTCAATCTCTGGAGCAGACCATGTTCTAACACCCTGTTCTCTGCACTAAAATTATTTTCTTTAATAATTTTGAGCTGAAATGAATAATATTAATGATCAAAAGAGAAATGCAGACAAGTTTTCCTTTATTGAGCTTTGTGTATATAATTATACCAGTACAACAAAAAGTAAAAAATTAAAAATAAGAGATTATAGTACAAACATACAAAAATAATGATCAATATTTTTTGTTCCATTAATGTATTTTTAAAGGGGAAAAAAAAACTTTAGATCTATATATTACTCGGTCACAGAAATTAATCTTATTACAATTTAATAACAATTATATAACAAGAATAACAAAAAGAATAAACTCCAATTTTAAGGATATTATTCTAATCAGTAAAATATTTGATGTATGAATTAAACTTTGCAATTGCCAAACAAATTTTTCTCCTCACAGTTTGCCCTGTTTCACCATTATAAATTTTAAACACAAATAAAACTCCTAGTATCATATAGAATGATAGAATTGAACTAGCTAAAGTTTTGTTTCTTTTATCCTTGCAGTCACTATAATAATTGTTTTATTTTTAATCTCCTATGTAAATGTAGGAATGTGTGCCTTCCAGGTACAAATTGTACCTGAAACAAGCTGGAATGATTCCAATCTGTTACAAATTTATTCTGGAAAGAATGCACGCAGCCAGTCAGTGTCAGAAGTGGGGGCAGGAAGGCAACTGTATAATAGGGAGTTCTCTGAATCAACTTCCATGTAAAATACAATTATTAAAGGCTAATTAATACAAATGTGTAAATCTGAAGCTATCATATATATTAATAAAATTCAACTAACTGCAGCAACTGTTTAGAACTTAGACCAACAAATTTTTTTTTTTTTTGAGAGAGAGGAGTTTTTTTTTTATCATTGACATTGTTTAGAATTGCCAGAATGTGGTAATTAAAAGCAGATCACATTTTAGGGCACCTACAAAAAACCTACAGCTAACATCATTCTTCCTGGTGAACAAATGAATAAATCCCCCTAACCTGGTGAATAAGGCAAGGTTGCCCATACTCACCAGTTCTATTCAGTATTGACCTGGAAGCTGTAACCATTGGGAAAAAAATAAAAAGCATGAAAAAGGTATATATTTTGGAAAGAAAAAAAAAACTATCTTTTTTAAAACATAACATTAGGGAAGCGGCTGTGGCTCAATCAGTAGGGCTCCCCTTTACCATATGGGAGGCCCCGGGTTCGGTTCCCGGGGCCTCCTGGTGAAGGCAAGCCCGCCCGCACGGTGTGGTTAGCTGACCCAGCGAGCACAAGCAGCAAGGGGGGGATAAATGAATAAAAAAAAAAAAAAAAAAAAAAAAAAAACAAAAACTTTTTTTTTTTTAAAAATTCCTAAGGAATCCACCAAAAAAAAAAAAAAAAAAAAAACCTACTACTAGAAAAGTTGAATTTAGCAAGATCATAGGATACAAGGTCAATATATAAACTCAATTGTATTTCTATATACCAGCAAAAAATATTTGGAAAATTAAAGAAGAAATACAATTCCGTTTACCATGCCATCAAGAAACATGGCATACTTAGAGATAAAGTTAACAAAGTCTGTACAAGACCTGTACACTTAAAACTGTAAAACATTGCTAAAAAATTAAGGACTAAATAAACAGAGACATATCATGTTCATGGAAATGAAGATTCAATATTGTTAGGAAGGCAATTCTCCCCAAATTGATCCATAGGTTTGATTCAATGCCAATCAAAATTCCAACAGACATTTTTGTAGAAGCTGATTCTAAGCTTTAGTTGGAATTGAAAACCACCTAGAACAATCAAAGCAATTTCAAGACTTTCTATAAAGCTATAGTAATCAAGACACTGTGGTCATGGAAAGGATAGACATGTAGAACAACAGAACAGAGAGGGTTCAGAAATAGAGCCACATATATATGGTCAAGTGATTTTCAACAAAGGTCCCATGACATTTCAATGGAGAAAGGAATACCTTTTCAACAAGTGTTATTTGGACAATTGGATATCCATGTCAAAAATGATGAGTATTGACCCTTGCCTCACAGCGAACTCAGTGATTAACTCAAAATGTATAATAGAAAACATGTAAAAATGAAAACCATAAAACTCCCAGAAGAAAACCTAGGAGAAGATCTTTGCAACTTTGGTATAAGTAACTATTTTGTAGGGCATAAAACCCAAAATCCTAAAAGAAATATTGGTAAATTGGGCTTTTACAAAATTAATACATTTGCTCATTGAAAGACGCTATTAGGAAAATTAAAAGGTAAGCCACAGGTTGGGACAAAATATTTGTAATATGCATATCTGACCAAAGACTTGTATCCAGAATATATAAAGATACACATTCAACCATGAAGACAGAAACCATTTAAATATAGGCAAAAGATTTGAAAAGACATTTCACAAAACAAGATATACAAATGTGTATACACATGGAAAGACTTCAACATCATTATCCATTAAGAAAATGCAAATTAAAACCAAAAATGAGCAACTATAATTCTTCTACACGCTGGTGAGAATGTAAAATAGTACATCCACTTTGGAAAACAGTTTGGCAACTTCCCAAAAAGCTATTCCACTTCTAGGGATTTATCCAAGAGAAATGACAACATATGTCCAAACAAAGACTTTTACAAGAATGTGTATAGCAGTTCTATCTATAACAGCTAAAAACTAGAAATAATGCAAATGCCCATCATCAGATGAATAGATAAATTGTGGTACACCCAAAAAGTGGAATGCTACTTAGCAATAAAAAGAATGAACTGTAGATAAGGGTGACCAATGCGGATGAATCTCAAAATCATTAATCCACACAAAAAGATGACTATATTATTCCATTTATATACAATTCTAGAAAATGCAAACTAATCTATAGAAAGCAGGTCAATGGTTGCCTGAGGATGGGAAGTGAGGGAGAGGGGTTGTATTTCAAAGAAGCATGAGTAAACTTTTGGGGATTACAGATATGTTCATTATCTTTATTGTACTGATGATTTCATACCTATATACATAAGTTAAAACTCATCAAATTGTATACTATAGATGTGCAGTTTATTGTATGTCAACTATACTCAGTGTTTAAAAAAAAAAAAAAATGAGATACCAGGGAAGCAGATATTGTTCAAGCAGTTGGGCACCCACCTACCACATGGGAGGTCCTAGTTTCAGTTCCTGGTGCCACCTAAAGAAGACGAGCAAGATAGCGAGCTGACACAATGAGGAGACACAATGATGAAACACAATGAGAAACACAAGAAGCAGAGGTGGCTCGGCAATTAGGCACCTCCCTCCCACATGGGAGGCCCCGGGTTCAGTTCCTGGTGCCTCCAAAAAAGAAGACAAGCACACAACAAACAGACACAGAGAGCAGACAGTGAGCCCAAACAATGGGGGAGGGGAGTAGAAATAAATCTTTTTTAAAAAAAGTTCAACTCCTTTAAAAAAAAGAGAAAGATACTACTTGACACCCACTAAAATGACTAAAATTAAAAAGCCTGATCATACAAAGTGTCAGTGAGGATGTGGAGCCACTGGAACTCTCATATATTGCTAGTGGGAATGTAAAATGTTACTGCCACTTTGGAAAACATTTTAGTAGCATCTTATAAAGCTTATAAAACACACACTTCTCTTATGATCCAGCAATTCCACTCCTAGGTATTTATCCAAAAGAAATGGAAACATATATCAACATAAAGACCTGTGTACAGATGTTCATAGAAGCTTTTTAAAAAAATACCCCAAATTGGAAATAACCCAAATGTCCATCAACAGGGGAATGGATAAACAAATTGGGTATATTTATATAATGGAATCACACTCAGAAATAATGGGGAGTGGGTGTAGCTCAGTGTTTGAACACCTGCTTCGCCAGTACCTCCTTAAAAACAAACAAACAGAAAACAATAAAAATGAACAGCCTACTGATACATGCAACAACATGGATGAATCTCAAGCATGTGCTAAATGAAAGAAGTCTGGCACAAAAGAGAACACACTGAATGATTCTGTTTATATGTAATTCTAGAAAATAACTTTTTTTTTGTAGTGACAGCATATCAGTGATTGCCTGGGGGTGGGGAGAATATGAGATTAATTACAATGGGATGTAAGGCTATTTTCTGGACTTAGGAAAAGATCTGTATTTTGATTGAAGTGGTACTTAGATGGCTGTATACATTTTCCAAAACTCATCAAACTGTACATTTAAAATGGAAGTATATAAATTATAGTAAGGCCCATTTAAGAAAAAAAAAAAATCAAACCAAGTTCCCAAATCCTCAATGAGCTACCCATTGTCACCTCAGGTATAGAACTGTAAAGGGGGCATACTGAGGACTCTCCAGGCAAATATGTACTTTGGCCTCAAGTCCTCACTGATCTCTTACTGTGGTGAAGATTCATGGTGAAGGTACACATGAATGCTATGTAAAGCCTAGATCAAAGGGGCCTACTCTGTGCCCACCCCCCAACTTGGATCCCACTTAGCTTTCTGATGGGAATGAAGGATACCTCCTTCCAAATAGAAAGCTAAGATTTCCTCAGCAGAAGGCCGATGGGGTCCCAAAGGACCAGAGGGGTAAATCAGAAGAAGAAAAAGGATACAAGGAACTGAAGACACCCTTGTCCTGCTTTATAATTCTCTCTGGAACAACAGATCCATTGTTTATTGAGGTGTTCACTCTGTGCCCAACACCATGGTGAGAGTTTTCTACACATTATCTTATTCAATTATTATAATAACCTTAAGTGTAACTACTTCTGTAATACCCCCAAAGGCACCAAGAGACTAAGAAACTGCCCCAATGTCTCAGAGCTAGTATATGGCAGAGCTGGGCTAGATGAATAGATGAACCCAGAAGCCTGATGTAAAAGCCTGAGTTCTTCACCACCACACTGACTTCAGTTCTGAACCAGCTTTGCTCTTGCTCTCTCCCGCCCATCCTTCCCCTCATCACCCTTCCCCAAGCACTCACAGCTGGGGGCAGGCTCAGAGGATGGTGTGCAGAACAGTCAGGACCTCAGCTCCCAGAACACAGAGTTCTGGTCTCCTCTCTGCTCTGGCTACATCAAGGGTGCCCAAAGTTCAGAATCCTAGTAAGTCATTTCCTTTATATTTCACATACAGAAGTGCTTTTAAGAGACACACCGCACACTTGCTATCTCCATGTGTTATAAATATGTTATTTATGGGGAAAATGGGGATTCTGTGTCACATTCAAATTGAGAACTATTTGAAGAAAGGGGGAAAATATCCCATCCTATTGAGTCATGGGGGAAAATAACTACAATATATCATACTAGTAGATAGGAATGTAAAAATAGCTCCTGTTGGAAGTGCAAGTTCAATGTTACTGGAGCCTTGAGTGTATTTCAAATATTTTTCATTAAGCATTTTCACTTTTTCATGTTCACAACCGGTAAGTTCCCCCATTTTAAACCAACGCCAAATTATTTTAGATTCCAACTTGAAAAACCTTAAGCTCAATGTGTCCAACTCCCTTTGATAAGAAAAAACATGAGGCATCTCTTCTCTGAACACAGACTATTGTGGTGTGTAGGTCACCAGTCATGACAAAATCCTTGAGGATGGGGACCATGGGTGAATTTTCTTTGGTTTGCCCAGAGCACGTAGTTCAAGGAGACAGTGGGGGGAGGGCACCACTTTTTTCTTTGCTCAACAGTCCCTTTATTCAGCAGGCAGCAGTTCTCATCCCTTGGAAAACTACTGTTCCCAGCTTCCAGCATGTGGTCAAACAAGGGTTGCCAAACATGGCAGACTGACCACATAGGTAAGAGTGTGACCCAAGCTGGGTCTCTTCAAGCCTTTCCCAAGATTTGTTGAATGTGAACTAAAGAAAGAGAGGACCGCTGTGGACACAATGTACCCAGAAGCTGCTGGCAGCTGTTTTTAGCTGAGTGGAGAAAGTCAGTGTGAGAGAAAGATTCCTGGGTCAAGTTGTTCCTCCGCCACCAACTTGGTAACTTCTAGGGAGTTGGTTACATGTGAGATCACACGTCACCTGTGGGTTACTTACATTTTTCACAAACCCAACCTGAAGTCACGAAATCAAAGAACTATCAGAGGTTACTTATAAATTATTAATCATGCTTTCCAGCTCCTACTCTATCTCAGGGTTTCAAATTAGTTGGATTTTAAATTTGGGTCCAAGTTGAGGTCAGGTGCTACACAATGGGAAACTAAAGTATGGCATTATGATGCATAAGAAGAGATAGTTTGTTACTCTTAGGTCCCAGAGAGAGAGCGGTGCCATGAGGGGTTGACTGGAAATGTGGTCAGCTCCGGTGGTTCAACCAACAAGTAGGGAGCATACAAGCAGAGCGAGGGGGACCCACGGGCTTGTGCTTTTATTGTGATCCAGGGGTGGAGATTAGTAAATTTCCCATGGAGGCAAGGATTGGTTAGTTTAAAGTAAATGAACGCGAAAAAGGAAAAAGACTAGGGGTCTGAGGGCAGCGGGTGGGGATGATGACCTTTTATATGGGACCAGCTGTAGGTTTTGAGTGAGGTGTGTGGATGGTGTAGGTGATGGCCACAGGTGTGGATTTGGGTTCTGGGGGAGTTTATGCCCCAGGGCTCAAAAGCTGCTTATTAACCAAGCCAAAGATCAGTGAGCAGGCAAGTGGCTTAGCCAAAGTAAGTAGCCCACACAAAGAATTTGATAGTTATGATACTCAGGTACTCTACGAGGTACTTTATGTACTTTATCTCATTGACTCCTCACAGTAATCCCCTAGAGGTAGGTACTATTATTATCCCCGGTTTACAGAAGAAAAACAAAACCAAACAAAATTGAGGTTCTGAGATAAAACTTGTCCACAATCATATCATCAACAAGCTTTTTTTCATTTCTCTGAGGAAAACACTAAGATTGCTTCTGTAGATCTGGACTCTTTCTTTCCCTACCATTCTCAGGTAGGCACACAAACTATAAAAACAAACCTAAACTAAAAGCCGGGTGCAAATGTTCCCATTAAAAAAAGAAAAATGGGGCTGGCAAGTGGAACACTGACCCAGGTATCTGGAGCCTGCCCAGCATGCCCATCAAACTGGAAATCTCATTCATACACGTATATTGATTCAGCACATGGGCATCAGATGTGGTGACTGGGGTGGGATTAGGATTTCTCCAATATATGCATACAGTATATGCTTTTTATTTTTTTAATTTTTAATTTTGAAATACATTCAAACTTATGGGACAGTTACAAAAATAATACAAATCCCATATGGAGAACTCCAATATACCCCTTCTCCCCTCAATCCACCAGTTTTAACTTTTTGCCACATTTGCTATATCATTCTATCTATTCATCTATCTGTCTATCAACCCAGTTTCTGAACACTTGAGTGTAGAACACTTAATAATGCCATGTATATTTCCCAAGAACAAGGATATTCATTTATGCAACCACCCTAAGTGCAGTTAAGTTCAAGCAATTTAACATTAACATAAAGCTTACTGGCTATATTCTAATTTTTTCATATGTCCCAATAATGTCCCATTGAGCCTTTTCTCCTCCCTTGCTAGATCCCTTCCAGGGATAGGTATTGCATTTAATTGTCATTGGCTCTCTCTCTCTTTTTAAAGATTTATTTATTATTTACTTACTTACTTACTTACTTTTATCCATTTTTACACCCCCTCCCCTGATTTTTGCTGTTTTTGTGTCCATTCACTGGGCAATTCTCTGTGTCTGTTTCCTGCCCTCTCTTCTCATCCTTCTCCTCCTGTCTTCAACGGGATTCGCTCCTCAGAAACTCTGATGTGGGAGAAGCGTCCTACCACCTGCACCACCTTAGTTCCTAGTTCTTCAGCGCTTCTTGTCTTGGCTCTCCCTTGTGTCACTCTCCTGTTACATCATCATCTTGCTGCATGGCTTGGTGGGGCCTGGGGAGCTCACCCATGCACGGGGCCTGGCGGCCCGTGCACCTTCTATATTTTTCTTTTTTTAATTTTTACCAGGAGGTCCTGGGGATGGAGCCCAGGTCCTTCCATATGGGAGAAGGACACCCAACCATTTGAGCCACATCCACCCCCCTGCTATATTTCTTTTTCTTTTTTTAAAGATTTATTTACTTTTTTAAAATCCATTTTAGCTTCCTCTTCCCACCCCCCGCCTGCTATATTTCTTAAGGTTGAGCAAGGATACCTAGAGTTACAGTCATTTCCCATACAGAATGGTCATATAATAAATCAGGCTTGGTTTATCACTAGCATTCTAAAAACCAGACCTAGCGAGAAAAACTAGGTCTGGGGACACATACATGGTTTCTAATATAGAGAATGTTTAGCCTACCCTGATTATCACAAAATCAGGACAGCGAGGATATTCGCATTGTCATTGTGTCTTTAGTTGCTCTTTTTTTTTTTAATTGTGGAAACATATATACAATATAAACTTTCCCATCTCAATCACTCCCAAGCATACCATTCAATGGGATTAATCACATTCTCAATATTGCAATAGCCTAACCATCTTCAATTACTCAAACTTTCCCATCTCTTCAAACAGAAACCCTACACCCAGTATGTATTAACTCCCCATTCCCCTGTCCCCTGCCACTACGACCTATACTCTAATTTCTGTCTCTATGAGTTTGCATATTCTCTGATGTTTTCTTGGTAGTTACCATAGGGCAGGGGTTCTTAAACTTTTTTGTTCCATGGACCCCTTTGCCAGTCAGGTGAAAACTACAGAACCCTTACAAAGTCCACACTATACTGTGTATTATTTAATAAATATATCACACCTGCACCAACATGTCTCCACAAGAATAATGTTTTCTTTGAATTTCAATTCAAGCTCACAGACCCCTGGTTAAGAACCCCTGTCATAGGGCTTAAATGTAACATCTTAAATCTATAGCAATCTTGTTTGCTTTGATACAAACTTCAATAATATACACAAACTGGGAGCAGATGTATCGCAAGTGGTTGAGCACCTGCTTCCCACATACAAGGTCCTGGGTTCGATCCCCAGTATCTCCTAAAAAACAACAACAACAACAACAACAAACAAATGAAAAAAACCAACTCAGGGGAGCTAGTGTAGCTCAGTGGTTGATGCCAGCTTCCTACATACGAGGTCCCAGGTTCAATCCCCAGCCACAGTACCTAAAAAATAAAAAAGAATGTACACAAACTATGTTCCTCTATGCCCCCATTCACCCACCTTTATGTAGCTCTTGTCACAAATTACAAGATTAAACATTATGAGTCCCAAACCACTGATTTCTCATTTTCTCATTACATTTTTATGCATTTTAGATCCTGTAAGAAGTAAAAAGTAGAATTACAAACTAAAAATACAAGAGTACTGGCATTTATATTTACCCACGACATTACCCTCACTGGAGATCTTTATTTCTTCATACAGCTTTGATGTATTATCTATTGTCCTTTCCTTTTAACCTCCCAAACTCTCTTTAGCATTTCATCTAGGGCTGGTCTAATGGTGACAAACTCTCTCAGCGTTTGTTGATTAAGACATTCCAAACAAAGGAATGTCTTAATCTCTCGCACATTTTATATTTTATTTTATTTTATTGCAAAGGTTTTATTATGCACAGGGTGGGGTGGGGGACTCAGCCTTTCTTGGCCATCACTTTCCTCATGGCAGCCAGGACATCGCTCAGCTCCCCTCTTTTCCTCTTGGCATGGATGTGTGTCCCCAACCTTTTTCCTGATGGCCTTGAGGGCCCGCTTGTCCTTGGAGACCTTGAGCAGCTCCATGGCGTGCCTCTTGTTTGGGGCGAAGCCACACACCTCTCGGATCATGTCCCGCATGAACTTGGTGTGCTTGGTGAGGCCCCCGCGGCAGCAACTCTGCCTTGACTTGGCTCACGTTCTTGGTCACCTTACGGCCCTTGTTGAGGCCCACAGTCATTGTGTAGCTCAGAGCCATGGCTGCTGTCCTTCAATGGCTGCTGTGGCAGAAATGCCCTCATTTTTGAAAGACAGTTATGCTGAATATAGAAGTCTTGGGTGGCGTTTTTTTGCTTTCAATACTTTCAATATGTCATGAAACCTTCTCACCTCCTTGGTTTCCAATGAGAAATTGGCACTTACTCTTATTGAGACTCTCTTATACATGGCATGTTGCTTCTCTCTTGCAGCTTTCAGAATTCTCTTTGGCATTAGCCAGTCTAATTATAATAAGCTATAACATAAGTCTAATTGGGTTTAGACTTATTGTTGAGCATCTTGGATGTACATATTCATGTCTTTCATTAAATTTGGGAAGTTTTCAGCCATTATGTCTTCTAATATTCTCTTTCCCTTTCTCTCTCTCTTCTCCTTCTGGGAGCCCCCATAATGTGTATACTGTATGCTTGGTGGTGTCCCATAGTTTCCTCAGGCTCTGCTCGCTTTTCTTCATTCTTTCCTCTTTCTGTTTTCAGACTGGATGATTTCAATTGTCTTCAGATTCACTGATTCTTTCTTCTGCCAGCTCCAATCTGCTATTTAACCCCTCTAGGGAATTTTTAGTTTGTTACTGTGGTCTTCAGCTCTGTTTGGTTCCTTTTCATAATTTCCATCTCTCTACTGATATCCTTTTTGTGTTTATCTATTATTTTTCTGATTTCCTTTAGTTCTTTACTCATGTTTTTCTTTAGCTCTTTAAACATATTTAGTACCACTTTTTTAAGTCTTTGGTACATCACAGGTGTGGTCAGCCTTGTTGATGGTTTCTGATGCTTTAATCTTGTCCTTTGCCTGGGCCATCATTTCCTGTTTCTTTGTATGCTTTGTAATCTTTTGTTGAAACCTGGACATTTTTTTTTATATTTTAATGTGTTACTGCTGAAATTTAGACTCTGCAGTGTCTGTTCCTTAATCTTGTATTAGTTCATTTTATGACAGAGCTCTCCCTGAATACCAGGAGCTAACAAAAAAAGGAAAGGGAAAAAAGAAAAAACAACTTTCTCAGCCTTTTGAAGATTGGAAGTTCTCTTTCAGAGCTCATCCATACAATGGGTTGTTTGAGAATAGCTCCATTTCAAAGCCTAGGGGCCTCCCTGATCCTTTCTGCACATATGTCTTGTCTTAGGCATGCATATGTGGCCCTTAGATTTCCCTAGTTACATGTCCTTCTTCCCTAGGAAACAATTTCAAAGTTTCAGCCAAGATGCCATTTTGGGGATAATACCCTGCAGGGATGGGGTGCTGCCCTACAGGGTAAATTGCATGCATTAAGTCAAAGATTTATGTATCTGTGTCCCTAATAGCTAGAATACATGATGTTGAAAGGTAGTTTGAGGAGCCGGGGATTAAACAGGAAAAATGTATTCCAGAGACTTTTAATACCAACATTGGCTTTGGCCAATGGAATGGGAGCAGAATTGAGGTATGCCACCTCTGAGCAGAAGTTTTAGGAGTAGCATGTTTACAGCAGTTGATTGTTAAATTTCCAAGAAATGTGGCAAGTCACTGTTTGTAGCTTGAAATGACCATGTGAGAGTATTTACACCATGGAAATCAGCAAACACTGCAAATCAGCCCCTGACTCCCAAGCTCATTTACCAGCACACCAGTGAGCATGTCCCAAACAGAAGTTAATCTTTCAGTCAGAATCCTTGAATAAAGAAAACTGGTGAAGCAGAGTCATAGCTGCCTGCAGGGCCATTTGTAATTTGCTTGAGAAATAAACATTTGTTGTTGTAAACCACTGATTTGTAGGGGTTGTTTGTTACCTCAGCATAATCTAGGAAAAACTGACTGATACACCATGCTGGTGTTTAGTTTTGGTGAACACCAATAAGCACTACCTTCATCTCCTTTTTGGTTGGGGAGTATTCCTCCTAAGGACTTGTGACATCACACACCTTGAACCTGAAAAGCTGCAAACTGCACTTGAGACTTTAGATCGGGGAATCCAGGTCTTGGAAGGTTAATGTAAAAGACATTAAACAATAATTGCAGTGATTTTAATCACTACACAATTGTGTAATTTTCAAACACGAACAAAGATCTGTCACTCTTGAACCTGGATCATTTAGGAGTGACTCCCCCACCCCTTTCACCACGCGTAACGGTCTTTCTTTTCATCCCCATACTCGCGAATTGAGCGCTGTGTCTTTAAGGAGAGAAGCGCGGAGGTTTCCTTTCAGGACAAAATGTCTGCGGGGCTGCTGGAGGGGGTCGGCGTTCCCAGCTTCCAGCAGGTCTCCAGCTGCCCCCGCGCTTCGAAGATGATGGGGTGAGTGAGCGCCACCAGCCGGGCGCGCGCCGTGGGGCGAGGCTGGGGCCTCCCTGAGGCCGGGCCGGGAGCGGCGGGCCGGGGGCAGCAGCGTGGGGTGCGCGCCGGGCCGGGGCTGGGGCCGGGGGCTGCGGGGCGCGGAGGCCGAGCACTCCCGGGAGCGCCTGCGACGCCGGCGAAGTGGCCCCGCGCCCGGGCCTTGGCGACCCGGTTCCGGACCCCAGGGACCGGGCTGTGGTCGGAATCGCACTTCAGGCTACGAACCGCAAAAACCCAGGTGGGCATTATCGGCTTCCTTGTGGCCCGGGTGCGGGACGTGCCCTTGGCTATTGTCAGGTGGTCGTTACTGAAAAAAGATGCACCTGGACCCGGGTTCCTGTGTAAAGGCCGGGTTAACTCCTTTAGTACTTCAGCTTTGCTCCCCGCCACAGTCTCCCCTTAAAAAAGTTACTCGCGAACCTCGAGTATCATCGCCACTCCCCTTGAATTAAAGTTGCCTTCTTGCGATTTAACAATGCAAGTAAGTAAGTGGGTGTCCCGGAGTGAGCACTTTGTTAGTTGGGGCTTTCTCGATGTTTCTTCCCCACTTTTGGGAGAGAGAAACCGGATGCAAGCCAGATTATCAAACAAGAATCTCCCCACCTCCTATAGTTGCTGAAACAAAAGACATTTCTGATTCTTTTGGAGTATAAAGGAGCAGTTAGCTTTCATTTCCTTATATTAACCGAATGTCCGAAGTCTACCAAGCACTTATTTTTCCCTCCTTGAAAGAAAAAAGCTTCTGCCACCATCCGAACTTCTAATTAGCCAAGGCCACAAAGATACGGTGAAACTTTTGTCGAAATAATCCAATAAATTGGCATAATTAGGGTAATTATTTCCTGTACTTTTTATTAATGTATTATTTATACATCTTCTTTGGCAAAAAATACCTGGAAGCAACTGACAATAAAAAGTATACAGCTATGTGTAAAAAGGCCAAGAGCCCAAACCAGGTAATTTTGCATTAAAACACAATCTTAGTTACAAAGGGATTCAAAGTAGGACAGTTTTAAATCCCTCAAATTCACATTAAATTATGCATTTTACAAGATCAAATGGATCACCGCCCTCCTTTTAAGGAACATATGTATTAAAGTAATGCAGGCTTGAAATAAAGATCCACTTTATGGCAGAACGCTTTACAATTTCAATTTTTCAAAATGCCTTAATACAGAGTGCTTCTCAACCTTTTTGCTAATGATAGAAGTATCTAAGAGTTTAGCTTATGACATAATAAGGAACATCTCAGATTCACCAGATAATTAGCTGTGGGTCCAGTAAATTTTTTTACAGTCCACATACAACCTTTTCCTAAAATTTTTAACACTTAATCCTTTATTCTCTGAGAGTGGTAGGCACCTGTAGCCTGAGAATATGTACACAGATTTGGGTACCCAGGTATCCATCCACATTGTCCAGGCATTTTAACACATTTTAACACATAAAATGCCACATTGAGGCATTTTAACTTGCCTTTTAACTTCATCTAAGGCTTTAGCCTGGGAATTCTAGACTAATTTCTCAAATTGTTTGGATCTGTTTATAAATAGATTAATACATAGCAGTAAACTACTATTTCAACAGAGATGAACAGATAACAGATGAATGAATGGTGGTTTCCTTGACACTTCAGTTGTCAAGGCTAATTATTTGTTTTAATTAATGTGTTCTGCTTTGATTAGTCACTACTGGATGAAGTAAATGAAAATGTTTTTAGTGTCTATACATAAGTCTGTGTGAATTTCACATTGTGTGAATTTCTCATCTAATGTCCAGGCTCAACCAACACATATTTGTTTATAACTCTGCCAGGTTAATCCAACTAAAGGATTTGGCCTTGACAATGGAAGGATAACTAGAGCTGTAATTCACTTATTTCCTTTTGAGAACTACCTGGTTCTTTGGCCTTTACCCCTGCCTAATGTGTGGGTTTTTAAAAAAAAATTTTATGTGTATAAGCCTAAGTATAAAAATACTTAAATGATTTTTTATGGGTGATTATAGTCATACGTTGTATAAATGCATGTATTTACAAAAATTACTCATGCAGGTTTTGGTTTCTTCCTTCATTCCCCTCCAGGGAAGTTTTAATCTGATAGGTTATTAAAAGAATTACAGAGGTAATTAATGTGAATTTATTATTATCTTCCACAGTCTTAGACTTCTTATGACCCATCCCAGATAATGAATTCACAAATAAAACTCAGCCTTAGGAGAGTTCAGAGGCAAGGTACCAACCCTACCAGTCTCAACCCTTCCATGAACTATCTAAACACTACATTTGTTTGTGTTTTCAGTTTTTTCCCCTGAAATTCGACACAAATTTCCACTGTTACATTAATTTCATGCTTTTATTTAGCTTCAAGACATTTTATCTTAGAATATGAGCTTGGAAGCATAGTTATATAACTAAAGGATTGGTAACCTTATTAGGGTCTTGTGTTTTGGTGATGGATGACAGTGAGCTTTGTACCTAGGGGGGTGGGAAAGGGAAGGGGTGCTAGAGCAGGAGTGTCCCAGAGTCCTGATCAGCATGGATGTTTGTGTTAGGGTCCCCAAGGCCTCAACACCAAGGCCTTGCTGCCTTTTCTCCCAATGTGGCCTCTGCGGGATGGAATTCACCCCAATGAGGGACCACTGAGCTGACCATTACCACGGAGTATTGAAATTACAGTGGAAGCATATCTCAGACCCTGAGCTTCCTGAGGGCGGGGGCTGTGGGATGTTCTTCTTCCTCTTTGAATTGTCAGCAGCAAGCACTTACCTGTCATGGAGCACTTGCACAGTGAGCATTTAATGAAAGAGTGGATGAAGTGAATGGATTCAAGTGAAATAATCACACTCACTGGCACCTTTTTGGTGGCTTAAAAATATTTAAGGCAAAGTTAAGGGGAGTTCATATTTTTCATTTTGTTCTTGTTAGCAGACCTGACAGTTAATTGATGAGCATTTTTATTGTGCACTTGGTAGGTGTAGGTAGAACTGCATATCACAGGGCTTCAGCTAACCAGACCTCTCCATCATCTTCTCTTACCCGGTAATGAGCCAGCTGTTTGCATGAGAGTCAATTTAGGAAGTGAAAATAAATTTGGGGGAAGGAAGTGGACTTATGATTCTTTTTTTCTTTGTTTGGTTTTTCCATTCATAAATCCCCAAGGAGATTTTTTCCAACTTAGATTACCTGATATATTGAATAATAGAATGTCAAGGAGAAAAATAGCACTGTCTTTTAACCACTAAAATCTTAATCCAGGCCTGTTTGAGCAGTAGATACTGGTAGCTTATTTGTTCATGCCTTGAATTTATATAGCCCTGGAGAGTCCAACGATGAGATCATTTGCATTATCTGATTTCAGCCATCTGTATCAGAGAAAGATAATTTTATCATTTCCCTTTATAGATGGGGAGATTGAGGTTGAGTTTGGACTAAGAAGCATAGCATCAGATTCATTTCCTTTAATGCAGCACCCCTAATTGCCTACCCTAGGCCTGGGAGATGAATGAGATGAGCTTCTCTCCCGCCACATCCTCTGTCTCTTATGAATATAGAATCTCCTGCTTAGCCCGAGCGTGACAAACCACCTGACACTGAGCAGCCCCACACGCTCAGTTTCCCTAAGGGCTAGATGGCAGCACACTATGGAAATAGATCTTCAGGTGGCCCATAGGACTGTCCCATCTAGCCCCATATCCTCCAGAGCCTGGTCTTGCCTGAGCTCACATTCCTGAGGACCCAAGCATTGCTTTTAAAATTTATTTTTATTTTTATGTAGATCCTGGCATATACGTGATCGATGCCTGTACATAATCAATACATGCTGTTGCAGTTGGGCAGTTTGATGTAATTATGAATTCCAAAAATATAATTGGATCATGCTTGTAAACTGATCTGTTCATCTGGGCATGATTAAGTTATGATTAGGGCGTTGACTGGCCACGACAGTAGGGCGTTGAGCCCCACCCCTTGGTGGGTGGGGAATTGAATATAAAAGACAAGGCAAAGGACAGATGGAGCAGGTTTTTGAATAGCAGTTTTTGAGAAGCAGTTTTGATGTTGGAGAGAAGGCCCCAGGAGAAGAGAAGCGAGCCATTTGCCTGATAGTCTACAGCTGACCTTGTGGAGGACACAGGAGCTAAGCCTGGAGAGAAACGCAGCCCCCAGAAGAGAGGAACCCAAGAAGCCTGATCCCTGACAAACGTCGGCAGCTGTCCTGCTCCAACACTTTGGTGAGAGAAGAAACTTATGCTTTATGGACTGGTAACTGTGGACTTCTACCCCAAATAAATAGCCTTTATAAAGACCAACCCATTTTTGGTATTTCACATTAGCACCCCTTTGGCTTACTAATACACATGTTTTCTTAGTACCAATTTTTTTTCCTCTTCATCTTCTCTCTCCTTTCATATCAGCTGCCACCCCATCGGTTAACAGTGTCTCGTTTTCCTTGAGATAGATATATGTTCTTTATGATTTGTATCTTATTTAATAATAATGAGATCATATTGTACACACTTTTCTGCATCTTGCTTTTCTTCTGCAATAGTACCTCCAGAAATCCCTTTAGGTCATCTGGCAGAGCTCCAGTGCACCCTTTTTAAATGGTTGCATAATATTCTTTGTCGTGAATGTACATTATTTACTCAGCCATTCTCCTGCTGATAGGCATTCCTTTGTTTCCAGTTTTTGGCCATTCTAAATAATAAACATCCTAATACATAAGACTTTATGTACAGAGTAGATTCCCAGGAGTGGACTCACTGATAATGTGTGTTTTTAATTAATAGAAACTGCCAGATTGCCTTCCTAATGGGCTGTAATCCTTCACATCTTCACTAGTAACACATGAGCGTACCCTTTTTTCTGCATCCCTTCTAGAATTGGTTGTTGTAATTCTATAGTTTTGTTAGTGTGTAATAGATATAAAGTAATGTCTTATGTTACTTTAATAGAATTCTCTGAATACAAGTGATGCTGCACATTTTTTCATACATTTCCTGGCCATTTGGCTTTGCTCTCACATCATTTGCCTACTCATATTTCTTACCCATTTTTTTCCATTAGGTTGTTTGTCTTGTTAATTCGTAAGCGCTTGTAGCATTTAATGGTTGTGGCTGAGGATTCTAACGAGGCTTCTTTCCTAAGCCAAGGAGGTTAGGAGGCCTCTTTTCCAGCCTTCTGCACTGTTGGGGTGGTTGAAATTAGCCCAGGGGTTGTTTAGCAGAGCTAGGCAGACTGTGTATGACCTGCAGTCACTGAATCCTGGCCACTCTCTAGATACTGAGTCTTAACAGAATATCGTATTGACCTAGAATGCAGCTGTGTGGAGGACTGAGAAGGTGAGGCAGGTTGTACCATGCTGCCTTCCACTGGTTAAGACCTCCCAGAGTGAAGGGTGCCAAGGCAGAGGATGTCCCTCTGCCACCCTTGGAGGGGCAGTGCTGTGCTGGCCGACATTTGTGGTGCTTCTTCTCCCTGACTGCTAGGTCTAAAGGATTAAAACATCAAAACCAGCACTTCTCACCCTTGTTTCCACCTTAACTCTTATAACAGATGGCATTCATGTGTGTGATGCACCTCTGGGAATACCCAGTGTGGCAGTTTGAGATTATTTATGAATTCCAAAAAGAGAGATTATGTTTGTAAACTGGTCTATTCCTCTGGGTGTGATCCCCTTTGATTGTATTAGATTCAGCTTATGTTAACATTAGGGCTTTGATTTGACAACATCAGTAGGGTGTAACTCAGATTAAGTCCACACCCCCTTGGTGGGCTATATAAATGGACACTCGCTCAAGAAAACACACAGAAGAATACAGAACTTTGTCAGTTTTGATCCTGGAGCCCTGGGGAGAGATGAGCCATCCACCTGATAGTTTACAGCTGACCTTGTGAAGAGACCAGAGCAGCTGAGAAGCCCTGAGGGACAAGTGCTATGCCACCCACAGCTGAGATCGAAAGAAGCTGGGTCCACAGAGCCTTAAGAGAAAGAAGGAAGGAGAGACCAGGCAGACGTCACCTGCCATCTTGCTTCAACATGTGGCAACTGACTTTGGGTGAGAAATCAACCTTGAGTTGGACTCTTTAGGGCCTTGTAACTATAAGCTTTTACCCAAATAAATACCCTTTATAAAAGCCAACGGATTTCTGGTACTTTGCATCAGCACCCCTTTTGACTGACTAATACACCCAGATTTAAAGAAATCCAAAGACATCTTGCAGGAAGATATCATTATGACAGTAATTGGTCACCTCTGGCACTTTTGGGGGCACATTAGTAACCATTACTCTCAGACTGTGGCACAGGTAAGAGAGTCTGTAGGTTGCATGCAATTTTCAACCCTTAGTTCAAGCAAGCAAAGTGATAGTCTTGATAATATAGGTAAACTCTAAATTTTCTTTAGTTTATAAAATAAATCATAGGGATTCTGTTATAACCCAACTCCTGAAGGGCATGAGCTGGTGAGGCCGTAAGACCAAAGAACACACCTGGCACTTAGTCAGGCATAAGCTTTATTGGGACTTACAGACAGGAGAGACTCTTTGATGGCAGCCAGTCAAAGAATGAATGAAGTTAGCGCTCTGCAAAGAGATGAGAAAATGAGGGGTGATATATAAGGGGTTTCAGAACAAGGACATTCCGTAGGGTCTGACAACAGAGTTCCTGCTAGGGTCACGTGAAGCATACACATGGGGTATGGTGATATTTTCACTATGCTCTTAGGAAGGACGTTTACCAAGGACGTTTGCTGCTTTGGGAAGATTATAGTTTACAATAACATCTATACATTCTTTTCCCTCTGTGGAGGGTTGTTAACCTTTAATTTATGTCTAGGTCGCGCAGGCAGCTCCATACTGAGGACTTAGGGAGGCCTCAGTCCCCACAGATTCATTATACTATTCTCTTCACTTTTATGTATGTCCCGTAATAATAAAAAAAGGAACTCTGGAAATCGAAGATTCAGGTGTAGAGGGAGGTAGAATTCTAAAAATAATAAAGACATGGATAAATTTATAGAGACAATGCAGATTGGTGGTTTGAAGGGGCAGAGTGGAGGTAAATGGGGAGCAACTGCTTAATGGTTATGGGGTTTCCTTTTGGAGGATGAAAATGTTTTGGAACTAGATGTGATGGTTCCATGACTTTGTGAATATACTAAGTACCACTGTTCACTTTTAAATGGTTAATCATATGTTATGTGAATTTCAATGTAAAAAATGGGGTGGGTGGAGCTGAGCATAAGTTTAAAAAAAAAAGCTGGTCGTGGGCCAGATTTGGCCCAGGTATAATTTGCTTACCTGTGGCTTGGGCTGAGAGACTTCAGAGACACTTCAACAAAATGCAATGTACAGACTTTATTTGGATGCTGATTTGATCAAACCAAGTCTAAAAAACAAACAAACAAAAAACACATTTTCATGACAGTGGAGAAATTTGAACAATTAATGGATATAAGGTAATTTTAAGGAACAGTTGTTAATTCTGTTAGGTGTGACAAATAGGTTATATTTTTGTTGGTGGTGATGTTTGTTGTTATTTTCAAAGAAGAAAGAGTCCTTATCTGCTAGCTATTAATACTGAATGGAAGATTTATTTTAAAATAATTCAGGGTCTGGAGGGGAGGGGAGTAAAGATGAAACAGAACTGGCCAGGTAATGATAATTATTGAAGCTGGGTAATGGGTACTTGGGGGTTCTTTTTTGTGTATGTTTGAAATTTTCATAATAAAATCTTTTGGGGGGGGGTGGCTTCTTGCCCAAAAGAAGCATTTACAAAAAAGTTTAAGTTGGATAATGAAAACATTTCTAAGATTAAAATCTTGTTCTTTATAAACCATAAAAATTATCCTTGAGGGTGGTTTGTAAGCCCTTCCACCCCTCACTTTTGGGACTTTAGTGATTTACTATCTCTTGGGGAAATGTAAAAATTCTTTAATTTCTACCTTTTATAATAATTGGTCATCATGAGTAACTTTATTCAAATTAATGCCTGAAATATCAGAAGAGTAGCCATTTCTTTTGTTAAAAGAGACTTGGTGATTTTGGTAGATTCATAATCTTTTTTTTTTTTTTTTTAATGTGAGAGATATGTAAAATGCTATGCCTGACCCTGAGTGAACTTGCTTGGTGGGGATAAAGAATACTTAGGTTTAGAAACTTGTACTGCATTTGTAACAAGACTGTTAACAATTGAATTAAAAACTTAAACTAAATACCACTGTTATTATAGCAACTTATTTTCCCTGTTCTCGTCTTCAGTGATTGATTGCCAGTTGTTTTTAACAAGAGAGATTCTGGAACTTTATCATTTCTTCTGCTGCTAGTTCAAAACCTGATAGTGAGAGGGTATTGATTATTTCACCTTGTGTGGTTCTCTGATCTTGACCTTGATTTCCCCCCCTGCAATAAGTTCACAGAAGAGTTTATTTTTGAACTTGCAAAGCAAATTTGTCTAGAGTCACATATTCAGTCTTTTGTGAATTTATTTTCTAAAGAATAAACTTCACCTTTTCCTGTCCCCTCTTTGATCAGTTATTACAGTGGTGAACTGTTTTCCTGATAGAAAAGACTTTGGAGTGATCTTTATTGCATAGCATTTGGATCGCTTTAACATGGGTCTTTTGTTGGAGAAAGCGATAGGCTATTATTTTTCTTTATATTTCTTACTTAATTAAAAGTATTGACCAAGTTTTGTATCTTGCAGATATATAGAGGGAGCCATTTAGTTGGGATGAGCAATAAAGGAAACTAATTTTATTTTATGACTCTGGCACCAATAATAGGCTCAGAAAAAATGAACACAAGAGGAACACAGTGCTAGTCAGTATATCTAATACATATCTTTAAGGCTGCTTAATTGAAGTCCTTTTACTGGGCTGCTTCTCACTGCCTGTCCTCTGAATGCACTCATAGCTCTGCTGATGGTTTTTCAGAGCTCAGGAGTGATACTACAGTGTTTCTACCCAGTGAGCTTGCAGTTGGTAGTCCTGAGTCAGTGACAGCCCTCGGAATATGGCCTGCCATCTAATTTAAAGGTAAAAAATTTAGAAAGCCACTTTGTATGTAATTTTCCAAGTTTGCATGAATTTGGAACATTTTGATGGCTTTTAGTACTGCCAGTTTTCTCATAGGCACATTGTTTTATAACCCTAAAAGATCCTTTCATCTTGAGGGACGTACAGTCATTGTATCTTCCATCAAAAAGCTGTTCACCATTGGTTCTTCAACCTCTAAACTTTAAGAAACAAATGTTTCATTCCCAAGGCTTTATTTCTTGCTCGTTTCCAAAATTTTCTCTGAAGCACCCAGAAAAAAAATACAAAAGGGAATCCTGCTTTTATTCTGAGAAAAAAACAATACACATTTTTTAAGAGTGCCAAAGAGACCAGTTAAAACTATTACACAGATACAGCACTTATTTAGCTCATTCTTTCCTTTCAAGGAGCTTAGCTTCCCATTTTTAGTGTAAGTACTTGTTAGCTGAGGACCTATTTGATTTAGAAGAGCATTCCTTGTATAAGGAAAGAAGAGCTTAAACATTAAAACATTTTTTTTTTCCTGAGAAACCAATATTAATAAAAGGGAGGCATGGATGCTTCCTAGACTAACTATAGTCATTGGATTTGCATATATTTGCATATATTTTTCCCCCTTTTCCCCCTCGGTATCAAGACACTGCAGAAAATGAGGTGTGAGGAGCCAGTCCTGAGCATGGAGGAGACCCGCGGGCTGGATGCTGCTGCACCGCAGGGCGGCCAGGGCCTGGCGCCGGCAGCTCCCGGCCGTCTGGGGGCGCCATACTCCGAGGCCTGGGGGTATTTTCACCTGGCACCGGCACGCCCGGGATACCCGTCGGGCCACTGGGCCACCTGCCGGCTGTGTGGGGAGCAGGTGAGCCGTGGCCCGGGCTTCCACGCGGGGACATTGGCGCTGTGGAAGCACCTGAAGAGCGCGCACTGGCAGGAGCTAGAGAAGAGCAGCGCCGGCCGCAAGGCGCCCGCCGCCCCCTGCCCTCCGCCTCCGCCCGCCGCCCCAGTCGCGGCTGCCGAGGGCGACTGGGCAGTCCTGCTGGAGCAGATGGGCGCGCTGGCCTTCCGCGCCAGCCGGCGGGAGCGGGAGCTGGAGCAGCGTGAGGTGACCGTGGAGCAGGGCGAGCGCGCCCTGGAGCGGAGGCGAAGGGCCCTGCAGGAGGAGGAGCGCGCCGTAGCCCAGGCACGGCGAGAGCTGCAGGCCGAGAGGGAGGCACTGCAGGCGCGGCTGCGGGAAGTGAGCCGCCGGGAGTGCGCTTTGGGCTTGGCTGCAGCCCCGCTCCAGCCTCCACTGAAAGAGGAACAGGATGGGGAGAGGGACGGCTACATAATAACAAAGGTCCTCCTGTAGAGTTCAGTAACTTCCACCGCTGGCAACAGAGCTACCCAACTGTGGCCACGGACCAGCACCTTCAGCAGCATCTTTGGAGCAGCATCTCAGGCTCCGCTGCAGCCCTACCGAATCAGAATCTCCAAATGTGGGGCCCTCCCGGGGATGCTGATGATGCTTAACGTCTGAGAAGCACTCCGGGAAACCAAAGCAGAGCCACACATCACTTCCTCTGTGGTCACCTGTGGACATCTGGGAGTTTAAGCTCCAAGGAACTCATTGGGTGTTGGCATTTACTGGTAATGGGGAAACCTTTTCTTCTGCCTCCTTTGGGAATAAGAACTCCAGCAGCCCAGACCCCAGTCATCAGGACCCATGGCCACTCAGGGCCCAGAACCTTGTACCTGGTGACTTTTAAAGGTCAGAAACTTCTTTACATATCAGACTTATCACTCCATATGCCTATGCACCAGTCAGGTCAAGCCAGGATGAAGGGTGCATAAAAATGAAGATAAAGCTGAGTCTGGGACCTTCCTCGCCCCTCCCCCCCAAATAGTTTTTCTCATTTCCTGTTGCATAGTCTTTGCCCATCAAGTTCTGAAAAAGGGACCATTAGTTTCCAGGACTGCTCTTTACTCTGATCATCTCCAGTCCCTTGTTCCCTGCCCTCCCACTGCAATCCTGAGGGACCCTCCTTTTGCCACTGTACCTCCCAAACCCCATGTTGCCCAACCAATAGCAGGTTCACCCTATCTAACCTCATCCATCCTCTCCGATTTCAGACCTCCTGGCAGCTATTGTAAATTTCTCCACTTTGCTGCCTCATACCTCCTGACCTCATACTAGCGTCATTAAGACTTCTTCCCCTTGGTGCCAGAAGACTGGTTCCTTCCCCCATGGGTCTTCATAATCCTCACTTCTGGGCCAAAGGAGAAAGCATCCCTCCTATCCAAGACAATCTCTTCCTCTCATGTTTTCATCTCATTCCTCTTCTGCCATTATTACTTTACCCATTCCCTCTCTTTCCCCAGACTATTCTTTAGAAATGCTCATTCTCTTGAACTGAAAATACTCTGCCTTCCTGGGTGCTTCCAAGCGAACATCACCTAAGAGTCGAGTAATCCTTGCTGTCTACACTTCCTCACCATTCTCCTTACTCCTTCAGTTCTTAGTCAGATCTCCGCACTACAGTGGACACTTATGAAGCCACCACAATTTCCCAATCACTGAATATGAAGACTTATTTTCAGCCTTCATTTTGCTTCTTGGAATTCCTCCATTGGTAGGTGGAATTTTCTTTTTCTCCAGAGAATTCCTTTTCCTACTGTAGACTAGTACCCAAATAATCTCTCCTTAGCTTCATTTTTCCAGTTTTTTTAATAGTGAAAAATACCAAGCATCCAGGAAGAGTTGAAAGGCTAGTACAGTGAAAACCCATATATACCCTCTATATGCCTAGACAAGTGTTAACATTTTGCCATATTTAACTTTTTCTTCCCTTTACCCCATAGGTACATGCACATATATTTTTCATATACCCCTAAGTAATTCAGCTTGTATCTCCTAAAAATGAAGGCATTGTTTTTTATAATTGCGGTACAATTATCATATCACAGTACAATTAAAAAGAATATAATTGTATAGTTGTACAGTACAATTAAGAATTCTCTAATAGCTTGTAATATAGTCTTGATAAAAATTCCTCAGTTGTCCCAAGACTGCCTTTTGGTTGTTTTTGTTTTTTGTTTCTTTAAAAATGGTCTAACCAAGCTTCATACTCTTGGTTATAACTTGTGACTTTAAGTCTAGCACAGTTCCCTTACTATTCTTTTTCCATGACACTTTTTTTAAAGAGCCCAGGTCAGCTGTCTCATAGAGTGTCCTACATTCTGGATTTGTCTGATTGTTTCTTCAGGCTTCTTTCTACACTCTTGATTCAGCTACTTGTAGAACTGCAATAATCATCTCAATGACAGTGACTTCTAAATATCTCCAGCCTTGAATGTTCTACCCAAGTCCAGTCCTTCAAGTCCAATCCTCTCCATAACCTGCTACTACAAATGGAAGGAGCAAATTTATTCCACTCCCGAGCTCTACCCCTCCCTAATACTGGACACCTACTAGAACATGTGCTACTATAAGCACATTCTACTCACTTGATATGGATGATCTCACTTTATTCTCACAGCAAGCTTCATGGGGAGATATTAATACCATGTCCATCTCACAGTTAAGGATAAAGAGGGGCTAAGTAGCTTATACAAGATTATAGTTGTAAGTAGTAGAGCTGGGATCCAAATCTAATCATTTTGCCTCCAGAAGCCATGCTAGCTACTATAGTATACTGTCTCCTGAGAGCTCTGCCTACTTGGTACTGAGTCACTAGAGTTGACACTTTCCTTCCTAACTCCAGTTCCAGTTAGTGACATTTATTTACTGAGCATTCTCCACGTGCCAGCATTGTGCTAAATGCTTTACAAAAAGTATCGCATGCCACGCAGCAACCCATGACACTGGTGCTACTGTGCCCATTTTGTAGATGAAGAGACAGGCTTTGGGAACTTAAGTAATGTTTTCAAAGGACACAACTGCTAAAAGGCAGAGTGGGATTTGAACCCCAGTCTGACTTAATCTTCGACCCCTGCTCTACTGAGTCTGTTTCTATAAAATATTGCCCCCGTTTTCCTTCTGATGCCCCCTGCTAAGCTCTGGCCCCATTTATCATTCATCTGGGGTTGATACTTCCTTGTCTTCCCCCACTGTCCCACCTGATACACCTCTTGTCCAATTCATAAGCCAATGTTGATTATGTTACTTTCCTGCTCAAAAACCCTTCAAGATAACTCATCACCCACTTTTTTTTTTTTTTTTTTAAAGGTACTGGGGCCAGGGATTGAACCTGAGACCTTGTATGTGGGAAGCCGGCACTCAACCACTGAGCTACATCGGTTCCCCCAAGTTGGTTTTTTTGTTTGTTTTGTTGTCTGTTTTTTTGTTTTTAGGAGGTACCAGGATTCAAACCCAGGAAGCAGGTGCTCAACCACTTGAGCTACACCCGCCCCCCCCCGGTTAAGATTTTATTTCTACACACACACCCCCACACAGTTTGTGCTCACTGTCTGCTCGCTGTCCGTTTGTTGTGTGCTCTCCATGCCTGCCCGTCCTGCTTCTAGGAGGCACCAGGAACCAAATCTGGGATCTCCCACATGGGAGGAAGGCATCCAATCACCTGAGCCATCTCCGCTCCCTGCTTACTGTGTCTCCCATTGTGTCTCCTCATTGCGTCATCCTGCCACACCAGCCCATCACACTAGCCTGCTGTCCTGCTCTTCCTCTTAAGAAGGCACCAGGAACCGAACCCGGGACCCCTCCTCCATGCAGCAGGCAGGCACCTACTTGCTTGAGCCACAACCGCTTCCCTCCCCGCCCACTTTTGATAGAGTTCAAGCTTCAGCTTTGAACGTTCAAGTGGCCTGCCATTCAAGCCCTCCCACCCCAATGTTATTCTTAACTGTCCTCTCCTCTACTTATACTGTATGGGTCAGCTGAATTGGGCTCCTTATTCTTCCTGATGTGCCTTGCTCTTGATACCTTTATGCTTCTGTTTTATCTTCCATCCTTTTAGAAAGTCCCCATCAATATCTGAGTACCAACTTTCCCAATCCATCTGTTACATGTAGCTTTCCTTGATTACTCCTCATTTAGAGGCAATTCCTTCTCTGAACTCTCATACCATTTTGTAACTCAAGAACCTTTAGAACAGGCCATCTAGCACATGGCTATTTGGGCTCTTGTCTCATCTCCACTGCCAAATCATGCAACCTTTGGGTGTAAGGATGGAGCTTATTCATCTTCTTATCTCCTACAATACCTTGCATATAACAGATACTCAATACATATTTAAGGTGTTAAAATGACTCAGTGTGTTCAAGATTTTTAAAAGCTGATTTTTTTCCATAATTATTAATGTTATTCTTCATTTTGATTTTCATTTCTGAGTAATATTTGTAACAGAAAAAAAGGAAATGGCAGTAATAATTTTTTGTAACTGTTTAGTCAATAAAGATTTAAGTGTCAGTTATGAGCTGTCTTGTTTGAATTCAGCCAAATACTACTTGAGTATGTCATTATCAAAATCGTTATTTTTCTTCTTTTTTGTGAAAGGCTTTTTTTTTTTTCATTTTACAAGTAATGCAAATACATTATCCCAATTTGGAAAAACAGCAGAAAACACAACTCCCAAAGTCCTGTCCTGTCACCTTGATACACCTGCTATTAATGTTTTCATGCATTTTTTTCTTCTATCCCTTGCAATTTGTAATTATTCTAATCATAGTATAAGTTATTTCTCTTAAATATTGAAAGGTTACTTTTGCATGAGGATTTATAAGTGGAGCTGTAAGATCTGAATTTGGACTTTATAGAGGGAAAGAAATCTACAAATGATACTATTCTATTTTACCAATTGTTAGAAGCATCAAAATACAGCAAAGATTTACTTTTATAATTTTAACCACTCCCTCAGGAAAGATGGCTGGTGGGAACATAAATAGCTTTTTCAGTGGAGAGGAGAGCAAATAGCCTGAGTGCTGAGTAATGATTATGGGGGCTAAGGAAAGAGGTTTTACTTTCTGCTTTATACACTTCTACACTGTTGTTTTTATATATACCAAGCATGAATAACTTTTATAATAAAAATAAAATTATTTACATTTTGCAAATGAAAAATCAGCATTCAGCTTGTTAGTTAAAATAAACAAAACATCCAACATAAGGACAGATACAATTTCCACTTCCAGAAAAGCCTAGAAAGAATTATGGCCTTTGTCCAGTCCCATCCCATAATTTGACAGATGAGGAAACAATTCCAGAAAGCGACTTGTCCAAGATCACTCAGGATATATGGCTATGGCGGGTCACCTGACTCCAGCCTCCTCAACAGCTATTTGGTCTCTCTGGCCTTGAAGGCTTCTGCTTGTACACCTGCCAAAGTACAAGGTCTATCAGGACCAACCTGCTGAAGTGGCATTCTGATGTTAACTGGGAGTGCAGAGGTGAGTTCAGGGGATTGAACTGGCCTCTATGGCTATGGTATAGTCTGCTCACAGAGGGTTGTCACTGCCAGTTGGGATATGCCTTTATGCCATATCCCCCATAAAGACATGTTCGAGTCCTAACCTCCAGTCCTATGGACGTGAACCCATTTGTAAACAGTATCTTTGAAGATCCTATTAAGATGAGGCCACCCGAGTCAGGGTGGACTTAAGCCAATATGACTGGAGCCCTTATATATGGGGGAAATTTGGACACAGTAGTAGGAATGAGGAGGAGGAGACAAATAACTATGTGATGAAGGCAGAGACTAAGTTATGGATTGCTGGCAAAGCCACCACCAGAATGCTATAGACTTTGGAAAAAGCATGGTGTGCTGACTCCTTATGTTGGACTTTTAGCCTCCAAAACTGCAGGACAAAAAGTTCCTGTTGTTTAAGTCAACCAGTCAGTGGTATTTGTAACAGCATCCCTGGCAAACTAAGACACATACACTTTGCCTACATCATGGGTCTTTCCTTAGTTATTTGAGTGGGCTTGCTGATAGCACCAGCCTGATGCTTTTGATGCTGCCTTTGAGAGTGATGTGTGCAGTGGCAAGGTAGAGGGATCTAACTGGGATACAGGTTGTACCCTACAATTTAACTCCTGCCAAGATATTACTTCTTTGGGCTGAAATTTGGCAGGGAGAAGGCAGTCTGGAAAAAACAGGGTAATGACAACCAGACTTGAAATGACCAGTGCCCTTTAAGCATCTAAGTTGTCATCTTGGAGGCTGGCATAGAGAGATGGGTTTAGTTTGGTTTGGGCTGACTTTCCACTTTAAATAGCTGTCCATGTCTTTAACGTCTCAGAAGGGATTCATAAATACTCATTTTTTGTTTTAGTTTTTGCTGCTATGGACTCATCACAGAATTGTATTTCTAAAGTGTTACCGTCTTACCTTTCAACAATTTGAATCTGCTTCTTTGTAAAATGGATGAGGTGATCATTAAGGTCCTCTTTGGCTCTAATATGCTATGATACATGAAATACAATAAAACATCAACTGACATTTTAGTTAATCAGTTGCTCTGTTTAATTGGATTTTCTCATTACATATGTTTATTAAAAATAATAGTATGTCAAACCTCTCTTTAAACAGTAGTCAAGGTAAGAAATCTATCAGGTTCAGTCCTTAGAACTGAAAGTATGTGTGGCTGCATCAGCATGCTCTCCCATACTGTACTCCTTTTTGTCCTGAGAGCACCTTTGTGAGCAGGCAGAGCAGGTACAATTGTCCATGCTTTACAAATGTGGCCCTAAACTTCAAAAACATTAAGTGACCTGCTGAAGACCACATAGCTAGTAAATAGCAGATGGGGCCTGGAGCACAATCCACAGGTCCTGAACACATCTGTGGCCAAAGTGTTGTTTCTTTCAAGGCCTTTTAGCCCACTTCTTCAGCAGTGCTTGGATTCAAATATCCTGGTCTGAGTGCTTTCCTGACTCTTGTGAGTTGATGTTGGTCATTCCCTATCCACTGGCTGTGGAGTTGGGGGTAGGCCAGTCAGCTTTCCCAGAGGAAGTGAGGGTGGCCTTGATATTAGGCTACTATTGTGGCTGTAACAAACAAACTTAGTGGCCTCAAATAACACACATTTATTCTCTTGCAGTTCTGGAGGCCAGAACATGGATCCCAAGGTGTTGGTAGGGCTATGTTCTTTCCTGCAGGCTCTAGGGAAGATTCTGTTTTCGGCCCTTTTCCAGCTTCTAGAAGCTGCCCACATTCTTTGGCTAGTGGCCACTTCTATCTTTAAAGTCAGTGATGGCCAGTCTAGTCTTTTTCACACTGTTATCACTCTGACTTAGACTTTGCCTCCCTTTTCAACATATAAGGACCCTCTCCTTAAGGTCAGCTAATTAGCAATCTTAATTCCAACTGCAACCTTAATATCCCCTGCCATGTAACACAACATGGTCCCAAATAACAGGGATTAAGTAGACATCTTTGAATGACCATTATTTTGCTTATCACAGCATTATACAGCCTGGCCCAGAACTAAGGATGTGAGGGAGGAAGGGATATGCTCTGTCCCAGAAATTAGCACACTAGTGGGGGTCCTAATGTGTCACCTCTTGTCTTAGTTTCTGTGCCCAGTGCAGGGAGCACTCATAGACTTTTCTCAAAGATCCCTAAGTGGAAGCTCAAAACTAACCCCAAGGACCTGGAAAGATGGATTTGAAGGATGCCTCTGGAGAAAGAAAAGGGAAACCAGAGGCCTCCATAGTTCTGAGAACATTTGTAAGTTTGTGTGTGGACTAGGATCTGGTTAACTTAAAAGGCAGGTGGTGTGAGAGGAGTTGATCAAATCTTTGGAGTCAGATGTGAATTAAAAATCTAAATTTCCAGTCACTTGGGCAACCATATGAACCTCTCTGAAACCCAGTTATCTCATCTGAAATATGGGGATAGTACATGCCTTAAGGGTCACTGTAAGGATTAAGATATTATTTAGCCAAATTCTGACATTGTTTCAACTCAATAAATACTGCTTCCATCTATTTCTTTTACCTGAGAGGGAGTGCAAAACAAATCCTGCATTCCTCAGCAAGAGCAGGTTCCCCGGGAGGATTCCTGAGAGCAGCTGCATGAAAGCCACAAAGGTTTGCCAAGTCATTATACTTCACAGAACTTTTTCTATCAAAACATACATTTCATACCTGATTTACCATATGAGCTGCTCTAGTCAAAACTCAATCTGACTTGTGAATACAAAGTAATCTGATTCATTTTACAAGAAAATATATCAGAACCTATTCATCTACTTTTCTCTTTAATCACCTTGGAAGACTGTACAGTTATTACAAAAATGCGTACATGTTTAAAACATCTCTGGAATGCCTCTTCTTGGAGCAGCCCATGGAACCTCTGGTTAAACATCCTTAACCTGACAAATATTCATCTTTCCAGCATAAATTAGATTTTTGAAAAGAGCTGTCAATTATTCAATGCCCAGTCTGGTGAATATGGTAGGTAATTAAGCAGACTAATATTTCTGGCTAAGAAGGTGAGATTATAATGAAGCAATGATAATTATTTTTGTATGGCTTGTAAAGTGATCTTGATAGTGTTGTATGTTAAGTAAAGGCAGCATGGTCATGTTTGAGATTAGAACCCATTTTAGTGGGTTTATGATGCGAATGAATTCAGGTAGCACTGGGAGTCATTACATATTTAAATAGTATTAAATGTTTCTTTTTATGAAAATCTTATGATATTCCACGAACTCTGATTTCATAATATTAAAATGAAGCCTTTAAGGAAAAACATTAAATGTTAATGAGATTTTTATTATTTCAGTATATATTCTCCTGGGCCTCTGGTCAAGATAAGTAACGATCAAATGAATAAGCTGGCAACCTTCCTGCCCTGTGAAGTCTCCTGGTAATTGGAAGCTAAGTAACACTTTGTCACATGTGTAATACATTTAATAATATTCCACCACTTTCTCCCAAATTGTTCCCTGCTTTTGGGGTAATAAAATACCATCACATTTTGACATAGATGAAGAAAGCTAACTTTTTGCTGGGAGAATATCTTAAAAGTCATTCTTACTCAGTAGGCAGAAGGCATCACTTGCCTCCATTCACAGTAACTTTCTCAAGTGTGTTTTCAACGCATCTTCCAGGGAGTTTTAAATTTACATATTCTCCATCAACTCCAATTTCCAGTTTGACCTGATTCATATTGCTTTTTATACTTAAATAACATATTGCTCAGACTTAGAACCAAAATGTCCAAGTAGGCAGAGCCTGTTATTCTCAGGTAATCAGATGGAGTGTGTAAATAAATGAGGGGCTGTAGCTTCAGTAAGGTTTTACCATTGTCTACATCCACGACCCTCAAAAGCACAACTAACAATTCTGTAGACAGAAATTTTAAGATTCCCCTAAAAAGGTCTGTAAACGTTTTTAGGGAAAAAAGTTGTCCTTTATCCCCTTCCACTTGCACCCTGCCTCCCACCCCGCCACCTCCCCTAGGAATTTTGGTTTTGGAAAAACCATTAGAGTAAATAGAATCCATTTTGGACTAATGTTCTTTTCAGAACTATCAAGGCCTTTATGTGACTGCTTGGCCTTTACATCTCCCCTAAATGTAAGCTCCATGAAGACTGGAGTCTTGTCTTTTTTTCACCGCTCTAACTCTAGTGCCTAGAACAGTGCCTGGCCTATGCTATGTGCTTCATAGCTACTTGCTGAATTAATGTATGCCATCAAAATATCCTTTAAATCAGGGGTTCTTAACAAGGGGTCCATGAGCTTGAATTGAAATTCAAAAAAACATTATTCTTGTGGAGTCGTGTTGGTGCAGGTGCGATATATTTATTAAATAATACAGTACAGTGTGGACTTAGTAAAGGGTCCATGGTTTTCACCTGACTGGCAGAGGGGTCCATGGAACAAAAAAGGTTAAGAAACCCTGCTTGAAATGAAACTATCTGAAATCTAGTACTCAAGAGTTCTTTCTGTGGCTACCCAGCCCCCATGGGGTATAAGATCTTGTCGTTTCCAGATGGTTCCATTCCCAAAGTCAAACCTCCTTTAAGGATGACAAAGGTCATCCTACAATACCTGCTATCCTCTCTCAAATGCCAATCACTGTTTTAGTTTGCTAAAGGCTGCCAAGGCAATAGACCAGTATTGGGGTGGCTTTTACAATGGGGGTTTATTAGCTTGCAAGCTTACAGTTCTGAGGCTGTGAAAGCGTCCAAGTCAAGGCATCATCAGGAGACTGGCCACTGGCAATCTTGGAGTCCTCTCTCACATGGCAGGTCACATGGAGGTGTCCACCTGTCTCTGCCATCTCCTCTAGGTTCCATTGCTTTCAGCTTCTTGCTCTGGTGGCTTTCTCTCCTGGGTTCTGTTGATTTCAACTTCTGGCTTCTAGGGGTTTCTGTGTCGCTGGCTTTTTTCTGTCTATATTCATCCCCTTTATAAAGGACTCCAGTAAGAGGATTAAGACCCATCCTGGGGAAGCGGCTGTGGCTCAATCAGTAGGGCTCCCGTTTACCATATGGGAGGCCCCAGGTTCGGTTCCTGGGGCCTCCTGGTGAAGGCAAGCCCGCCTGCACGGCGTGGTTAGCTGACCCAGTGAGCACAAGCAGCAAGGGGGGGATAAATGAATAAATAAATAAAAAATCTTAAAAAAAAAAGACCCATCCTGGATCATGCTCTACTGAAGTAATTTAATCAAAAGGTCCTACCTACAATAGGCTCACACCCACAGGAATGGATTAGCTTTAAGAACATAATTTTCTGGAGTCCACAAAAGCCTCAAACTACCACAATCATCTACCAATCTCCTTGACATTCTCCAATATTCATTAACCAAGTTGGGTCCCGACTCAGTCTTCTTGTTATATCTTTTTCCTATCGTCACCTTGGGGACTAATGATGACTCATCTATGTGTAAGCCTTATTCCTCACTCTCCTCAAATTCAATAGCTGCCATCTCTTTAGAACTCCACTTCTAAAACCTTACCTTGGTATTCACAATACAGCATAATGATAACAATATGTAATTGCTAACATTTTGGGGCTTATGTGGCAGGCACTGTGCTAAGTAACACAGGCCTTATCTCATTTAATTGTCTCAACAACCCTATGAAGACACTGAGGTACAGAGAGGTTTAAATAAAATTTTAAAGGTCACTCAGCTCAGAAGTAGTGGAGCCTGTAATTTGAACCCAGGTCAATCAAACTCTTCAGCCTGTGCTCTTAACGATCCCTCTCGGATGAAAAAAAAAATCAAGATTTAAACTCCAGCTCTGCCACTTCTGTCACACTGTTGACCCTGTGCAAAATAAAAACCTCTCTGGGCCTCAGTTTTCTAATGCATAAAATACTGGCAGCATGTTTAATGCCTAGTACAGTACCGGATACTACAAAAGTTAGCATGTTCCATCCATCCCACCAACAATGCTTACTGAGCACCTCCCACATGTCCAACCCTGTGGTAGGTGCTGAAGATAAAACAGTGAATAAACAAACAAGGTCCTTGCTTTTGCAGATCTGGCTCCACCTTTACAACCCATACTCAGGTACTCCACTCTAACCCTGGGCATTTGAGTTTAAGGTATCCCAGCTTTCTGAGTTTCCTG
Source organism: Tolypeutes matacus (assembly GCA_026826555.1). NCBI lineage: Eukaryota > Metazoa > Chordata > Mammalia > Cingulata > Chlamyphoridae > Tolypeutes > Tolypeutes matacus. The sequence continues at coordinate 7,829,356 of JAKSZT010053785.1, forward strand.
CCAACTCTCTAAGTTTGGTGAGTGCGCGACCTCCTTCACTCCTTTCTCCAGTTGTATTAGGCCTTTCCTGGTATCCTCTCTTGCCCGCTTGTGCCCTCACCCCTTTGATCTTTCTACCCCACTATTGAACAAATTCCCTCTCTCTCGAAGACTCCTATTTCTTACTGAAGGTGGTCTCTAATGGATCATTCATTCATTCATTTAACCACTGGATTTACTGCCCATCTGCTGAGCCAGGTACCACCCTACCCTCAAGGAGGTCTTTCCACCTGTCTTGTTGACTGTGGAACTCCCAATACCCTGAGTGTGCAAGGTGCTTGGGGAGTGCTCAATAAATATTTGATAGATGGAACAAATCCTCAAGGAAGATAACCACTCTTAAGGAGGTCTACTAGCCTACATTCCACTTCTCTTCAATTAACCAGTTACTGTGCTATATAGCAATCTAATGAGGGCATTTTCCTGCTGAAAATCCTTTAATAGATTCCTCCTTGCCTCAGATAAATTCCAGATTTCTTAGCATGACAAGTAGGAAAATGGGTCGCTTCTTTTCTTCTCCTATTTCTTTAAGCAGTGAAAACCTTTCTTCATACTTGGAAGCTTTAATTGTAAACCGGATCAATGTAGACCTACTACGGTTAAGGGCCTGGGACCTGGAGTGACTGGTCTGGCCTAGCAACCCCTCATTCCCATTCCACCCCCACCCCACCCCACTGGATAGGGTGGTTATGAGCTGAGTCAATATCTTGGCTGAAACTACGCAGAAGTCATTGGCATATAGATGATAAATGAAATTGGGTACATAGGAAAGTAAGAAGCATGCCTGCAGTTGAGCCTTAAAGGACTCCTCACTTCCAGCTGTTGAATTCCTATTACCATCATGTTTATACAAACAGTTAACTATACAAGTTATACCTGTTTACTCTTTAAAAGTTTAAATATAGAAGTGAATATAAAGTGAAAGTCCCCTCACTCCCTGGCCAGTTAATAATTGACAATTTGATACAAACTTATAATTTTAAAATATAAATGGGATATTATATTAAAATATAAATGATATATGTATTTTTCTACAAACTGCTTTTTATTTTATTTTATTTTTTTTTTTTTTAAAGATTTTATTTATTTATTCATTTATCCCCCCCTTGCTGCTTGTGCTCGCTGGGTCAGCTAACCACACTGTGCGGGCGGGGCCTCCCATATGGCAAACGGGAGCCCTACTGATTGAGCCACAGCCCCTTCCCTACAAACTGCTTTTTAAAACGAGCAATGTATACTGAGAATATTCTGTGAGGATGTAGATAGTTCTTATTCATTTATACAAAGTATTACATAGTAGGAATGCATCACAATTTAACCAGTACCACCATCACCCCTCACTGGCTTATGCCAATTGTGACCATTCTGTTGCCCGCTTTTTCAGCTTCCCTTGCATCTATGGGTAGCCATGTACCCAGTTCTGGCTAATGACCCTAATCTGCTGTAAGGGCTTCTGAGTAAGCTTTTGCTTTCCCTATCAAAGAGATGTTGTTCTCTTTCTCCCTGTTTGGACATGAATGAGGGCTGGTGTCACAAAAGTCATCTTGCAACTTATAAGGTCATAAGCCAACATTAAGAACAGTAAAGCAGAAAGACAGAAGAAAAGGTCTGGCCCTGAAACACACAAATACATGCAAACACACTGAATCATTTTAAAGAATCCAAATATATTTCTACTTTAAAGCCTGAAAAAGTAAAAATGTTTTGGATCAGATATTCAGGACAGAGATAAAAGTGATGCCCTACAAAAATAAGAAGCAGGCTTAGAACAAGATGTTGGGAACAATATTTTCAACTGTTCCTGAGAACACCTTTAGATGTGGGTCCAGAAATGCTTTCTGGCTCCTTGCCAAGCACATTCTTTTGTCCTACAACTTGATAAGATGGCCTCACCACACAGTATCTGACACCTCTTGCTTTCTTTTGTTCCTTTGTTCTGAGAACATGCCAAATTAAGAAATAATCTTTTACTTGAGAAATCAGAAGTTTTGTTTGTTTGTTTTTTGCCAGAAGGTTTCTGATTTGGGTGAATCATTACTTTTTATAAGTTCATGACTAGAATAGAAATGAAACACCAGAAGTAAAATTGTTTCAAAATAACTGAGGAAAAAAACAAAAAAGACTAAGTTCCCCTCTTTTGAAGATAAATGTTTCCTCTGGCTATTTCATACCAAAAAACAATTTATTTTACTCTAATGCTGATGATGTCTTTTGTTCTCAATTTTGTTAGCTTCTCATTCTGGCAAAAATTAAGATGTTAGATTTCTCAAAAATTCAGCAAATTGTAGTGCCACTTACAACAAATATTTAAAAGCTACTAAATTAGTAAATTTATAACTGCAAATAAACAATTTAAAATATTAGACAAAATTTTATATGTAATCTAAATTGTATATAATTTGCATATATGGTTCTAAATAAATAGAAGCAGCTCAGATTTGTATTGCTTTTACAGTTTACAAAGTGCTTTTAGATACATTTTCTCACTTGCTATTCAAGACAGGTATGCGAGATAAATATCATTTTTATTTTACAGATGGAAATAGACTAAGACATGATTCAGGGCTTTATCCACTATATAGTGTAGCCTGGAGACTTTAGGTCTGCGAAGAGTTTTAATAATGCAACTACAATATATATTTCCAATTTTATCAGCATTCTCAAGTTCCCACTTCTTAACAAAAGAAAGCAATGAAAAAAGTTTTCCTCAATCTAATAATAAAAATGGGAACTATTAAAGACAGCCATATACTTACTCAATGAGTGAGATCCACCAGAAGCAAAATCTATTTTAGGGGTCCTTTGTTTATTGTTACCTACATACAGCTTATTTAAACCAGTGACAGTACAATAATTTCATTTTAGGAAAAATATGCCTCCAAGCTGTGGGTGTGAGAGTCTGTGAGTGTGGTGGTAGCCAGGAAGACTTTAACCATTAACCAAATCTGGAATTACGGAGCCTCTGATTATCCCAGCTTAGGTCTATAGGGGCTTGGCAATTTGTATGATCATCTCTCTTAATTTTTAGTTATGGATTTATTTCTCTTTCCTATTCCCCTTTCTTCCTATGCACACTAAGTACTTTGTACCATTTCAAACAGAAAATCCAAAAGGCAGCCTTTCTTTCTGAACTAGTTTTCTTACTGTATAATTATTTTCAAGATTTTCCTTCCTTATTTCTACCAATTGAAGACATTTCTTTATGGCGGATGAGGGAGCTATAGCTTATATTTACTACCAGAAAAGGGTGAACGCCAGCATTAATTTCCCAGCAAAAAGCTGAGAGAAAGGTGAACAGAAAGGAAAAGAATAGGGATACCTGGCAGAGCAGTGACACCTGCACCCAGAAGGCTACACTGAGTCCTCCAATATTTGAAGTTATCCTTTTGTTATTACTGTGCCAATTTAGAGAGGAAAATTCTGGCTTGGTTGTGAGTTCATAACAGACCCATATATGGTTAAATCATCGATTCAATAAAATCACTCTTTTTGATGTTATAATATTGTTTTTATTGCATTTGAGGGCATTTGCAATAAATATTATGTGTTCGAGGCCTTAGCTAGGTAATCCTTTTGCACTGGAAATCAGATTTCTCTGGCACAAATCCATCGCCAGCAATGGGATTTATCAAAACTACAAATGCCAGCACACTGAATATTTCAATACTGTTCATATCTAAGTATCTCATTAGCTACGAAACAAACTAAATGTAAATGCTTAATATATAGTACAAATCAACAGATTCTTCATAGAAGAAAACAATAAAAGACTAATTTTCTACATGTCACCTGTTCATTAGTTCTTCAGTAATATTACTTAGGTTATTTCAAGGATAAAAAAATGTATGCACCACTACCCATGTTTTCTCAACATTATTTATCTAGGTTCTAAAGGTTTATGTATAAACAAGGGTGCATGTGGTCAGAAACGGTTTTGTTTGTTGTTTTATAAACTTTTCCTCATGTTACAATGACAAATATATGGTGACAAGGACAAATGTACATTTTAGTCATTAGTGGTTATGTGGATTTTGCTTATATGGATATTATAAATGACAGAACAACAAAGTCTATAAGCTCATCTATGCCCTGTGAACGTTAGTCCAGTCACAGCATAACTTGATTCAGTCACTATTTATTAGTTTAAAAAATGGTTTTTAGAAGCTGCAAAGTTTACCAAAAGAACTAAACCACACGTTATGTCACATTTCGGAATCCTGAGGGGGTAAATTATGACACAGTTCCTTTAGGCCACCGACTCTTCTGGGAAGAAAAGTTCTGCAATAAAACAATAGTTTCCAAACTCTCTTTAAAAGCCTGAATTTTTGTTCTATGACTGATCTTCACTCTATAGTCCCTTTTACCCAAGGCATGGTCCCTGGTGCATCTTTTTGAGGTTTAGTTTCTGGGAAATTTTCAGCAAATCTCTCTCGTGCTTTGTCCCAGTTCTTTTTGCTCTTGTTTTGAAGAAGGTGAACATCTTCAATTGAGGATGGTTTTCCTGTCCCCAAGCCTGCATGTGTTCGTCGAAGCTGAAGCTGGATCTGTTATCAAAAATTAAGCAGAGGGCTTATTTTAGAGTCTACATACATTGAAATCTGTTGTGCCCAACTTGGTTCTTTAACTGTAATTCTTTCTTAGAGACTGATGAGAAAACAAAAAAGCTTGTTAAATGCATCAAAAACATACATGAGGGCACATCATTATACATGTAATTCAAACCTATTTTTCCAAATTTTTCTGCCTTTCAGTAAGTACAGCTGACTCAACAGAAAATCAAGTGCTCCTTAAACAGCAATCACCATATTTCATTGAGATGCTACAGAATGTCAAACCAATCTAACCCAAAGTAATGGCAATGGACGTATTTAAACCTACTGTCCTACCATAAGTTAATGAACACACAGGTAGATTAGACATTAACAGTCATAAAGAAAACTTGATTTTTATTTTTATAACAAGATAGGAGGACTTCTCATTATTTTAAGAATATTAAAAGCTACCAGTTATTGAGTTATTGTGCTGTACATTAGGTACCATGCTAAGGGCTTTATCTTCACGACATTCTGAAAATCAGTTCTTATTATCCCCATTTTACATAAGTAAACTGAGGTCCAAACTTGCCCAAAATCACAGAGCTAGTATGTAAGTGATAGAGCACAAATTCTAACCTAGATATAATTACAAAACCCATGCTCTTTCCATTGTACCTGCAATGAAAATGAGAAAATTGATACTATGTCTACACTTATCCATCTTTATTTCTTTATATTATCAAGAAAGTTCTTTAGTCATATTACTTTTTAAGGTTTTTGTGAAAGATAATCTGAACCTCCTATGAACATGGACTGTAGATTTAACCATTATTGTTTTCTAGACATTATTCTCTATATTGCTTGTTATGTACTCTGAATCTTGAACCTAATACAGATTCTCCAGTAATACAGAATCTGCTTGTTCATCATAAACGAACACTATAATTGTTCCTGTAATGTTTAGTTACCGGGCATAGTACAGAAGTCATTAAAACAACTAACAGATACAGAAGAATGTCTGGCTCAGATAACAGCACTTACTATCCTGGCTTCAGTGTGAAAATAAATAAATAAATGAAAGAAAACACAAGTCTTACCGGAGTTTTCATTCCTCCACCATCCTTCCCTAGGCCCTCTCCTTTTTTCCAACCCATCTTCTCCAACATCTTCCGGCCTTTGTTGCTATCAGTAATTTCACTTTATGGAAAATTAAAATGATAATTGATTTATAAAGACCATTTAGGTAACATTTATAATAAATTCATGAATTAAACACAATTGGAACAATTACCTTGAAAAACTATGTGGCATTACTTAATAAAGTTGAAGACACACAAATGTTATAATTTAAAATTCCAGTCTTACATATACACTGAATAGAAAAACATACATGTGCACCAAAGACATGTACAAGAATGTCCCTGCAACACCACCACTAAGAGCCACAGATCAGTTATAACCCAAATGTCCATGAATGACAAAACTGATCAATGAATTCTGGTAATTATTTATATAACAGAATATTATACAGCAATAAAAATGAAATATACCTAACAAAATAATGTTGAACAAAATATATATATACAAAGTAAATACTGAATTTTCCTATTTAAAATTTTAAAAATAAGTGAAATAAATCTATTGCTGTTAGAAGTCAAACAGTGGTTATCTTTGGGGAGAAGAAAGGGGTAGCTATTAGGAGCACAAGGAGGGTAGGCTCCAGGCTCCTGGGGTGCTGATAATTTTCTATTTCTTGACCAAGGTGGTCATTTTGCAATGTGTTAATTTTATGGTATATCACTGAGCTGGACACTTATGATTTGTGTACTTTTCTGTACATATATTATACATCAATTAAAAACTTAAAATAAAAACTCATTCACTATTTGCATTTTGTCCTACCCTTTTACAGATTCTGCTAATTTAAGGATATTTTAATTTTATGTCCTATTATATTGTCTTTCCAGTTCTACAAAATGTGTTAAAATAGCTCTTCAATAACAATAAACCAAGCAAGGCCAGAACTAATGTGTGTCACTTTTTATTTCTGCCTTCTAATTTAACTCTTAAGTCATCTTGATATACTAACAATAATTTCAAGAATATTAAATTGAAAACTGCCATGTTGCTTAGTGTTATCTAACTTATAATATGATATTTCATCAATTTTGACTCCATTGCTTTGAAGATGCACCACTATTTCATATACCAACAACAGAAAATTGCTGCAGTTTATAATTGTAAAACTCCATCAACTTCAAAAATGTTAACATGCTTAAAAAAAATAAAATAAAAAAGGAGTACTAAAGGGTAGAATCAATGAAATATGACATTTAATCAAAACTTTGTTATTGGTTATCAGTTCTGCATAACAGATTTAAATTTTAACTAAACCCAGAATTTATATTCTGAGAAAGAAAAAAAAGTAGCTAATATATGATCAAATGCAAAAATAAGGTCATATTATAAAGGTCTCAAAATCACATATTTATGTTTATCAAGGCTGCTTTACCAAGAGAAAAGAAGTGAATCAAAGAAAAATAAGAAAAATAATTATTTCAGGGTCTCCAAGAACAGAAGTACTTGAGTATAAAAATAATTAGAAAAAGTACCAGTGCAAATCAACTTCTTACTAGACTAAGTTCTAGATAGCTAATATATAAAAGTATATTCATTCAATTAGGTGGCTAGAATGTTAGCTATGCATTTATGTATATGTTCAACAAATTTCAGGAAATGGAATTCTGACATTAGAGGAGGGAAAAAATAGACCTAGTGTATCCATTTTGTTCTAACCTAGCCCTTTTAAAGGTACCTATCGGAATATATAACCTTGTAAGTTAGACTACCCTATGAATGTGGTTATGATATACAGACTGATTCAAGCAATTATAATTCAATACTTACGAATGAACAGATGCAGGAGCATCATCTCTTTGGAAAGTTCCTTCACTTCCAATCTGTTCCCTACGTTTTCCAGCTCTATCTTTATATTTTGGATTCTTCAATGCCTTTTCATCTTCGTAATCTGTATTCTTTATTAACACAAAATATTTATTAAGGAAAAAGTTGATAAATAAAAATGTAACTTCTGTACAGTTGCCTGCCTTAGCAAATATTATGGCTTCTATAAAAAACAAAATAAAACTTGCTATGATATAAATCAAGATAATAATGTTATATATTTTTATTCTCTCCCCTTTAAAAGTTTTATATGATTTCAGTTGTACCACAATATGAATATAAATCTTAAGAACATACTATTGTGAAAATATAGCATATTTTGAGTTAATGCTCTATGCTCATTTTCTCATATGAACTACTATATTTAAAGAAATATGTAGAACCCCAGGGATTGGAAAATATCTATTTCCCTAGTTTCCTACAGAACTGCAAGATTTAAAGAACCTGAAATAGTTTTGTACTGTTTTTTTGGAAGGGAAAATATACAGAAAAGTCTTTTTAAAAATGAGGAAAAAAGCAAATACCTTTTATGGCCAAAACAGGTTTTTGCTTTGATATAGTTCCATTGATAAGATTGATTAGTCACTCAAAGATTCACTGAGCAAAGAATGTGCTAAACTCCATGCTAGTGTTTGAACACAAAGAAACGTATAATCCAGGAGGAAAGTCACTTAGCATGATACAGTATGACTGTTTAAACAGCAAAGATACACACAAAGTGTAGGTAGCAGTGGCACAAAAGAGGTAGTCGATTCAGTTTGAGGCGTCAGAGAAGACTTCCCTTCCCCTTTTCTATTACTTGTTGATCTTTATGTAAAAAGTATGACATTCATCCAGAGAGATACTAAGGAGTGGTAGAGCAATTCAAAGAAAGTACCACATATGTTTTTACTTAATTTTGCTTTTAAACATAGAAGAAAAATAGAGAACCACCTATCCTGATCAGTTTTTCCACCAGATGAATTTTTGAGAAAACATTTGATTGTCTCCTTATACAGCTTCTATTTTCCTCCCAAACTGGCCCACCTTGCGATTTTTTTTTTTCCTGATTTCTCTCCCTTATTACAGCAGTATCAACAAAAACTAGGATTTTGCAGGAAAATGTTATTTTAGCAGCATTTTTTTTTTTTTAAACCAAAATCTTCATGAAGTGGAAAAAGCACTGGGCAAATACACTTTAGATCTAGCGTCTATATCAAACTCTTGTTTGTAACTGGGTGGCCCTCAGTTTTAGTGTTTCAAATGTGAACTGGAATTATTAATTACCTTCCCTCTCTACTCATAGGATTAAATGGTAACTTTCTTAAAAACAGCTTTGAGGTATAATGAACATACAATAAACTACACATACTTAAATTGTACAATTAAGACAGTCTTGAGATTTATACACACCTATGAAACCATCACCACAATCAAGAGAAACACATCCATCTCCCTTAAAAGTTTCTTTGTCTCTTTGTAATCCATCCTTCTGCACCCTCCCCATGCATTTCTATTCCCTTGCGTCCAGGCAAGTGAACATCAGTTTGCTTTCCTAAAATTTTATATAAATGTAAGCACATGGTATGTACTCTGCTTCTTTTACTGGCATAATTATTTTAAGATTCATCCAGGTTGTAGCCTATATCAACAATTCATGTTTTTGTTTGTTTGTTTGTTTTTACTGTTGAATAGTATTCCACTGTATGGAGATACCATAGTTTGTTTATCCATTCATGTTGGATATTTGAATTTTTTCAAGTACAAAAACAGCTACTATAAACATTTGTTACAAGTTTCTGTATGAAAATATGCTTTTACTTCTTCTTGGGTAAATACCTTGGTGTAGAATACCTGAATCGTATGGCAGGTATATGTTTAACTTTTTAAGAAGTTACCAAACTGTTTTCCAAAGCAATTATACCATTCTATATTCCCACCAGCAGTGTACGAGAGTTCCAGTTCCTCTACATCCTAGCCAACACTTGGTATGGTCAGTCTTCTTCATTTTAGCTCTTCTAATATGGTAGGTAGTTGTACCTCATTGTGGTTTTAATTTGCATTTCCCTAATGACTACTACTACTGAACAGCTTTTCTTATATTTATTTGCTACCTGTGTATATTCTTCGGTGAAGTATCTGTTCAAATCTTTTTAATTTTTTTGAGGAGGTACTGGGGATTGAACCCAAGACCTCGTACATGGGGAGCAGGCACTCAACCACTGAGTTACACCGACTCCCTTATTTTTTTTTTTTTTTTTTTAGGAGGTACTGGGGATTGAACCAGGGACCTCTTACATGCAAAGCAGGCACTCAATAACTGAGCTACACCCGCTCTGCTTTTTGTAACATTTTTTAATTGGGTTGTTTGCTTTCTTATTATTGGGCTTCAAGAGTTTTATATAATTTAGATATAAATCCTTTATAAGATATGTAAGTTGCAAATGTATTTTTCAAATCTATAACTGATATTTCCACTCTCTTAACAGTGTCTTTGGAGGAGTGAAAGTTTTAAATTTTGATTAAGTCTAGTATATCAATTTGTTCTTTTATGGATTGTGTTTTCATGTTAGATATTGTGATGGTTAGGCTAATGTGTCAACTCAGCCAGGTAATTGTGTCCAGGCATTTGGCCAAGCAAGCACTGGGCTAATTGTAATACAAGAGCATTTATGGACTTCGATCTCCAGTGAGTTTACTGCGTGATGGCTGATTACATCTGCATCAATCAGGGAGATTGCATCAGCAACAGGTGACACTTTTACCCAATCAGTTGAATGCTGTGAAAGATGAAGTGATTTCAACATTCAAAGAGAATTTCCCAGCTTGTCTTTGGACAGCCAACTTCTCCCAGAAACTCATCAAGGACCTTTCTTTGGACTTTCATCGGAGCCCCTGGTTTGCAGCCTGCCTGCGGAACCTGGACTTGTGCATCCCCACGGTCGTGTAAGAGACTCTTATAAAATCTCATATTATTGACAGATATCTCCTGTTGAGTCTGTTTCCCGAGAGAACCCTGACTAATACAGGTATATAGGAAATCTTTGCCTAACCTTCTTTAAAAAAAAATTTGCTTCTAAAAGTTTTACAATTTTAGGTTTTATATTTCTATCTATAACCAATTTTGAGTTCATTTTTGTAAATGTTATGAAGTATGAATCATAGTTCCTTTTTAAAAATATGGATATACAATTGTTCCAGGACTATTTATTGAAGATGATCATCTTTTCTCCACCAAATTGCCTCTACACTTTTGTTAAAGATCAGTTGTCCATATATATATATGGGTCTATTTCTGGACTTACTGTTCTGTTTCAATCTACTTGTCTATCTTTATGTTAATACTACATTCTTAACTAGAACTTTAGAATAAGCCTTGAAATCAGGTAGGATTCGTCTTCCAACTATGTTCTTCAACGGTATCGTTTTAATGCAAGATTTTGAAAACCAGAAATGACTATTCAAATGTAGGTGTTATCATTTTGCTACTCAGCCCTCAACAGCTGTTAGGTTATGAATCTCAGAATAGAGAATAACTAATAGAAGGTACATACATCTCACAATTATACTAGGTAGCTAGCTCTCTTTTTATATAGCAAGTGAACTCGGCATATCTGAAGGCATTTTTACTCAAATCCAAACGTACAGTTTAACACATAGAACAATATTTAACATCCTTACCTGTAAACCATATTTGACTCGTATTTTCTTTAATTCTTTTCTTCTTTCCAATTCTTTTTCTTCCTTACTTAGTGTTGGACCAACTGAAAGTAAATAAGTGAGTTTGATTAAAAAGCAAAACTAAATCTTATAGATTTTATAGAAAATTAATGCTAATATCATTTAATGGAAAAATAACTAATATTGTTATTTTTATTTTAACTAATATTGTTATTCTGTTTTTTTCAAAGAGAAAATTTATTTAAAAAGAAGAAAAGGAAATCAATCTTTACTGTAATTATATCACAATTATGATTTTTGAAGGACATTTAGTGAACACTGCAATTTTGCTTCAAAAGCCTACTAAACTGGATTGGCAAAAAAAAGGGCTAAAGGGTAACTTTCCTGGTCAGAAAACAACCTAATGTTATATATCACATAGTTATATTACTACATAGAAAAGTCAACTACAATCATAATCTACTAGAGCCTAGGTCTCAAATTTCAAATCCATGTCATTTATTAACCTCATTTTATAATATTCACTGACATATAAATGTATCTCAATATAGTATTACATCAATTAGATACAAGGCTGACACCCTGTATAAATATATCTCAATACAAGTATTATATCAATGAAACTATATCTATGAAACTGGTAGCTGACATACTTTACTTCAGAACACTCAGTGAATTAAAAAGAAAAGTTATCAACATTATGTTTCACGTACCAATAGAGTCATCTTTCTTATCAAGGCGAAGGTGAGCTCTAACCTGCCCTGGTTCACAACCATCACAGGTATCACTGCCAGGGTGAATGTGAAAGGATAACACAGTCTCTCCAATTTTCACTTCATCTCCATGCTCAAGTACATAAGGATCACATTTAGTTTTAGGCTAGAGTGGGAAAAAAATTACAGAACAGAAATCCAAGACAGTTACTTATGGTTATTTTACGTCTACTCTAAGCAATGTCTGATTATAATAAAATATTTGAAATGGTTCTCAGTGAGGCAGACACACATATGTACAAAACATACATTCTTACACAATTTGACAATAACCCATGAAAAAGTTCTACTAGTGTAGAAGAATATGGTTGAACTGAGAATCTTCTAAATTTTAACTTACCAAAACCCATCAATCTCCCTATCTCCAAATCTCCATGCCCAATCCTATCACAAATACGCAACCCTAGACTTCAATCTATTACCAATTATCATAGTCAAGAAAAGGAGGAAATAGTACATCGTATTTCCCTCTTTAACTCTCTTCTTTTGATAATTCAGTTGTGTTTCATTTTTGATTCCTATAGACTAAAAAAAGGCCTCACTCCTTCTCTTCCTCCCATAAAAATATACATATTTTTATTACGTGCCAAGCACTTTGCTATAAGCTGGGGATACAAGAATTAACTGGACAGACATAACCTCTGGTTTCAAGGAGTTTCTAGTTTAGCAACATTTCCATTAAAGCAACTTTTTTTTAAAGGGGCCTAAAGTTGCTATAAGAATATTTACTCTGAATTGTTTTAAAATGCACTTATATCTAAAACTAAGGCATAGATTCATAATAGAAGTCAAAGTTGATCAGCAAAGTATCTAGTATAGACTTTTTCAGCCCTTTTTGGGAATTCCTTTCCAAGTAACATATTTGGGCTTGAACTTTTATCCAAATCAAATACCTATACTAACTATATAGACTTCAAGGAATCAAAAATTTCAGATGGGTTTTAAAATACAGTGCAGGTGATTGTGGTTAATAGTATACAAATATAAGAATGCTCTTTTTATAAAGTCCTAAGAATATGGTGATACACAGGAAAATTACAACTAATGTAACTTATGGATAATAGTTAACAGTAATATTGTAATATTTTGCAGCAATGACAATATTTTTTCAATACTAAGGGAGAACAATAGGGGGTACAGGGGGATATGGGACTTTTCCTTTTGGAGTAATGAAAATGTTTTAAAATGGACTGAGGTGATGACAACACAACTCAGTGATGAAAATGAGAGCCACTGAGTGTACAATTTGAATGGACTGTACAAAGCATGGGACTGTATAACACAGGGAATCCAGTGGTAGATGATGGACTGTGGTAAATAGGACAAATATGAGCTTGTTTTCTCCTGAATGATAACAAATACATAATACTAACAGAGAATGTTAATAATAATAGTGTGGGTTGGGGGGAAAATATACCAAATGTAAGATATGGGCTATAGTTAGTAATAATATTTTGAAGATGCTCTTTCATTGTTTGCAAAAAATGTTTCACAACAATGCTAAGTGTTGGTGGTGGGGAGATTGTATGGGGGCCTATATGTATGATGATAGCATGATTTCTTGGTAAATTCACAAATTCTTACATTTATTGCTTATTGTATATTCAAGTATGTATGATATACTTCAATAAAATTTTATTTAAAATATAAGGTACAGGTAATTAATTACAATATATACACCCACCTGAAGAATCTGTTTCCCATTAACAATTGTACCATTTTGACTGCCTTGATCCACGAGGACATAACTTTGTAAGTCATGGTCAAAATAAACTTCTGCATGAAACTTAGAAAAAAAGAAATCAAGCAATTATAAAATACTATACTTTTGTAAACCATGTATAACAATTTCTTTATGAGAGGATTCTCTGCTCTTTAGTCTCAGCTAATTTAACTTTTAATATTTTTAATACTTTTTTTCTGAATTAAAAAAGCATTATATGCTTCTGGTAGAAATGTGGGGGCAACCTACAATTCCACCTATAACTACAATTAATAATTTAGTAAATGTCCTACCTTGTCTACTTTTTAAATACAGTTGAGATTACAATTATATAATTTGTATATACAATTTGAAATTCTTTTTTCACCTAATATAAGTATTTATCCATGTTATTAAAAATTTCTTAATACAAAAGGTGATTTTTAAAAGTTCAAAGTCAACTTCTCAGGGAAGTTTTTCCAGATCTTCAATACTCAGGACTAAATATTCCCTCGTTGTGGTTCTTCAGCATTTTGTTTATATTATTATAATATTTACATTATATGAGGGATTGCATATGTGAATATCAATATACTGTGAGCTTCCTGAAAAGGAGCTCATTTTTGCTTATCACTCAGTACATAACACAGTGTTTCACATATATCAGGTATGTACTCAATACATATCTTATTTACTTGAATAAAGAGCTACTCAAATATTTAAAATTTTATAAGGAATACACTGCTGGTGGGAAAGTAAAATGGTGAAGTTGCTTTAGAAAACAATCTGGCAGTTTCTCAAAAGGTAAAGTAGAGTTACAATATGACTCAGTAACTGTACTCCCAGGTATATACTCAAGAGATGAAAACAAGTCCACACAAAAACTTGTACACAAATGTTCCTAACAGCAATTTGGCCAATTCATATTAGCCAAAAGTGTCAACAACTCAAATGTCCATCAATTAATGAATGGATAAACAAACTGTGATTCCAAACAATGGAATATTATTTGGCAATAAAAGGAAATAAATACTGATACATGCTGTAACATGGATGAACCTTGAATACATTATGCTACATGAAAGAAGACAGTTAAAAAGGACCACATATTATGAGATTCCATTTACATGAAATAACCAGAGTAGGCAAATCCATAGAGACTGAAATTAGATTGGTGGTTGCCTAGGGCTGTGGGGGTTGGGAGGAACTGGGGAATGTCTATGGCTACATGGTTTCTTTTTGGAGTGATGAAAATGTTCTAAAATTGATTGTGGTGATGACTACACAACTCTACATCTCTGTGAACACACTAAAAACCCTTAAATTGTACACTTTAAATGGGGAAATTGTATATGGAATGTGACTATCTCAAGCTGTTATAAAAACTTCTTAAGCATTAACTTAATATCAAATGTTTCAAACACACAAAATACAGTAAAAATATTGAAACTCTGTATACCCATTACCCAGTGTAGCCGTTTGGGCAATTTGATGTAATTATGAATTCCAAAAATATATATTGGATTATGCTTGTAAACTGATCTGTTCATCTGGGCATGATTAAGTTATGATTAGGGCATTGACTGGGCCACTCAGGAGGGTGTTGAGCCCCACCCCTTGGCGGGTAGGGAATAAAATATAAAAGGCATCACAAAGAACAGAGTTGCAGCAGTTTTGAAGTTGGAGTTTTGATGTTGGAGAGAAGGCCCCAGGAGAAGAGAAGGCCCCAGGAGAAGAGAAGGCCCCAGGAGAAGAGAAGGCCCCAGGAGAAGAGAAGCAAGCCGTTTGCCTGATAGTCTACAGCTGACCGTGTGGAGGAAACAGGAGCTAAGCCCGGAGAGAAACACAGCCCCAGGAGGAGAGGAACCCAAGAAGCCCGAACCCTGGCAAAGGTCGGCAGCTGTCTTGCTCCAACACGTGGCAATGGACTTTGGTGAGAGAAGAAACTTAGGCTTTATGGCCTGGTAACTGTGGACTTCTACCCCAAATAAATACCCTTTATAAAAACCAACCCATTTTTGGTATTTCACATTAGCACCCCTTTGGCTAACTAATACACCCAGTTTTCACAGATTTTGCCTTATTTGCCTCATATATTTAAAAGAAAACAAATGATTATCCATTGGCATGTATCTCTGATCTATGTCCCTCCCTTCCTTTTCAGAGGTAATAAAAGATTTCCTTAATTTGGTATTTATTTAACCATCATGCATCTCTGTAAACTTTTACCACATATGTATATATCCATAAACAATATGTAATTTTATTTTGCATGGTTGTGAACTTGATGCAAATGAGAATCATACTGTAAGAACTTTTTACTGAGACATAATTTATATTCAGTGAAATTCATAGATCTTAAATGTATAGTTTGAGGAGTTCTGACAAATGTATGCTTCTATATAATTCCTTTTATTTTGCTTCTTTGGCTTAATATTTACTATGATGTAAGGTTCATCCCATTGTAAACATTTGTAGTTTGTTCATTTTGTTTTTCATGTCCTTTGTTCATTTTTTTCCTATTGAGTTGTTTATTAGTATAATAACTATATCAAAGGATTTAAATAATTTCAAGTATTTTGATACTGCCAAACCCTATTTGAAAGAGGCTATTCAAAATAAGGCTCCCAGAAGTAGTATTTACTAAATATGATGAATGAAAACCGACATCCCGGTGTCATTTGTATTTTTTAGTTTACTAGAAAAATTGAATGACTTTCATGTATATTACCCATAGTACTTTATTGTGAATTGTCTATTTATGAACTTTGCTCATTCACCTATTGGTGTCTCAGTGGGGTTTGAAAAAATAAATTTGTAAGAGCT
Source organism: Tolypeutes matacus (assembly GCA_026826555.1). Taxonomy (NCBI): domain Eukaryota; kingdom Metazoa; phylum Chordata; class Mammalia; order Cingulata; family Chlamyphoridae; genus Tolypeutes; species Tolypeutes matacus. Next base: position 7,845,855 of record JAKSZT010053785.1, read on the forward strand.
TTTGTACTATAAAGGATATATTTCTATCATATTTGTTTTGACTGTCCTCTAGCTTGCCTTTTAAATTTATTTCGTGACACAGAAAGAGCTTCAAATGTAAATCAATTTAAATTATCTTGTCCTTTGTGATTTGTTCCATGCTTCTAAAATTAGAAAGTCTTCTCCTATGCAGTGGTTAAATATCTGTTTCTGTTTTATTTCCCCTATTATTAACTTAAGGATTTTTTTCTTTTTTACATTTAATTTTCTCCCATCTACCTCACCAGTGGATATGTTAATTTAAAAGAAAGAAAGAAGAAACAGAAATGTCACTGAGAATCACCTATATTTTACACTGGAGGGAGAGAAGGACTTCTTTATTATTTAAGTTACTAATTGGGTTTGATTTTTTTGTTTTGTTTTGTTTTTTTGAGGCAAGAGAATTTAGAGTCATAGGAAAGTAAAAAAGATAATTTAGTTAGAATTAAGATTATAAGGATTTCTTCCCACTCTGAATGGAAAATAAAAGTGAAAGTAACTAATCTGCCAGCCTAATAAGGGGAAACAAATTTCATTCCCAAAAGGAAAAATTATGTAAAATACTCATCAGGTCCATATAACCATATTACAGTCCATTAAATGAAAATGTAATGGAGATGATGGAAGTAAAAAAGAAGAAAAACAAAAAAGGAAAAAGATAACAACTATAGCAGTCTGAGATTATTTTATGAATCCTAAAAAAAGAAAGATAATATTTGTAAACTAATCTATTCCTCTGGGTGTGATACCCTTTGATTGCATTGAATTCAGTTGAAGGGGCTTTGATGAGATTACTTGATGAGATTACTTTAGGATTTTTGATTAAGTCAATTGAGTCCCCACCCCCTTGGCTGGGTCTGATATAAACGGACTCACAGGGCCAGACACAGGATAAAGGGAACTGGGATATTTTGATTCTACAATGTGAGAGAGAGGATTGCTTAAACTTAAAGTCCTCAAGAGGCCAGGCCCACAGAGCAGCTCAAGAGGAGACAGTGAGCCAGGATGGGAAGGAAAGACCTAGGCAGAGATTGGCAGCCATCATGTTCCACCACATGGCAACACGCCAGGATCAACAGTAACTGACTTTGGTGAGAAAGCATCTCTGATGGTGCCTCAGTTTGGACTTTTCACAGCCTTGGAACAGTAAGCTTTTATAAATATCCTTTATAAAAGCCAACACATTTCTGGTACTTGGTAGCCCTTTGGCAAACTAAAATAACCACATAAGAAGAGAGTGAGAAAAGCACACTAAATCTAGTATGGAAAAATAGAAATATGAAATATAAAGAATCATAGTAGTTAAATCTTTTGTTTTCCTTTACTTTGATAACTTAAGTTGTAACTATTCTTTTTTTTTTTTTTTTTTTTTTTTAACTGGGAGGTCCCGGAGATCGAACCCGGGTCCCTCCATATGGGAGACGGACGCCCAACCAGTTGAGCCACATCCAACCCCGTAACTATTCTTAATGTCTGTTTGTTTTGAAAATCCAACATTTTTATCTTGTGAAACCACTAGAGGTTCAACTAGAGGCTCAACTAGGAAAAGTTGTGGACAAGAAACTTGGGTAGTGGAAAATAGATTATTCTTGGGTTGAAACATACCCTAGGCTCAAAGTAACCATCTACTAAAGTAGCCAACTTATAGCCAGAACTAGGTCTGACTCATTTTTGAACTGCAATATATCTAGCATATTTATTTCACTCAGTAAATATCTGCTAAGTGGGTACTACTTTGATATATAAAATTAAATTCAGTATTCTTAAATTTTACTGCTGTTCCAAACTGTTAAAAAATAAACATAATTTAGTTTATCCAAATTGCTATGAGAAATTTTTATTTTCTCAAGCACTGGAATAAAATGATCTTTTTTTTTTTTTTTTTTTTTTAATTTAATTTTTTTTTTTTTTTATTCATTTATCCCCCCTTGCTGCTTGTGCTCGCTGGGTCAGCTAACCACGCCGTGCGGGCGGGCTTGCCTTCACCAGGAGGCCCCAGGAACCGAACCCGGGGCCTCCCATATGGTAAACGGGAGCCCCACTGATTGAGTCACAGCCGCTTCCCTAAAATGATCTTTATTGCTTTCATTACCATTATGACACTGAATATAAACCTTTCTATTCGATGAGGCAAAAACATAAGCTTTCTGCTAGAATGATGATTTATGAAATTGAGCCTAGGGAGGACATATTTGAAAAACTAAAGAGCTTACCTTACTGACACCAACTTCAGGGATTCGGAGCGTATGTTCCATATCTTTTTCTCTGCAGAATTAAGTAAAGTATCTTTAGTAATGTTTGGACGACATAAAGATGCAGCATTTACAAAGTGATATGGAAAGAATTTTTAAAAAAGGGTATTATTAAAATGCAAGTCTCCATTGTGGTAAATCTCCTAGTTATAGATTACCCAGTTTCCTTAATCCTACTCTAAACTTCCTGTCTGAAAGGGTATTCCAGAATTACTTTTATTCTTTGGATTATCCATCCCAGGCTAATCAGCAACCAGTGGGCATAAGATGTCCTTTGTACCAATTTCAATCAATCTTTCAGATCTGCCGACAAAACGTTTCTGTTAATACATGTAAAAGGAGCATACTATTCTCCAAGAATTTAAAATGAAGGCATTGTATAGAATCTGAATTTGGGATAGGCTAGATTATATTCTCCATTGGGAAGAAAAGAAATGATCTTATTCATGATTAAAGCCTACCTCTCTACCAAGCTGGTTAAGTGTTACAAAGGAGGAAAAGAAAGTTCACAATGCCAGTGCTAGATTTAGGTCAGTGATTTAAACCTGAAAAGGATGGAACGAAAGGAAAGAAAATAACAAAATCTCTGTGGAAGGTACTACCAAAGTTTTATCTCTTCATAGATATTTAGAACTGTGATGGTTAGGCAAATGTGTCAACTTGGCCAGGTAATGGTGCCCAGTTTGGTCCAGCAAGCACTGAGCTAACAGTAATACAAAGGCATTTCATGTACTTTAATCATCAGTGAGTTGATTGCATATATGGCTAGTTCACATTTACAATCAACTAAGGAGATTGACAACAGCAATGAGTGACATCTCATCCAATCAGTCAAAGGTCTTAAAAGAGGAAGTGATTTCAGCATTCAGTGAGAGAATTCCCATCTCTACTTCAGACAGAGAGCATCTCCTGGAAACTCATCAAGGACCTTCACTGCAGAATTGGACTTGTGCATCCCCACAGTCACGTGATACAATTTTATAAAATCTCGCTCGAAAACCTGGGGTCCAGAATGTCTTGTCTCTTGTTTTTTAAATAAGTGAAATTTTGGGAGTTTGACAATGTTAAATGTGTAAAGTTATTTTTGTCAAAAAAATTAAAGGTGCCCACTATAATTTTTCTCTGGGGGAAAAAAAAAAAAAAAAATCTCATGCTATTTACATATATCTCCTGTCAGTTCTGTTTCCCTAGAGAACCCTGACTAATACAAAGACTATGAGGAAATACCCTAGATTGAACTCCAAAAGCAACTGGCAAAAGTTAAGTGTCAACAGTATTGGGGGGGTGGGTATAGATGCCATTTTTTGCCTATTCAACAACTATCAAACACATTTCACAGGTAAGCACTCAAGAAACTTACAGTCCACTGGAAGGATAAGACAAATAAATATACAAATAGCAAGTAAATATAATAAACCATGTACTGGAAGATACAAGGACAGTGTTTAAAGAATTCAGGGGGATAGGGAAAGGTGAGGGTAGCAGTTTGGGCAGTTTGATGTAATTATGAAATCCAAAAATAGATATTGGACTATGCTTGTAAACTGGTCTGTTAAATATGGGCATGATTAGGTTATGATTAGGGTGCTAACTGGGCCATATCAGTAGGGCATAGAGCCCCGCCCCTTGGTGGGTGTGGTCTCAAGTATAATAGGCATGGCAAAGAACAGTGTTGAAGCAGTTTTGATGTTGGAGTCTCAAGCTGGAGCCCCAGGAAGTAACAGAACTTGGTCGTGAGGAAGGAGAGGAGGCCCCGGGATAGAGACAAGCCATTTGCCTGATAGTCTACAGCTGGAGAGAACCAAAGCCTAGAGAGCCTCATGGTCTACAAGTGACCTTGTGGAGGAACCAGAGGCACTAAACCCAGAGAGAAACGCAGCCCCGGGAAGAGAGGAACCCAAGAAGCCTGAACCCTGGCAATTGTCGACAGCTGTCTTGCTTCAACATGTGGCAGTGGACTTTGGTGAGGGAAGAAACATATGCTTTATGGCCTGGTAACTGTGGACTTCCACCCCAAATAAATACCCTTTATAAAAACCAACCGATTTCTGGTATTTTGCATCAGCACCCCTTTGGCTGACTAAGAAAGTGAGTATATGAAAAAGAATAAAGCAGTGCCTACCACTCAACTAAGCACTTTATTAGGCAATGTGGTCTGCTTTCAACTATCAATTTCATGAATTAGATATTATTACCCCCATGTAAATGAGAACATTAAGATTTGATTTCTGACTTGGAATCTGAAATATCACAAAAAGGTGGCTCTGGAGATGGATCTGAAAGGATGAGTGCAAAGATAAGGAGGATTTTGCAAACCCAGTGCTGAGGAAAGGGATTCCAGGCAGGAGAAATGCTATGAGAAAAGGTACAGGGGCAGTGAAGTATGGGATTTGTTCAGCGAACAGTAAATAGTACAATGTGGCTGAAGTCTGAGGTTTATGTACATCAGAGGCTGAGGCTGACAAATTATCAAACTGTTTCTGTAAATAAAGTTTTATTAGCACACAGCCACACCCATTCATTACCTGTTGACTTATCTGGTCCTTTAAGAAAAAGGTGGCTGATCCTAAATATAGATAAAAGCCTAGAAAGGTTATGTTCAAACCAGAGTTTAGACAGTCTTGAAAGCAGGACTAAAGAGGTCAGAAACCACATATCAGGCCACAGAAAATCACTGACTGACTTTAAATAGTCTTGCTTTCAGCAAGAAGAATCTAGTAGCAGTATGGGAGGTGAACAAATCAAAGGGAAGTGAATACAGGAGACGCAGTTAAGAAGCTACTACAATGGTCCTTTCAAAAGACTAAGGAGGGCCTGAACTAGGATGGTGGCAACAGGAATAGAGAGGGAAGAGTGAGATGGAAGAGAGGTTTTCACAGGAAAATCAACAGTCTTGTGACTAGTTGTAGTAGTCATGAGAGAAAACGAGACAAGGATGAATGACAGGAGATGGCAAAAATATTTTACCATGAATGTCAATTTTAATCAAAAGTAACAACTGCCTGCAGTATAAAATGCTGGCTAAGACAATATGCAAAATCTGTTATTAGTTATACTTTATTGGTCTGAAATTCAGCAGAGAGGGTGAAATTGAGATAAAATTTAGGAGTCCCCTTCACAGAGATAAAGATATAGAAAACAGATGAGACACACAGATAAAAAAGGGAAACTGATCTAAAGTGGTCTTTCAAACTGACGCTAGGGAGTTTCCTATTGTAAAAAGAAAAAAAAAATTAGGTATCATTTTTTAAGCTTGAAATACCCTTTAATGGTCCTAAAGTACCTAAAGAGATAAAAGCCACATTCCTTTAGATGGCATAGAAGGCCCTTTACAATCTAGGCCCAACTCACCTTTTCAGCATCAACTTCCAGTATTATTTTACATACACCCTAGATTCTAGTTACATGAAATTATTCACAATTCCCTAAGCATGCCTTTACCTCTTTGTGTCACTGTACCTTTACATACATTCCTCCTGCCTAGAAAAGTACAAGTTATCCTTCAGGATGCTGCTCCATTATCATCTCTTTAAGCTTCCCAGTTACCTCTGCTCTCAACAACCAAATCATGGGATGATTCCTCATAAGAGAGCCCATGAGCACTCTATATATGCCTCCATTATAGCACATTCACACAGAAATTATTTAACATGTCTTTTTTTTTTTTCCCTTTCGACTGTGCTTTTCTGTGAGCAGAAATCTTGCCTTAGCTCTCTTATATCTTTAGGATATAGAACAATGCTTTACATAGAACATGCTCAAGAAAGCCTTCCTGAATATAATATTATTAAACAATTTTACCTTCCAATTGTAGCAGGGTTTACAGCTGTGATGATAAAAAGTGATCCTGTCTGCAGTACTGGTGATCTAATAACAATTACTCTAATACACGGGGGCCAAATTTTTTCTTCATCTGCCAAAGAAAGAAGTGGATGAACATTAATTCAAATGTAATGAAGGGGGAAAAACGTTTAGGGATAATTAGGAGGCATCCATAAAACAAAAAAACAAAACTATATTGGTCAAAAAAACTTAATTCTGAGTAAAATAAACTTCTTAAATTCTCCTACCTACACAATGAGTAAGGCTTATTTAGCACTGTTATCACTTTAAAGTGATCAACCTAATGGTATCCAACATATTCAACATCTATCACAGCTATAAAATAATCACCTATTTTTTAAGGTCTTAGAATTTGAAAATGTCCCATACAATTTTATATTATTTTCTGTTAGAAAAAATTGAGTCCACACTTTTAAAAAAGTGAAAGAGAAATTCCATTTAGAACAATAGGACAAAAATAAGCTCATACACTATAATATGAAATCCTGTATTTTAAATGTATGTCTTTATATACCCAAGTAAAAAATATTAGATGTACCATAATACCTATGTAGCTGAATTCATGAACTATACCTTTTAAAGGCAATCTGACATTATAGAGGAACCTGTCCTGATCCAGATGGCAAAGTGAGACACTCTAGGACTCTGTCTCCAGCCCCCAGAAGCTTTGAACAGGCACAACTGGCAGAAACATCTTCCTCAAAGCTCCAAAAAACAGTTAAAGGATTGCAGTCACAGGATGAGTATTGAATCAAGAAAAAGGCAACTTTAAAACTGTATCTCCTGATGGTCTTGCTGGCCTCACCCATCCCCTCAGTGGCAAGGAGCCAGCTCCCACTCCCAGTGCAGGTCCCTAGTCCCAGTTCCAAAGGGAGCAGTATAATCTTTGTGTACAAACTATGCCAATCTGTCTGGGAGCAGCTTGAAGGACTGAACATATGTGATACACGCTTGGAATATCACATGCCCTGCACCTAGAGGCAGCTCACAGACCTCTCCTACAGAATGCTGTAGCTGAAGAGTCAAATCAAAGCTGCCTGAGGCAAAGTAGTACCATTCGTGGGACATACAGTATAGCACCTAGGATGGTGAAGAAACATTGTTTTCTAGGGAAATGAGGACATTTGTATGTGTAAACAGGGGAATTCTTAGGACCAGACAACATAGCCAGGACAAGATGCATGTGCAGAGAAAAAGCAATGGGGTCCCTAGCTTTTGCCTCCGGCTGTTCTCTAAACTTATTATATGGCTAGGCTCTGAAGGAGAGCACTCACAAAGGTCAATCTGCAAAGACTGGTAAAGGTGTTTTCTTTCTGCCCTTTTTGTTGTTGTTGTTCTTAGCTCCAGGCATTCAAGGAAATCTTTGTCATAACATTAGCTAGATACAAACTTAAGGAAAAGACATCGCAGAGTCTAAATCCCAGCAAAAAACATTAAATAAACCATGGACAAAGAAATAAAAAAGGCATGTGGAAAATGATAGATGAACACAAAGAGAATATCAATAGAGAGATAAAAATCAGGAAAACGAACCAAACAGAGCTGGAGACCAGAGTAACAGAAATTAAAAATTCCCTAGAGGTTCAACAACAGCTTGAAGCTGGCAGGAAAAAAAAAAAAAAAAAACACATCAGTGAACCTAGAGTTAAGACCATTGAAATTATCCAATCTCAGAAGTAGAATGGGGAAAGAATGAAGAAAAATGTACAAATGTACACATTATCGGGGGTGGGGGGGAGGGGGAAGGGGGCGCGTGGGGGTCCAGAAGGAGCAAAGAGAGAGAGGGAAAGAAAGATTGTAAGAAATAATAGCTGAAAACTTCCTAAATTTAATGAAAGACATGAATATGCAAATCAAAGATGCTCAACAAACTCCAAAAAAGGATAAGCCCAATTAGACTCATATAATAATCACACTGTCAAATGACAAAGATAGAGAATTCTGAAAGCTGCAAGAGAGAAGCAACATGTCATGTATAAGGGAGGCTCAATAAGATTAAGGGTTGATTTCTCATCAGAAATCAAGAAGGTAAGAAAGCAGTTAGATTTTTGTGCTGATGAATGCACAACATTGTGATTGTACTAAAAGTCATTGATTATACACTTTAGATAGATTATATGGTATGTGGATATATCTCAATAAAACTGCTTAATAAATAAATAAATAAATGTGCAAGAATAGCCAGAAATAGCAGCTATGTACTGCAGGGGAAACAGAGAGAGACTGAGAGGTGAAGAATTTTCTTTGTTTTTTGTACAATTATTGAAACAATGAAAATGCTCTAATAATGCTTGAAGTGATGCATGTACAACTATATGATTATACCGCATACCACGGATTATATACTTTGGATGAATTGTATACTTTATTATTATGTATCAATAAAATTGATTTGTTATAAGAAAAGAAGAAAAAGAAAGAAGGCAGTTAGATGACAGAGTTAAAGAGTTGAAAGCAAAAAAAAATGTCACTCAAGACTTCTATATCCAGCAACTCTGTCTTTCAAAAATAAGGGCATTTCTGCTGTGGCAGCCATTGAAGGGCATCAGCCTTGGTTCTACACTACTCATTGGCTGTAGGCCTCGAAAAGGGCAATAAGGTCAACAAGAATGCAAGCAAGCCAAGGCACAGTCGCTGCCATGGATGTCGCACCAAGCACACCAAGTTTGTGCCGGACATGACCTGAGAGGTATACAGCTTCGCCCTTACAAATGGCACCCCATGGAGCTGTTCCAGGTCTCCAAGGAAACAGGAAGGGATGGCCCAGGCAAAGAACAAGATTAAAGCATCAGAAACCATCAACAAGGAGGACCAGACTTGTGAGGTACCAGATATAGACTTTAAAAAGTGGTCCCAAGTATGCTCAAAAAGTTAAAGGAAAACATGGGTAAAGAACTAAAGGAAATCAGAAACAAAACAGATGAACACAAAGAGGGTATCAGTAGAGAGTTAGAAATTATGAAAAGGAATCAAAGAGAGCTGAATACCAGAGTAACAGAAAGTAAAAATTCCCTAAAGGTGTTTAATAGCAGATTGGAGCTGGCAGAAGAACAAATCAGAATCCAATGATGAGACAATTGAAATCATACAGTCAGAGAAGCAGAAAGAAGAAGAAAGAAAAGCGAACAGAGCCTGAGGAACCTATGGCACACCATCAAGGGTACAAATATACACATTATGGGGGTGGGGGAGTCTCAAAAGGAGAAAAAAAGAGAGAATATTAAAAGAAATGATGGCTGAAAACTTCCCAAATTTAATGAAAGACGTGAATATACATATCCAAGATGTTCAACAAACTCCAAACAGAATAAGCCCACACACCAAGACATATTATAATCAAACTGCTGAATGCCAAAGATAGAGAATTCTGCAAGCCCCAAGAGGGAAGCAATGTGTCACATACAAGGGAGCCTTAGTAAGATTAAGTGCCAATTTCTCACTGAAAAAAAAAAAAAAGAAAGCAGTGGGATAGCATATTTAAAGTGCTAAAAGAAAAAAAATTGCCAACCAAAACTTCTACATCCAATAAAAATCTTTCAAAATTGAGGGCGAAGATTAAGACATTCACAGATAAACAAAAGCTGAGAGAGTTCGTCAGCATTAGACAAGAAATGCTAAAGGGATTTCTGCTGGCTGAAAGAAAAGAACGCTAGACAATATGGAAGCTGCATAAAGAAATAAAGATCTCTGGTAAAGGTAACCACATGGGTAAATATAAATGCCAGTAATCTTTTATTTTTGGTTGGTAACTCCACTTTTTACTTCCTAAAGGATCTAGAATGCGTAAATAGTAATAACAAAGGCATCTGCTTCTCCCTGTTCGCCCATTACAAAAGTGGAGGATAAATATCTAACCCACTAAAACAGACAATATATACTTCAGGATTAGAACATAGGTAGTAGCTTTTTTGTATTCTACTGAATTTTCTTAATGTATAAGTATTAGTCATTTATTTATAGCCTATTCTCTAAAAAAGAATAATTTTTAATAATATCATTATTTTAATCCATTTAAAACTTCTAATTGGTTACTTTTTTTGCAGATATATTAGTCACTAACATTTTAAATTGTTTTGCTCTTTTACAATTACCAGGCTACATCATTTATTTAAAATTAAATTATGATTATTTACTCACCACCTTCATCCCCAGTATCTTCCGCTGTTACATTGTCTTCACTGGTAATGTCTTCCTCATAACTGTCCTCAGTCTGAGAGTCTGTAATTTCACCTTCTTCTGGCTCACTATCAGTCTCTATGATTTTTTCATCCTTAAATGAAGTTGAATTATAGATGTTTTCTTTATGAGGAGATTCTATAGTGCTTCCACTAACTGCAACAGTGAACTTTGGGGGACTATTTTTGTAATGAATGTCTATTTTGGCTTTCTTTCTCACATTTGCAAAATCACCTTCATTGCAGCTTATATGCTCAACAATGGATGTTTTTTGATCTTCTGAATTCAAATCCTGGAAAGGGGAGGGTAGGAAAAAAGGAGAATAATCCTAAACATCACCATTTTATAATGTTTAATCCTAAATGTTATGAATTAGTTAAAAAAAAAAAAAAAAAGGTTTAGAAAGTAGGATGATGACAAATCATGTGTGCAGTTTTTACAACATGCTCACAAATTCTATGATGCTCATCTCATAAAGAGTTGGTATCTTTATTTCCTCTCCTTAAGCTTGTGACAAGCCTAACGACTCACTAGAAACAAAGAAGGCAAAAGAAATAACTGCATAATTTCTGAGACTAGGTCAGGAAATTCTTCTGCCTGGTTTTCTTGGGATGCTTACACTGAAGGAGTCAGTCACCGAGTAAGAAGCCAGAATACTTACTTAACCAGTAACCAAGAAGAACTAGGGATCATTTTCTAATTAGTGTGTCATAGCTGCAACAAGCATATTACCAACACAGGGTCAATGCTTGGGATGAGGAATGAATACACTGCATGGTTTTCTAAAAATACATTTAATATTTTAAAAAGAATATTAAGGGAAGCAGATGTGGCTTAAGTGGTTAAGCATCTGTCTACCATATGGAAGGACCCGGGTTTGATCCCTGGGACCTCCTAGTGAAATAAAAAGGCGAGCAGGAGAGCTGGGCCCACATGGCAAGCCATGCAGCAAGATGATGACACAACAAAAGAGAGATGTAGGAGAGAGCCAAGGCGAGACACACCAGAAACCAGGAATTGAGGTGGCGCAGGTGACAGGGTGCCTCTCTCCCACATCAGAGGTCCCTAGGATCGAATCCCGGTGAAGCCAGGAGGAGAAAAATGAGAAGAGAAGGCAAGAAACAGACACAGAAGATCACCCAGTGAATGGACACAAACAGCAATCGGCGGGCCCCGCGCGGATGGGGGTGGGCGTGCGAAGGGGGGAGGGGGGAGGGGTGGGGGTGGGGTGGAGAGAACTCAGAACTGTACACCAAAAAAAAAAAATAAAAGTGAATTTAAAAAACAAAAGAAGAAAAGAAAAAAACCTCTTTTTAAAAAAAAGAATATTAATATTTATAATACTAGTATACTATTAGTACAGTGAAATTACTAAATGGCACCTAATGGAATTAGTCAACACACCCTAATACAGTGAGCAATTAAGTGATCTGAAAACTATCTTTTACAGGCTAACTGCTAAAATAAGACACTATGGAGAGCGGCTGTGGCTCAAGCAGGTGAGCGCCTGCCTCCCACATGGGAGGTTCCAGGTTTGGTTTGGGTACCTCCTGAAAAAGCAAAAACAAATAACAAGCAAAACAAACAATAAAATTAACTCAGGGACGCCAATGTGGCTCAGTGGCTGAGTGCCAGCTTTCCACATACGAAGTCCTGGGTTCAATCCCTGGCCCCCATTACCTCAAAAACAAAACAAAACAAAACAAAACATAACAAAACAACAAAAAAACCCACAACTATGTATGTGTGACATAATCAGATTACGATTGGTATGTAAACCTTTGCTTTTATATTTCATGACCTGGCCTTGCAATATTCTACACAGTTTATATGTTTTTCTCTTATCTTCACCTTAAAATTATACACAAAAACTTAAAACAGGGATTTCTGTTCAAAAGCAAAGTAAGAAAATAATGTGATTTTCATTTAAATGCATACAGCTATCATATCTGTCACACCAAGACACCTGCATATTTTAACATTTTAGTTTTTTGAAAATCTGGATTTATCAAAGTGTAAAGGAATAATTCCTTTTTTATTCAGTAATTTTATTCCATTCATAAAGCTCATGGCCTCAATATTCTCACAATACTCTGGGAAGGAGGAAACAATCATTATCTGTATTTTATAGTAGGATGAAACCAAACAGTAAAGTTGGAATAAGTTCTGTGATTGGATCAATGAAAGCTAAGGTCTGTTGGATATAGTAAATGATTTAAATAACCTCTTAGTTTTGTGATGTGAATTATTCCCCCTATACCTTTAAACGTCCTATTAAATAAAAGCATTGGACATTTCTTTCAAAAAAAAGAACCAAAGCTTGTGACTTCTAACTCGCACAAAACAGAGAGGCTTTGACACTTACCATTAAAGACAAAAACAGTTATATGTCTTCAGCCACATATGGATGGTCAATGATGTTCATTTAAGCTCTCTCTAACTCTATTTTCAAAAAGTACATTTTCTTGATAAGGAAACAAGGTTTTGCTTTTCTAGGATATAGGACTGTACACACTGCCTAAATATACAATAGTCTCAAAAAATTTTTTAAACAGACACATAATGTTAGTGACTATGAAAGAAGCCCATGCTATATGAAGTACTGGTCCTTGAACTTTGTTGCTCGTCCACAACTAGGTAAGGGCCCTGCACCAAAAGGTAAAGCAAGACACTGTTTCTTTTGCAAAGACTATCTTGATACAAAAATAGTAATAATGATAAATATATATATATACATATTTATATGTATATATATATATATATATGCTGAACTAAAAACCATACGCTCAAAGCCCACTATTCTGAACTATTTGCCACAAGGGGGAAGAAAAAAAAATGATAGTGTAGATATTTAATCTAAGCCTACCTCCACACAACTCAAAGGACAAGTCAAGTCATGTTGCTTTCAAATGCTAAGGAGAACAAAATATTAGACAGAAGGGCCCTTACTGATTATGTAGTCCACCTAGTTAGTGTTCCTTAGTCTCCCAGGGTTCAGAGGAGGTGCCTCAGGTATTCTCAGTGGGAAAGGAAGTATGAGTAGCATTCTTCACTGTATACCCAACAGCAACCAGAGAAGTGTCTCTTCACTGCTTTATATACTTATATACAGGTAAGATTTCCTCTAAAAGGGGAGATCCATTTCTTAAATAAAAGTCTGAAGATTCCCAATCTAGTCCTAACAGCTCATTCTACAGATAAGAAAATTAAGGTATAGAGAGGTAAACTGAATTACCAAAATTACAGAACTAGCTAGTGGCAGAATTACAAATATAACTCAGGTCTCCTGACTTCAAGTCCAGAGTTCTTTCCACTAAATGAGAAAGTTTGCTTCTTTGAGAGAAACAAATAACAGGCAGGGAACAAAATTATATGCTTTTAGAATCCAGAAGTTATGAAAACAAAATCTAGTTGACTTGGTATCTGTTGGACAAAAGGGGTGCTCAGGGGAACGCAGAGCCTGATGATTGCAGGCAGGAAGTTTACTGAGCAGCTCTCCCAACAGAGGGAGTCTGAAGAATAGACTTCAGCCTACCCTTTGAAGGTGTAGATGTGAATTTATACAGTACATCAATAGGCGGGGAAATGATAGTTCCTGGGGAGTGAGATAGGGTCCCAGTACAGCCTGGGGACCAATAAGGGGCTGTAAAAACAAATTTCTTCCCTTGAATGGCTAGGGGGAAGTAGGCCAGGAGGTAGGGTAGTCTTGGAATGCCAGAGGGGCTGAGGAAGCCTTGGTCAGGAGGGAGTGGAGATCCTTATCTTGTTCTGCCCTATCACCTTGTAGTTCCTTTGTTCTTGTGAGGAGATAATTGGTTGCATTCTCGCAAGTAATCGGCTTTTCTTTCTGTCCCAGTCGGTTAATCATACTTTGTGAGCCTTGTAATAGGGAACCTCTAACAATATCCTTACTAGGTTTAATATCACTAAAACATACCAACATTCCAATTTTTCTTTAGAAATTACTTCCTAAATACTATTTGGAAATATGATATCATCAATTCACAGAACTTCTTCACCCTGATTCCCTAAATGTAGATGTTCTCTAGAGTCCACCCTCAACTTTCTCTGCATTTAATACTCTCCTAAACATTTCGCCACTCCCAGTTTCAATGAGCACCTCAATGTAGATAATGCCCAATTTTATAAAGACAGCCTAACCTTCTACAAAGATGCAGTCCATGACATTCCTATGTTTCCCACAGGCACCTCAAACTCAAAACTAATAGTTATTATCTGTGTCCCCTCTTCCTTTTATGCTTCCTCTTTTGGTTAACGATATTACCATCTACTTATCATAAAAATTAAAAATCCTACTGTTATCTTTGACACCCGCTTAACAATTATAATTTATCCCAAAATGTCTCCTTACCTATTACCAATGTCCTAACAGTCCCAGTCCAGGCCCTCATCTTATATTGCCTGGATGATGCAAAAACAATGCTGTCCAAAAAAAATACAATGCAAGCCATATTTATAATTTTTAATTTTCTAGTAGCCATACTGATAAGAAATAATTAGAAAAAGGAAGTTCATAATCAGATATTAGAATACAGATTATCAAGACCTGGGGTGGGGGTAAAGAATGTGGAGGTAATGCTTAAATTGTACAGAATTTCTATTTGGGGTGATGGAAAAGTTTTGGAAATGGATGGTGGTGATGGTAGCAAAACACTGTGAATGTAATTAATAGCACTGAATTATATATTTCAATGTGGTTAAAAGGTGAAATTTGTATATATTATGTTACTAGAATAAAAATATTTTAAAAAGCAAAAAAATAACCAAAAAACTATAGGACTATACAAAATCAAACAGTGAATCCTAATGTAAACCAAGGGCTATAGTTAAAAGTATAATTACAGTATTTTCCATCAATTGTAACAAATGTACCATGCTAATACACAGAGTTAATAATAGTGGTGAAGCCAGCTAGTAAAAGAGACAATCAATAGATGGATCTGGAACCTGGTGAGAGGTCCATGTGGACATCAATACCCCAAGATGGCTGCTAGATGCTCAGAGATTTCTCCCAGAAGCCAGCAGAAGCCCCGAATATTCTCTAGGGGCCTTATAATTGGGCCTACCTGGGGGATTGATGGGTGGGGTAATCTATCAAATCAGCAAACACCTGTGACTCCTCACATGCCATTAGCAAAGGGGTGAAATAATTAACGTTTTAAAAGCAGGAGCAAAGGTCAAATCTCCCCTGCTCTCCTTGGCCCTCGTGGCTTCTACGCCCTGCTCTCGCCGTGTCCCCCCATGCGGATCAACCCACAAATAAAACCTGGGCATTTATAATCTATAATGGGAAACTGCAGTCTATAAATCAGCCCTCTTCATCATTCTTCAGCCTCTTACTCTCTACCGGGGACCTGTGATCTGTTATTTTCTCCCACTTCTCTTCCCTCCCCACCTTAATAAATTATTGGCCTAACTAACCTGACGTGCTCTGAAATTCATTTCTGTGCCATAAGTCAAGAACCTAGACCAAATCCAGTAACAGTAGGGGGTATATGGGAATTCTGTATTTTCTACGTAATTTTTCTGTAAATTTACACCTTCTCTAATAAAGAAAATTATATTAAAAAAACATAAAAAGAAATTAATTTTAACTAACCCAGTATATACAAATATTATCATTTTAATAACATCATTTAATTATATTAATGAATATTTATATCATTTTAATATTTTAATAAAATATTTTAATTATATTATATAGCTAATATAAAAATTATTGAGATATTTTACATTCTGTTTTGGTACTAAGTCTTGAAAATCCAGCATGTATTTTATATTACAGAACATCTTAATTTGGACTCACCACTTTGTAAGGGCTCAGTAGCACACATGGTTAGTGGCTACCTTATTGTACAATACAGGCCTAAAGAATACATCTACTATAAATTTTCTTTTTGAATTTTTAACCATTTATCAAGTCAATACCCATAAAATACCGAATTTACTTTACTACAACTTTACCTACTTGACTTACTTTAAAGATCCAAATGTACCCAATGTATCAGAATTGTAGTTTGGGTAAAAATTAGTGCTTTAGAGTTGGATTGATAATACCCAACAGTTCAAATTATAGGATGAATCAGTTACATCTCTTTCTTGCTAAAATTTCAACTTATCTAAGCCTTTTATTATTAACTTATTATTCATGTGTATTTGGCATGCCTTATGATCAATGAACAAATCTATTTTTTTTTTTTTTTTAAAGATTTTATTTATTCACTCATCCATCCCCCCCCTGCTGCTCACGCTCGCCGGGTCAACGGGAGCCCCACTGATTGAGCCACAGTCGCTCCCCCAAATCTATTATTTTTATCTTAAAGAGTTATTTTCCTCTTTTCCCTTTGGTGTGTAACATACTATGAAATTTCTATTTTAGAGCAATTATTATAAAATAAATTCATATGCTCTTGTTATTTTATAAAGTATGAGAGTATCTTAACACATACTTTATAAATAAAGTTTTATTATTTTTTAATTTTTAGCTCTGCCCCTCCAAAATGGCTCCCTCATCTGTCTGCTCATCTTCCTCAGGAGGCACCGGAAACCCAACTGGGGACCTCCAATGTGGGAGGCGAATGCCCATCACACTGAGCCACTTCCCCTCACGGCTCATTGCAGCTTGTTGCAAGTGTGTGGCTTGTCTTCTTTAGGAGGCACGGGAAACCAAACCCAGGACCTCCCATGTGGGAGGCAGGTGCCCAACTGCTTGAGCCACATCTACTTTTAATAGAGGCATACATTCAGTTTGGAGACTGGCTCAACACTCATGGTGTAATAAACTATGCATGGGAAGCGGCTGTGGCTCAATCAGTAGGACTCCCGTTTACCATATGGGAGGCCCCGGGTTCGGTTCCCGGGGCCTCCTGGTGAAGGCAAGCCCGCCCGCACGGCGTGGTTAGCTGATCCAGTGAGCACAAGCAGCAAGGGGGGGATAAATGAATAAATAAATAAAATCTTAAAAAAAAAAAAAAAAATTTAATAAATAAATAAATAAATAAACTATGCATGCTTCCAGTAATCCAAACATACCAAGGACAAGAACAAGGGCAACGAACTGAACAAGTATAAGGTGCTTTACAGGCTACGGTGAATAACAGCAAAAATTTCTTTATCTTTACATACTGAAAATAAACTTATGCAGGTGGAAAAAAATGGGTATATCTCCAAAGCTACTTTTTAAAAACTATTTGCTGGTCCAGAATGTTGAATAAGCTCTCATTAAAAGAGAAAAGAGGATTATGCGAAGATGGCAGAGTAGGAAGGTCCAGGAATCAGTCCCTCCACCAGAACAACTATTAAACAGGCAGTTAATTGTCTAAATCAACTATTTTAAAGCTCTGGCATCCAGCAGAACACTATACAACATCCACACAAGAATGGGAGGAAGAGGCTGGTAAATTACCATAAATGCCAGTAAACTGATCTCTATGCACAGTGGTTATTGGCACCAAACCCCCACTGGCAAGAGGCAACAGTAGGATCTGTCCCTGACATAGCTTGCTGGTGCCAGAAAGGAACATAAATCCAGTTTCCCAAGATTGGGGGAGGGTACAGGCCTATTGCTACTCACAGCTTTTTTTTTTTTTTTTTCCCTCAAGGAGCTTTAGATTACATAATTTTTACATAAAAAATAAAAGGGATTCCCATATTTCCCCCTACCTCCCCCTCCTATACTTTTTCACATTAACAACATCCTTGATTAGCTACTTCAGATCACTAGGGGCCTGGCTCTGAGGGGGGCCATTGTTCCAACCCAAGAAAAGGGAAGCAAAGGAGACTTAAAGACGTTACCCTTTCTCAGAGCTGCAGAGAACAGCTGAAGGGCTGCATTTGCTGGGCAGGTATCAAGAAAGCTCAGCTTTGCAAAGCTGTATTATGAATAAACTCCTGGTGCCCTTCCTGGCCCTTCCCTCATCCCTTCCCCAGGGCAGTTTGGAGCCTGCCTGAAAATTCCTTGTGGGTCCCTGGATTCCTTGCTGCTAGCAAAGACAGATTTGGGAAATTCCTCTCCAGAGTGCTCCCATTCCCAGAATTTGCCCTCCAAGCAAAAGCAGCTTGAGACAAGGAAAGCAATATAAGAAACACAATTGTCACAAGTGACTTAGGGCAAAGGCTTTAAGACCTGCAGTGGTATACCCAGGAGAGGGAAGGATATTCAAACTCCTAACAGGGGAATGCCTAAGGCCCCTAGCAAGCACAAAACTAAGATAGGAAAAATGCCCAGAAAAGACAGGGAGGACCTGGCATTTCACAATTGACCTTCCTTATCAGAAAGCTGAACTCTGACAGAGAACAAGAGCCAACACAAACACAATTTACAAAAATGGCGAAAGGAGTTTTGTGCATAGGTTTGCTTGGTTTGGGTAGCTCCTGACACTCAAGAAAATCTGTCATATCACCAGCTAGTTACAAACTCAAAAAATAGACATGAAGGAAATAACTCCCAGAATTAACATTTTAAAACATTATAATGAACGCTGTGCAGCAAAACATTACAAGACAAATGAAGAAACAAGAAATGATAGCCAATCCAAAGGAAAAGGATAAAAATCCAGGAAACATTTAACGAAGAAGATCAGACAATAGACATACCGAACAAAGATTTTTTTATAAAGGATCCTCAATATGCTGGAATGAAGGAGAATACAGAAAAATAATTAAAGACTATCAGGAAATCAGTCAATACGCTCAAGGAGATGAGAGAAAATACTAAAAGATATCAGAGAAACAATGAATGAGCAATACGTGAATCTCAATAAAGAAATAGAAATTTTAAAAAGGAACCAAACAGAACTACTGGGAGTTGAAGACCAAAGAACTGAAATGAAGAATTCCCAGGAGGATTTCAATATCAGATTGGAGCTGGCAAAAGAATGAATCAGTGAACTCAAATAAAAGACAACTGAAATAAGCCATGATGAGGAGTCGAAAGAAAAAATTATAAAAACAGAAATAGCTTAAGAGCCCTCTGGGTCATCATCGAACATACTAATAAAGGCATTAAAGGGTTCCCAGGGGAAGAAAGAAAGGGGCAGAAAGAACATCCAAAGAAATAATGATAGCAAAATTCCCAAACTTAGCAAAAGACATGAATATGCATATCCAAGAAGACCAGAGAACACCAAAAAATAAATAAATAAATAAACATAAAGAAAAATATGCCCCATCATATACTGATCAAACTGCCCAATGCAAAGAATAAGGAGAGGGTTCTGGAAGCTGCAAAAGAAAAGCAACATTTTATGTACACGGTAGTCCCAAGTAAGTTAAGTACTGATTTCTCATTAGAAACCATGGCGGCAAAAAGGCAGTGGGTTGAAAGAAAAAAACTGCCAACCAAGAATTTTATAGCCAGCAAGTCTTTTATCAAAAAATGAGGGCCAGATCAAGACATTCCCAGATAAACAAGAGCTGAAGAAGTTCATCACCACAAGACCAGCCCTACAAACAATGCTAAAGGGGGTTCTTCAGACTGAAAGGAAAGGACACTAGACAGTGGTATGAAGCAGCATAAAGACATAAAGACATATATGCTTTATTACGCTAAGACATAATTTAGCAAATGTAACCATTTAAGTAATTAGACAAATGCCAGTAATAGTGTATTGTATTTTTTTGTCTGTAACTCCACTTTTTACTTCCTACAGGTGCTAAAATGCAAATGCATAAAAAGTAATGATAAATCTATGGTTTTGGACATACACTGTACAAAAGATGTAATTTATAACAAGTACAAAAAAGGGTGGGAGATGGAGGGGTATAGAAACAGTATATGTGTATGCTATTGAAGTAAGCTGGTATCAAATCAAATATGATGGTTAGTAAATTTAGGATGTTAAATTTTAATCCCATGGTAAGCAGAGGGAACAAGAAAAATATATCCATAAAGAAATAAGAAAGGATTCAGAAATAAATATGAAAGTTGGCATTAATGGAAAATTGAGAGGGGGAGCAAAAAGTGTAAGATTTACAAAGGCTAAATAGCAAAATGGCAGAACAAAGTCCTACATTATCAGTAGTGACTTTAAATGTAAATAGCTTAAACTCCTCAGTCCAAAGTCAAAGATTGGCAGAATAGATAAAAAAAGTATGACTCAACAATATGCTGTTTATAAAAGACTTCACCTTAAATTCAAAGACATAAGTAGGTTGAAAGTGAAAGGATGGAAAAAAATACATACCATGCAAGAAGGAACCAAAGAGCTCTGGAGTAGCTATAAATAATATCATAGACTCTAAGTCAAAAACTATTACGAGGGACAAAGACAGGCAATATACTGATAAAGGGGTCAATTCGACAGGAAAAAATAACAATTATAAATATATATGCACCTAACAGCAGAACCCCAAAATATATGAAGAAAATAACGACATATTTGAAGGGAAAATTAGATGGTTCTACATTAATAGATTTTAATATGCCACTTTCAATAATGGATAGAACATCTGGACAGAAGATCAATAAGGAAATAGAAGATTTGAACAATACTCTAAACCTAGACCTAACAGACATATATAGAAACTTCACCCAACAAAAACAGAATATACATTCTTCTTGAGTGCATGTGGATCATTCTTAAGGACAGACTATATATCTTAGGTAACAAAACAAGTCCCAAATTAAAAAACACTGAAATCATACACTGTATCTTCTCCAATCACGGTGAAATGAAGCTAGAAATCAATAACAGAGAGAAATGGAAAATTAACAAATATGTGGAAATTATTAAACAATGTACTCTTAAATAATCCATGGGTCAATGGGTCAAGGGAAATTAGGAAATATCTTGAGGTGAATGGAAATGAAAATACAACATACCAAAACTGACAGAGTGCCGCAAAGGCAGTACAGAGGCAAAATTTTTTTTTTTTTTTTTTTTAAGATTTTCATTTATTTATTTATTTATTTCTCTCCCCACCCTCATTGTTTTGCATTCGCTGTCTGCTCTCTTTGTCCATTCACTGGGTGTTCTTCCTAGTCTGCTTGTCTTCTCTTTAGGTGGCACCAGGAACTGATCCTGGGACTTTCCAGAGTGGGAGAGAGACGCTCAATCTCTTGCGCCACCTCAGCTCCCTGGTCTACTGTGTCTCTTATTGTCTCTCTTCTCTGTTTCTTTTTGTTGCATCATCTTGCTGCGCCAGCTCTCTGAGCGGGCCAGCACTCCTGCATGGGCAAGCTCTCCTGCGTGGGCCAGCACTCCATGCAGGCCACCTTGCCTTTCACCAGGAGGCCCCGGGAATCGAACTCCGGACCTCCTATATGGTAGATGGGAGCCCAATCGCTTGAGCCACATCCATTTCCCCAGAGGCAAATTTATAGCTCTAAATGCTTACATTAAAAAATAAGAAAAAAAAAAAAAAAACACTAGAAAAAGAAAGGCAAACTAAACACAAGGCAAGCAGGAGGAAGTAAATAACAAAGATTAGAATGGAGATAAATGAAACAGAGAATTATAAACAACAGAATCAACAAAGCCAAAGATTGATTCTTTAAAAAATCTATAAAATTGACAAGCCTTTAGCTAAGATGATGAAGATAAAAAAGAGAAGACACAAATAACAAAAAATCATAAATGAAAAGGTGGACATTATCAACCCCGATAAATAAAAAGGACCATAAAAGGATATTATGAAGAATATGCCAACCAACTGGATAGCCTAGATTAAATGGGATAAATTCCCAGAAACACATAAACTACCGACAATGACTAAAGAAGAATTAGAGGATCTCAACAAACCAATAACTAGGAAAGATATTGAATCAGTAATCAAAAACCTCCTAACAAAGAAAAGCCAAGGACCAGATGGCTTCACAGGAGTATTTTACAAAACATTACATGAAGAATCAACACCAATCCTGTTCAGAATCTTGTAAAATCTGAAGAGGAGGTAACACTCCCTAATTCATTCTACGAGGCCAATATCATTCTCATACTAAAGCCAGGTAAAGATACCACAAGAAAAGAAAATTATAGAATATCTCTTATTAATATAGATGCAAAAATCCAAAACAAAACATTAGCACACCAAATCCAACAGCACATTAAAAGAATTATACAGAATGAAGAAGACAATTATCCCAGGTATGCAAGGATGGTTCAACATAAGAAAATCAATTAATTTAATACACATTAACAGAATGAGGAATAAAAACCACGATTATCTTAATTTATGCAGAAAAAGGTATTTGACAAAACCCACCACCCCTTCTTGATGAAAACACTAAGAAAACTAGCAACAAAAGGAAACTTCCTCACCATGATAAAGGGCATATATGAAAAACCCACAGATAACATTATACTTTATGGTGAAAGCTTCACAGCTTTTCCTCTAAGAGCAGAAATAAGACAAGGATTTCCACTTTCACCAATGTTATTTAACATTGCACTGGAAGTTCTTGTAGAGCAATTAGGCAGGATAAAGATATAAAAAAGCATCCAAATTGGAAAGGAAAAGTAAAACTTTCACTATTTCCAGATGACATATGCCTACACAAAGAAAACCCTGAAAATTTCACAACAAAGTTCCTAAAGCTAATAAATGAATTCTGCAAAGCGTCAGGGTAGAAGATCATCACTCCAAAATCAGTGGTGTTTCCATACTCAAGTAGTGAACATTCAGAAGAAATCAAGAATATAAATTCCACTTACAATAGCAACTAAAAGAATCAAATATCTATCTAGGAGTAAATCTAATAAAGGATGTAAAGGATTTGTACACAGAAAACTACAAAACATTGCTCAAAGAAATCAAAGAAGATCTAAATAAATGGAAGGACATTCCATGTTCATAGACTGGAAGACTAAATATTGTTAAGATGTCAATTCCACCTAAAGTGATTTACAGATTCAAGGCAATCCAAATCAAAATTCCAATGACTTTCTTTTAGAAATGGAAAAGAAAATCACCAAGTTTATATGGAAGGGTAAGGGGCCCCAAATAGCCAAACCCATTTTGAAAAAGAAGAGTAGAAGGACACAAATTCCCTATCTTAAAACTTATTATAAAAAACTTATTGCAAAGCCACAGTAATCAAAACAGAATAGTACGGGCACAAGTATAGACATACAGACCAATGGAATTGTATTGAGAGCTCAGAAATCAACCCTCACCTTTATGGCCAACTGATTTTTTAAAAATATTTTTATTAGAAAAGTGAGTTTCCAAAACAATCATGCATAACATGCAGAATTCCCATACATCACCACTCCACCAGCACCTTGCATGGTTGTGGAACATTTGTTACAGCTTATGAAAGAACATCATCAAAATATTACTATTTTGGGGGAACTTTCAGGAAGATGGAGGATTAGAGAGGGAGAGGGATCACTTCTCTCCCAGGAAAAATAGCCAGAAGACAGGCATAGATTCTCTAGAGGGCTGCTCTGAAGCAAGACACCACCCACAAAAGAGAGGGGCAAAGGAAAAGAGTCTCAACTGGCTGGAAAAATCACATAAATAAAGCTGCAGCAGCAGCAGCAGCAGCTGGCAGTCATCTCCCACCCTCGGCATAACAGCAGTCTGTGGACTACAGGGGCTGTGAATGAGGAGGTTGTAGGAGTCCTCTTCCCCAAGACAGGGGAGAGGGAGGGACACAGCCTACAGCAAATTCAGATTTTGGCCAGCGAACCTGGTCTGTTGCATTGGAAGGGTCGCACACTTCCAGGACAGGTGGGACCACTACATTGTTTGCTGTGAGAGCTGGCAGGGAGCTAAAGATAATCTGCCTTCTCAAACATCCTGCCTGGGCTGGTTGCTCAGGAGGCAAAGGGAGTGAGGGTGCAGTCAGCCAAGGAGGAGAAAAACTTATGAGAAAGTTTGTTTGTGAGGCTTGACCCACCCTAAGAACTTTGCTTCTGTATCACCTGATGGTGCAAATCTAACAAAAACTGGAGCAGAAATAAATGAAATTGAGAAGGAAAAAAAAGAGAGAGAGAGAGAAAGAAAAATCAACAAAACCAAAAGCTGGTTCTTTGAGAAGATCAATAAAATCACAAGCCCTTAGCCAGACTAAGAAAGAAATAAAGAGAGAAGATGCAAATAAATAAAATCAGGAATGAAAGTAGGGATATTACGAGTCACCCCACAGAAATAAAAAGAATCGTAAGAGTATATTATGAGAAACTGTATGCCAACAAATTAGACAACCTAGATGAAATGGACAAATTCCTACAGATGTACAACCTATACTGACTCTACAAGAAATACGGGAACTCAACAAACCAATCACAAGTGAAGAAATTGAATCAGTCATCAAAAACCTTCTAACAAAAAAAAGTCCAGGACCAGATGGCTTCACAAGTGAATTCTACCAAACATTTCAATTAGAATTAATACCAATCCTGTTTAAACTCTCCCAAATAATTAAAAAGAAGGAAAAATTACCCAACACATTTTATGATGCCAACATCACCCTAATACCAAAGTCATATAAAGATACCATAAGAAAAGAAAATTACAGAGCAATCTCTCTAATGAACACAGTTGCAAAAATTCTCAACAAAATACTTGCAAAAAGAATCCAACAGCATATCAAAAGAACTATATACCATGATCAAGTGGGTTTTATTCCTAGTATGCAAAGATGGTTCAACATAAGAAAATCAATTAACATAATATACCACATTAACAAATCAAAGGGGAAAAAACATGATAATTTCAACTGATGCAAAAAAGGCATCTGACAAAATCCAGCATCCTTTCTAGACAAAAAACATTTCAAAAGACAAGGATAGAAAGAAAGTTCCTTAACATAATAAAGGGTATATATAAAAATCCCACAACCAACATCTTACTCAATAGGGAGAGGTTGAAAGCTTTCCCTCTAAGATCAAGAACAAGACAATGATGGCCACTAGAAATTCTATCAAGAGCAGTTAGGCAAGAAAAAAGAAATAAAAGACATTCAAATTGGAAAAGAGGAAGTAAAACACTCACTATTCACAGACAGCATGATCCTATACTTAGAAAATCCCTAAAAAGCTATTAGAGCTAATAAATGAGTTCGGCAAAGTGGTAGGATACAAGATGAACACGCAAAAATCAGTAGTGTTTCTACACACTAGTAATGAGCAAGCTGAGGAGGAAATCAAGAAAAAAAATTCCATTTACAAGAACAAGAAAAAAGACTCAAATACCTAGGAGTTCATTCAACCAGGAATGTAAAGGATCTGCATTCAGAAAACTACAAAGCATTGGTAAAAGAAATCAAAGAAGACCTAGACAAATGGAAGGATATTACATGCTCATGGACTGGAAAACTAAGTAGCATGAAGATGTCAATTCTACCCAAACTGATTTATAGATTCAACACAATACCAATCAAAATTCCAACAGACTACTTTACAAAAATAGAAATGTAAATTACCAAATTTATTTGGAAGAGAAAGGGGTCCCAAATAACCAAAGTCATCCTAAAAAAGAAGAGCAAAGTTGGAGGACTCATGCTTCCTGACCTTGAAGTATACTATAAAGTTACAGTGGTTAAATCAGCATGGTATTGGCAAAAAGACAGGCACAAATTGATCAATGGACTCAAACTGAGAATTCAGAAAGAGACCCTCACCTCTATGGTTAATTGATTTTTTTTTTTAAATCAATTTTATTGATATATAGTAATAAACCATACAATTCCTCCAAGGTGTACAATCAATGATATCTGCTATAATCACATAGTTGTGTATTCATCACTTCAATCATTATTAGAACATTTTCATTATTTCAATATTAATAATAATAAGCAAAAAAAAGGACAAACAAGAAAATTCCTCTCCTCTCAATCTCTATATGCTTTCTCCCACTATACATAGCTGCTATTTCTGGCTATTCTACCCACAGTATATAATCAATGGCTTTTAGTAAAATCACAACAGGTCAACTGATTTTTGATAAGTATACCAAGTCCACTTTTCCAAGACAGAACAGTCTCTTCAACAAATGGTGCTGGAAAAACTGGATATCCGTAACCAAAAGAATGAAAGAAGACCCCTATCTCACTACCTATAAAAGAATCAACTCAAAATGGATCAAAGACCTAAATATAAAAGCCAGGACCATAAAAATCCTAAAAGATAATGTAGGGAAACATCTACAAGACCTTGTAGTAGGTGGGGGTCTCTTAAACCTTACACCCAAAGCATGAGCAACAAAAGAAAAAAAAAGAGATAAACAGGTCTTCTGGGAAGATGGCGGACTAGTAAGACACAGGAATCTCTTCTCCAGAAAAATAGCTAGAGGACAAGCTGAAACAGCCCGGAAAAAGATCTTCTAGGGTTTAGGACAGCAGGTGAAGGCTGCACACCACCCAGAGGAGAGAGGGACAGAAGAGGGAAATCACGACAACAGAACCGTGAGTTGCAAGTAGCAGCTTCTGCAGCTGCCGGCACCCTCCCCCACACACTTCAGAATTCTTGGGCCTCTGGGCCTGCGACCACAGACAAAGGGGGCTCCAGGGATCTACCACTCCCGGAAAGGGGAGAGAGAGGGACACAGCCTTAGGCTGACTCAGGTTCTAAACTGAAATTTGGGCTGCGGAGCACCACGGATCCTTCCACACGGCGGTTTACCCTGGGAGCCTAGAAAGGACTGGAGAAATCCGACCCTCACAACCTCCCTCTCTTCTAGCTTGGACTAATTGTTGAGGACTCCACTGGAGAGGGGAGAGAGAGCCTGGGGCTGACCCTGCTTTTGACTCCCAGGTTTGGTCTGCCCAGTCCCGAGAGCCCTTCCAGGCAGGGTGGGGCTGCACCATTGTTTGCCTTGGAGCCTGCAAGGGGCTAAAGATATACAAACCTCCCAATCTCCTCCTCTACTAACAGGGACTGATTGTTGAGGATTCAGAAGGGAGTGGAAATATTTCCTAGATGGGAAAAGGGGGGCGCTATGAGAAAAGTCTGGAGAACTGTCTCAGAAAGTTTGAATCACAGGGCTCTTAGCCCCAAGACAGGAAACTCTATCACATTGATCTCGTCTGTGTCACAACAAATACGCTCCGACCAGGCATTGAATTGAGAGCTGCCAACAAGCGCCATCTCCTGGCAGACCAAGGAAGTGTACATAAGAATATTAATAAGTAAGAGAGGCTTTTCCTGGCCTCTATAGCCTCCCTGCCCAAGGCCCTAGGAAACGACTCTACAACCAATTAGTGGGTCCAGTGCCCAGTTTTGAGCAACCAGCAGAACAATCCTAACAATCAAGGTTGAGCCAAAAATCAAAGAGCTGTGGGAACTCACACCTCCTGGCACTAAAACCCCATAAAAAAGAAAGAGATAGAGCATCTAAGTAAAATACAAACTAACCAGATGCCTAAGCACCAGCAAAAGATTACGAGCCATACTAAGAAAATAGAAGACATGGCCCAAGAAAAGGAATACAGCAAAGTCCCAGAAGAGATGCAGGATTTGAGAGAACTAATCAGTGAGATGACCACAAATTTCCAAAATCAAATTAATGAGATGAAAGAGAATATAGTTAAAGTGATAAATGATATTAAGAAGTCATTGAGCGAACGCAAAGAAGAATTTGAAATCCTGAACAGAAAAGTAACGGAGTTCATGGGAAGGAAAGACACAAGAGATGAAGTCAAAAACACATTTGAGGCATATAACAGCAGACTCAAAATGATAGAAGAAAGAATAAGTGATACCGAAGACAGAGCAGCTAAAATTGAAGAGAGAAAAGAACAGAGAGAAAAAAGAATGGAAAAAATTGAGCAGGGGCTCAGAGAGTTGAATGACAACACAAAACACAAGAACATACGTGTCATGGGAGTTCCAGAAGGGGAAGAGAAAGGAAAAGGGGCAGAAAGAGTATTTGAGGGAATAATAGCTGAAAATTTCCCAACTCTCACAAAAGAAATGAACTTACATGTCCAAGAAGCATACCGTACCCCAATGAGAATAAATCCAAATAGACCTACCCCAAGACACATTATTCAGAATGTCAAATGTAAAAGAAAAAGAGAAAATTCTCAGAGCAGCAAGAGAGAAGCAAACGATCACGTACAAAGGACGTCCAGTAAGACTTTGTGCAGATTTCTCTTCAGAAACCATGGAGGCGAGAAGACAGTGGTATGATACAATTAGGAACTGAAAGAGAAAAACTGCCAGCCGAGAATTCTTTATCCAGCAAAACTGTCCTTTAAATATGAAGGTGAATATAAAGTATTCACAAACAAACAGAAACTAAGAGAGTTTGCAAAAAAGAATCCACCTTTGCAGGAAATATTAAAGGAAACCTTAGAACCTGAAAGAAAAAGACAGGAGAGAGAGGCTTGGAGGAGAGTATAGAAGAAAGAAAAGCAGAAAGGATAACCAAAAGAGTAAAAAGAGAGACAAAAATAAGATGACATATGAAAACCAAAGAATACAATGGAGGAAATAAATAGTGCATTTTCAGTAATATCATTGAATGTGAATGGATTAAATTTCCCAATCAAAAGATACAGGCTGACAGAATGGATAAAAAAACATGAGCCATCCATATGCTGCTTACAAGAAACTCACCTCAGACCCAAGGATACAAACCGGCTGAAAGTAAAAGGTTGGAAAAGGATACTCCACGCGAATAGTAAACAGAAAAGAGCAGGGGTAGATATACTAATATCAGACAAAACAGACTTCAAATGCAAAAAAGTGGTAAGAGATGCGGAAGGCCATTATATATTAATAAAAGGGACAATCCTCCAGGAAGATATAGCAGTCATAAATATCTATGCACCTAATCGGGGTGCCCCAAAATATATGAGACAAACTCTGGCAAAACTGAAGGGAGAAACAGACATTTCTACAATAATCGTTGGAGACTTCAACACCCCTCCCACATCATTAGATAGAACTAGACAGAAGATCAACAAGGAAACAGAGAACTTGAACAATATGATAAACAAGTTAGACCTAACAGACATATACAGAACACTGCATCCAAACTCAGCGGGTTATACATTCTTCTCAAGTGCCCATGGATCTTTCTCCAGGATAGACCACATGTTAGGTCACAATACAGCTCTCAATAAATATAAAAAGATTGAAATTATACAAAGTACCTTCTCAGATCATAAAGGAATGAAACTAGAAATCAATAACAGACCGGAAAAAAGTAAATTTGCAAATGTGTGGAGACTGAACAACACACTCCTAAATATTCCGTGGGTCAAAGAAGAAATTGCAAGTGAAATCAGTAAATAGATCGAGACAAATGAAAATGAGAACACAACGTATCAAAACTTATGGGATACAACAGCGAAGGCAGTCTTGAGAGGGAAATTTATAGCCCTAAATGCCTATATTAAAAAACAAGAAAGAGCTAAACTCAAAGATTTAACTGAATAACTTGAAAAACTAGAAAAAGAACAGCAAACCAATCCCAAAGCAAAAAGAAGGAAAGAAATAATAAAATTAGAGCAGAAATAAATGAAAATGAGAACAGAAAAACAATAGAGAAAATCAACAAAACCAAAAGCTGGTTCTTTGAGAAGATAATAAAATTGACAAACCCCTCGCTAGACTAACAAAGAAAAAAAGAGAGAAGATACAAATAAATACAATCAGAAATGAAAGGGGGGAAATTACAAATGACCTCACAGAAATAAAAAGAATCATAAGAGGATATTATGAGAAACTATATGCCACCAAACTAGACAACCTGGATGAAATGGACAAATTTCTAGAAACTCATAACCAACCTACACTGACACAACAAGAAATACAAGAACTTAACAAACCAATCACAATTAAGGAGATTGAATCTGTCATAAAATATCTCCCAGCAAAGAAAAGTCCAGGACCAGATGGCTTCACAGGTGAATTCTACCAAGCATTTCAAAAAGAATTAACACCAATCCTGTTTAAACTCTTCCAAAACATTGAAGAGGACAGAAAATTACCCAACACATTTTATGAAGCCAACATCACCCTAATACCAAAGCCAGATAAAGATTCCACAAGAAAAGAAAATTACAGACCAATCTCTCTAATGAACATAGATACAAAAATTCTCAACAAAATACTTGCAAATCGAATCCAACAGCATATCAAAAGCCTTATACATCACGACCAAGTGGGATTTATTCCTGGTATGCAAGGCTGATTCAACATAAGAAAATCAATCAATGTAATACACCACATTAACAAATTGAAGGAAAAATATCACATGATCATCTCAATAGATGCAAAAAAGGCATTTGACAAAATCCAACATCCTTTTTTGATAAAAATACTTCAAAAGATAGGAATAAAAGGAAAATTCCTCAATATGATAAAAGGCATATATGAAAAACCCACAGCCAACATCATACTCAATGGGGAGAGGTTGAAAGCTTTCCCCCTAAGATCAGGAACAAGACAAGGATGCCCACTGTCACCACTGTTATTCAACATTGTACTAGAAGTTCTAGCTAGGGCAATTAGACAAAAAAAAAATTAAAGGCGTCCAAATAGGAAAAAAGGAAGTAAAACTCTCACTGTTTGCAGATGACATGATCCTGTATTTAGAAAATCCTGAAGTATCCACAACAAAGCTACTTGAATTAATAAATGAGTTCAGCAAAGTGGCAGGATACAAGATCAACACGCAAAAGAACATGGAAATTATGTTAGTGAAGTAAGCCAGGCACAAAAGGACAAATATTGTATGCTTTTGCTATTATGAGCTAAATATAATGAGAAAACTCATGGAATTAAGAGCTAAAATATTAAGTCACCAGAGAATAGAATGTGGTTAGAGAGTGGAAAGCTAAGGTTTCATCTGTGCAGAATTGGTAAAAAGTTGTTTGGAAATGAATAGAAATAGTGAAAGCACATCATAGGATTTTTAATTAGTGCTAACATATGGGTATGATAGTAGGTTGTTTTTTGTTTTTTTGGAGTAATAAAAATGCTCTAATATTGATTGAAAGAATGAATGCAAAACTGTGATTATACCAAATGCCACTGATTGTAATGATTTAGATAAATTATATGGTTTACGAACAAAAAACATAATAGGGTGGGTTGGGGGAAAAATACACCAAATGTAAGATATGGACTAATTAGTAGAATACTTTGACAAGGCTCTTTCATAATTTGTTACAAATGTTTCACAACAATGCAAGGTATTGGTGGTGGAGTGATGTATGGGAACCCTGTTATGTTATGCATGTTTGTTTTGTAAGTTCAAAACTTTTTACTATACATTTATTGCTTAGGTTCATGTATGAAAGATATACTTCAGTAAGTTTTTTAAAAATATTATTTTTATATATATATACTAACTATGGTCCACAACTTACATCTGTAATACTTTTTCCATACAATCCCCTATTATTAACACCATGTATTAGTACTGAACATTTGCTATAGTTCATAAAAGAACATTCTCTTATTTGTACTACTAACCACAGTACAACTTCCACCACATGGTTCACTGTGTTATATACAGTCCCCTTCCTTGTACAAACCATCCAAAATGTACACTCAACGGCATTCACTTTTATCACAGAGTTGTGCAGTCATTGCCTAAGTAAATTTTTTAACATCTTCCTTAGTCCAAAAGAAAAAATCTCATTCACTCCTTTACTGACCCTTAGCATTGAAATTAGTACCTTCTTTGACACTGATGCAAGAATATTACAATATTGCTGTTATGTTTAGTCCATAAGTTACATTAATTGTATTTTTCCCATGCATTACCATATTCTTATCATTGTAATAATGACACACATTTATTCTAGTTCTAGAAGAATATTCTTGTATTTGTACTATTAACCACAATTGTCATCCACCACCAGGTTCACTTTGCTATACAGTCCCTAGATTATTCTCTAGCTTTATTTCAACTGACATTTATGTCCCTATACTACCCCTTTTCGGCCACAACCACATTTATAAAACAGCTTTTGTTAGTTCTACTCACTATAATGTGTTACCATCACTTCTATCCTTTTCCACACTTTTACAAGTCAAGCTAATTAAAATTCTACATACATTAAGCATCAGTACCCTATTCTCAGCCCTCATCCTATCTCCTAGTAACAGATATACTCCAGATTTTAACTTCTTCTTTTTATTCTTCATATTTAGTTCATATTAATGAGACCATAAAATATTTGTCCTTTTGTGTTTGGCTTATTTCACTCAGCATAATGTCCTCAAGGATCATCCATGTTACCATATGTGTCCTAATTTCATTTCTTCTTTCAGCAGCATAGTATTCCATCATATGTATATACCACATTTTGATTATCCATTCATCAGTTGATGGATACTTGGGTTGTTTCCATCTTTTGTCAATTGTGAATAATGCTGCTATGAACATCAATGTTCAAGTGTCTATACCCATCACTGTTTTCAGCTCTTCTGAATATATTCCTAGTAGAGGGATTGCCGTATCATATAGCAGTTCTATATTTAGCTTCCTGAGTAACCACTTAACTGTCTTCCATGGAGGGGGCACCATTCTACATTCCCACCAACAGTGAAGGAGTGTTCCTATTTCTCCACATCCTCTTCAGCACTTGTAGTTTGTGTGCTCTTTTATCATTGAGTTGTATGATCTCTTTACATAGCATGGAAATCAAACATAGCCAACGGATTTTTGACAAGGGGGAAAGATCACTCAATCGGGAAGGAATAGCCTCTTCAATAAATGGTGCTGGTAAAACTGGATCTCTGTATGCAAAAGAATTAATGTGAGCCCCTAACTCACACCATACATAAAAATCAACTCAAAATGGATCAAGGATTAAATATAAGAGCCAGAACTATAAAACTCTTAGCAGAAAATGTAGGGAAGCATCTTCAGGACCTTGTGTTTGGTAATGATTTCTTAAGACTTTATACACAAAGCATAAGCAATGGAAAAAAAGAAAAGAAAAATGGCTCCTCCTTGAAATTAAAATCTTTAGTTCCTCAAAGAACTTTATCATGAAAGGACAACCTACATAATGGGAGAAAATATTTGGAAGCCACTTATCTGAAAATATCCAGAGTATATAAGAAATACTTCAACTCAACAAAAAGACAAACAACTCAATTAAAATAAGGACAAAAGATTTGAAAAGGCATTTCTCTGAAAAAGCTATACAAATGGCCAAATTACACATGAAAAGATGCTCACCATCATTAGCTATTAGAAATGCAAATCAAAACCACAATGAGCTACCATTTCACACCCACTAGAAAGGCTACTATTAAAAAAACAGAAAGGAGTGGGAGTGGGAGTAGGTCTGTGGTTTGAGTGCCTGCTTCCCATGTATAAGGATTCGAATTCAACTCCTAGTTCCTCTTTTAAAAAAAACGAAACAACCAAAAAATCCCAGAAAATTACAAGTGTTGCAGAGGATGCAGAGAAATAGGAATACTTATTCATTGCTGGAGGAAGACAGTTTGGCAGTTCCTCAGAAAGTATAGAATTACCATATGACCTACCAATCCAACCTTTAGGTATATATACCCAAAAGAACTGAAAGCAGGGATTCAAACAGATAATTGCACACCACTGTTCAGAGCAGCATTATCACAATTGCCAAAAGATGGAAGCAACCCAAGTGGCCGATGGATGGATAAACAGTATGTGGCATAAACACACTATGAAATATTCAGCTCTAAAAAGGAATGAAGTCCTGATACATGCTACAACATGGATGAACTCTGCAGACAACATGTTGAGTGAAAAAAAACTGACACAAAAGGACAAATATTTTATGATCTCACTGATATGAAATAACTAGAATAAGCAAATTCACAGAGTCGGAATCTAGAATACAGGTTACCAGCAGATGGGATAGAGATAGGAACAGGGAGTTAAGGCTTTAAAATGCACCGAATTTCTATTGGGGATGACGAAAAAGTTTTGGTAATGGATGGTGGTGATAGTAGCACAACACTGAGAACATAATGAAGAGTACTGAATTATATGTTTGAATGGTTAAAAGGGGAAATTGAAGGTCAAATATGTTATAAGAGTGAAAAAAACACCATGGAACTGCACAACTCAAACAGTGAACCCTAAGTTAAACCACAGTTAATAGCACAATTATAAAAATGTGCTTTCATCAACTGTAACAAATGTACCACACCAAAGAAAGATGTTCATATATGGGAACTCTGTATTTGATGAACGAAAGACAAGAAAGAGAAGAAAGAAAGAAAGAAAATGAGAATGCCTTAACTGGTCTTTTATCCTTCACAGTTACCTTTTAAAGTTCTCGGAGAATTCTCAAAAGTACATAATTTTTCTTGAGTTCCTGTCTTGGGGTTCATATATTTTCAGGGAAGGATGGTAAATATCAGCAGTTAGGAGAGCTAGGATGGACGAAATATCACAGAATGCTTTCAACTTTCATTCTCTAGTTTGTCGAGGAAGGTCATCTGAGGACCCCTATACATTCTTTTCTTATTGCTGAGAAGTGCTTTTACAGCCTATCCCTTCAAACAGTGTGACCAACAGTAACAGGAATGAATCATTAAAACAAAGGTCTTGAAAGCAGACAGAAAAATCATATTTAGTATTTTAGCCATATACTACCCCATTCCTAGTGTCAGAGAAAATAACAAAGAAATAAATCAAATAGAGAATAGAAAATAAATTCAACAGAATCCTATTTCCATATGTGAACTTCAGTATTACAGATTTTAAATAATTATTCTTTGGTTAAAAAAGAAGAAATGATGAGATAAAATTTCAAGAGTAAAGTATCAAATAGTTGCTACAATTCACAACATGCCAGTACAGCAAATATGCCTCCTTTCCTACCTATAAACTTCATCTTTACTACCTGTGTAGGGAGCAGAAATAAAAGCAGTAACATTTTTTATATTTCACTTCAATTTAGTATTTTAAATTTAACATAACATCATAAGCATTTTAAATTTTTCTCAGTCGTTATAAGTACCATTGTAAGGCCTACATAATCCTTTTTTCAAGAGCCTATCACTATGCAAAGGCATTTTTCTTTCATTTGGATTTTTATAAAAATTAAATTGCTAGAAGTGAGATTTTTGAATTAAAGAATGCAGGTGTTTTTATGGTTAGTGATACACATGGTCAACCTGTTTTCCAAAAAGACTCTAGCAATTTAGACTTTATTAATAAATACATACCTCACTCTATATTTGCCAGCAATGGATATATTTTTTTTATATTTGCTAATATACTAGGCAAAAAACAGTTCACCGTAACTAAGGAAGTTGACCTTTAATGTCTATTTATAAACTTTTTAACATTGTGAATTGTGCACTCATGTTGATTTATCTTCTTCCAAATTATGCAACACAATAGTATTCTATCTGCCTTAAAACTATCTCACTCAAATTTTAAGCAATGTCTTCTAGTTCCAGTGACTGCGAATTTGTGAAAAAGTTCATGTTTGCCCCATAAGAATGCTCCTAGATAGATTCTGATATCTTGATATTTTAATGGATATGTCTGAAATCTACATTTATCAAATGATTCTCAGTTTCACCAAAAATTTTGGCTTAATTATGCACTGCCGTTATGTAAGTTCAAAAAAAAATTTGTGACATTACCTTTTCCTCATTTATTATAGCCGAATCTGGATCCCTTCTTTTCTTCTTCGATTTTTTATCTTTACTTTGTTTTGTGTTAGAAGTCTGATAAGATTGCAAATCTACTCGAGAGTGAAATTGGTATCGACCACTTTCCACATCACAGTAATAATAAATTCCAGTGGAAGGATCATAATATAGTTGATTTTCCTTTCAAAATCAAGAAAACAAGTTCTAGTCATGTAAAGCTAAATAAAATAGAAAAATAAACATGAAAATGCCAAATACATTCAAATAGAGCAAATGTTTAAGAACTAAATTTTCTGAAGATAATGAAGATAACAGTTTAAAGAATGTTTGTGATTTTCCAAAATACTTTATTTTTCATTATCTGCTGCTCTAATTTTCCTAATGTGAAAAATGAATAAATCCAATATTAAATAGAATTATATGAAATTGCCAGTATTTCACATTTTCCACTTTCAGGAATAGCAATTTCATATGGTTCAATATATTAACAAAAACTGATGAATAGAAACCTTTTTGAAGGCATGAAACCTAATGCATGCACCAAAAAAAGCTGACGATATATAATCAATTTCAAATTCATTATCCTTAATGATTACACGATAATTGTTTAGTGGTATAAACCTCAAAACCCTCCTCTCAATGTAATACAACAAAGATTTGCCATTTAACGCACATTACTAAAACTCACTAAAGAAACATTTGAAAATAAAGCTAAGCTCATAAATATCACATAACATGCTGTATAAAGAAATCAATAAACAATTGTCTTCACTAATTAATTTTAAAGTAAGGATTTATGAGTAAAGCCACCATGCAAAAATGAATTTTTCCAAATTATGGATTAAAAACTAGAAAGATAAAATTATGTAATCACCTGCATTTATTAGATACTGGCCAATACTCCATAACCAAGATTTAATTGAACATTCTATATTTTATTTATATCATAAATCCATGCAGACCAGACCTGGAAAGATCTTATGATGTACTGAGATTGAGCAACTACAACTTCCTGAAAAAGAATATTTTTCTAACTGTTAATACTATAGTAGTCAATTGCCTTTAACCATGCATTTGGCAGATTTCTTACAAAAATATTTAGAATTCTCACTAGCTTTCTTTAATCTAAAACTGAATAGAAGTTTCCTTATCTTTTTCTTTCTTTCTAGTGATAATGAAGCATTTATAACTCAAAATTTTTTTAATTTTTATGTAAAATAACGAAGACTAATGTCATTTACTTGGAAACTCTGTATTTTCATACAAACCAAATAAATAATAGTTATTCCCTTTGGTGATAACAGTTTAAACATTTATTTTCTAAGTATTAATTAGTATTCTAAATTAGCATACCCCTGAAAGAAAACCCTCTCTTCACAAAAAGGATTTACAAAGTCTATCATGTGTAGACTGAGAAGCTAATGAAATTCTTCATCTTAAATAAGATATTTAGTATCATCATTATATTCCCTAGATTAATTAGCAATGGCTCCAGTAACTGGGATGATGAACATCTGTTGTACTGTGGGGCTACATTCTGTAATTCCCAAAGACCAGATCACATTCCTAGACCCTTGAGGTGAAGAAAGTGGGTATGTGAGTTCCATCATCATTGTAATCAAATCTGGAATGAAACCCAATTAAGTGTCACATTTCAGCAGCCATAGCACTGTATTTTCTGTATAAGAACTTTATTTTCTGGTTTTGTCCTAGTCAGTGGTACATTACATTTCTATTCCACACTAATTCCCCAGTTCTCACTGCTGACAGACTGATTTTTTTTTTTCAAAAATGTTTTATGATCTATTTAAAAACCAAAGACTTAAAAAACAATTACCAATAATAAACATGTTACTGATAATTCAAGAAAAAGATTTCTTCTTTAGCAAGATATGGATGCATAGATAAATATTTTTTAAAATTAAAATTAGAATTAACAATCTCACTTTCTTATAAATTCTATGAAGAAATAATAGTTTAGGTTTTTAAACGCTTCACTACTTTTATAACAATGTAATTCATTATTTACCTTTATTAATAAAAGTTCTAACACTTTAGTAATATTACTTTATATATAAAAGGTTATTAGGCCTCTTTAAAATATTAGCCTATTATAACCACAATTAATAACTTACCTTATTTAATTAAAAACCTAGAAGTACAGCATCATAGGTTATTTTGTAACTTTTTACTCTTGTCGAAAAGTTCTGAATCAAACAGTTTTTAAATATAGCTTCATGCTTTTATTATTTCAACATAGGCCTTAATATTTGTTATTAAGCAGTCAAGCATATAACCATAAAGTACTAAAAAGTACGAGGTACTTACAGAATCATAATAGAAACCAGTGCTATGGTCAAAATACAAGCCAGTATTTTCATCATAACTAAATCCAGTCTGTGATACAGCAGCTTCTGCTGCAGCTCTCAAACTTTCAGCTAATGATGAGCCTTCTAAGGATGTATCTTCAGATGCTAATGCAGATGCTGGCTCCTAGGTAAGAGATAGTCATGTGAAATGAAACAAAAGCTTCTGTGTTATCAGCTTAATGTTAGCAGACTTCAAACAATGAATAGACTTAAAAGCTATGTTTAAATAATAAGATTTCAATTCTCACAATGGAAAGAGATGGCTATTGATTACAATTTGATCTACTTTAAAAACAATTTACTAGTGTGTCAGTTAATTCAATTTTAACTAAAAGTGAGTGAGTGACAGTTATTTAAAAATAAATATGAGTGACGGATGTGGCTCAAATGGTTGGGCGTCCGTCTTCCATATGGAGGGACCCGGGTTTGATCCCTGGGACCTTGCAGTAAAAATAAATAAATAAATAAATAAATAAACAAACAAACAAACAAATATGATACCACAGGAAAGCAATCCACAAAATACAGACCCTCAAAAATCATAGACAAATTATCTAGATTCTTCAATAATTATATGTTCAAAAGGGGGAAAGACTTAAAAAGAGATAGAAGGGAAAGATATAAATTAAATGAGAAGTATCACATGTCAATCAGTTTCACGGTATAGATCCTGGGATCCTGATTTAAACAAACTGTAAAAAAGCAAATTTATAAAACAATCAGGGAAATGTGAACACGACAGAATATTTGACAAAAAGGAAGAGTTAAAAAAAAAGATGAAAAAGCAGAGCAGGTGTAGCTCAGTGGTTGAATGTCTGCTTCACATAAACAAGGTCCTGGGTTCAATCCCTGGAACCGCCTTAAAAAAAAAAAAAAAAAAAGTGTGAAACTGGTATTGTGGTTGTTATAAAAAGCAAACAAACAAGCATCCTTGTATTTTACATAAAGACAATGAAATCTTTAGAGGTGACATGATACCTGAGATATACTTAAAATAACATGGGAAGAGGGAAAATGAGTCAGGGTACAGATGTAAAAAATTGGCCAAGAGTTGATGAGTGTTGCATATATGAGGGTTCAAAATACTACTTACTGTCTGCTTTTGTATATGCTTGAAATTTTCCATAATAAAAGTTTCTTTTTAATGTAAAACCAGCGTAGTAGATATTTCCTATTCCTCATCAATAATTCACAAAACAATAGATTCTGAAGGGAAAAATGGCTATTTATACAGTCAATAATAATATATATTAATCTATTTTAAGGCTCCTTGTATTTTATTTTTAGGTAATTATATTCATTGTCTTTGGATAATTGTCCCAAGTTTTTTTCATTGATTTGAAGTCAAAATATCTAACATAAATCATGACAAATTTTGTTTTTGTTCATGTACATTATAAATTTTTGGAAATGAACAGAGCAGGAAAACAATTACACATATGAACAAGTTCTAATTTTGTTTCTCAAAACCTGTAATATTCTTTGCATAATTATATATAAGAATGTTTACGACCCTTTTATGGACCAAAAAAGCCTATTTCACTATATAGTAAAAACAACTAAAAAAGACAAGTTCTTAGGCATCGACAATTTCATGTTTAGCATTTTATTACCTGTGAGTTTGAGATGAAATGTTCCTCTTGTCCACATTTATCATTTTTTGCTATACCAGTGCCAGGGTAAGCATCATTTTCTATTTGTGACTGTTCTTTAGAATTAAAAGTAGAAGCTTCTATATCTTGACCTTGTTGAAATGAGAGTTCAGTTGCTTTATGTGGAAGACTAACATCCTTATAGTATGTCTGATAATAATAATCTGTAGCAAAAACAAATTAAGTGATTTCATATTAGAATAGTGTATACAGAAAAGACTTAATTCTAAAACATTGACACTGAACACAAAACAGCACACACTGCAAACAAATCAGTATGTTGAGAATTGCACACATTTTAAAAGAGAAACTGTCAGCACACATTACTCTGCAGATGTAGCTATGATTCTGATGTCACTGTCACTACCTCAGCCATCAAGCTAAAAAAAAAACCAAAAGGCAAGCAGATTTGGATTTTCTACAGCAATATATAAAAAGGAAATAGGTGGGTAAGTTGTGTTCTGTCAAAAAATCTTGGTAACTCTTTACTTCTGAACACATACTTTAACATCAGTTTATCAACTGACAAAAAAATAAAGACAAGAAATCAGGCACTGATATTTCTATCAGATTTCTCTCATGATGCTGACATTTAAAAATATATAATATACAATATATGCAGTAATAGTACTGTTGCTATGTGTAGCAATTTAGCTTAACAATGCCTAAAACAAGGCAAAATTTAATGGGAAAAGATAACTTCTTGTGATCCATGTTTATTAAACTCAGTAGCTCAGTGATTTTGCTTCATGACATAATGCCAATGATGAGGACAAGTTATATTAACCATTCCCAGAAGGGCCTAACAGACTAGCAGTGAACACAGTGCTAAGTAGAACACATCAAGAAAACATGTGCCCTTGAGATGAGAGGCTAGATGAGAATAGATGGGTCACTGCATGGCAAAAATTACTGAGTGGAGGATGGGCAAGATGGTGGCAGAGTAGGGAGCTCCAAGAGTCAACTTGTCCTACAGGACAGTTAGTAATCACCCAGAGCTACCTAAAGCACCTGTTTGGGGGCTTCCAGGACACCAGAAGAACATCTTGCAACATCCTTGAAAGAATGGAAGGAGGAGACTGCACATCTGCAGAGAAGATTCATGAGAAGAACACTCCAAGCCGCAGAGATCAGTGCCCATATGCCATTGACAGCGCAAGCCACCTCGGGAGACTCCATTTCCCAAAAACAGGGAAGAAATAGCTGGACACCAACTTCAGTTACTGATTAGTAAATTCGGCGGGCTAAAGTATAATCCTAAGAACAGCTAAAGTTTGAACCTGTCCAAGTCAGAAAGAGGCCGGTAGCCACCATTTTAACTCTGCCCCAGGCATGAGGGAGAGCAGGGCTAACTGAAAATCACAGTGCTGG
Organism: Tolypeutes matacus; assembly: GCA_026826555.1. Lineage (NCBI taxonomy): Eukaryota > Metazoa > Chordata > Mammalia > Cingulata > Chlamyphoridae > Tolypeutes > Tolypeutes matacus. Next base: position 7,887,071 of record JAKSZT010053785.1, read on the forward strand.
TATGGACTGGCTTCTTTCCATCCAGATCAGATTGCAGCTCTAGCCTAATCCCTAGCTCCATCTCCAGCAGGGAGGAAGCTGGGGGGACCTGCACCATCCTCTCTGGGAAACTGCAGGTGCATTTGGCCGGCACAGACTGAATAGTCGAACACCTGGGGCTCCATCTCTGTACCCCAAATAGGATAGGACAGGAGCTGTGTTTCCTCAGCTGCTCTGAAAAACCGCAGGTGCTTTCAGCCCACACAAGCTGGTTTGTTAAGTGCCTTCAATTCCATCTCCACCTCTCCAATCCCATAGGATAGGAGGGATCTGGTGTTACTTCAGCCTCTCTGGGAAACTGTAGGTGCTTTCAGCCTGCAGGCTTGATACTCAGGCACCCATAGCTCCATCCCCACCACCCAAGAGGATAAGAGGGGAGCTGGATTTCCTCAACCTTTCTGGGTAACTGAAGGTGCTTTCAGCCTACACAGACAGAATAGTTGGACACCTATAGCTCCATCCCTGCTCACAAGTAAGGTAGGAAGGGGCTGGTGTTTCCTCAGCCTCTCTGAACAACGGCAGGTACTCTCGGCCTACAAGGACTGAATTATTGGGGACCTGTGGATCTACCTCCACCTCCCAAAAGGACAGGAGAGAGCTGGTGCTTCCTCAGCCTCTCTGGGCAACGGCAGACACTTTCAGACTACACGGACTGAACTGGTGGGCGTCAGGGGTTCCGTTCCCGTCCCCTAAAGGGCAGAAGGGACAGTACTCCCTCAGCCTCTCAGGGCCCACATGAATTAGATTGTTGGGCAGCTGACAGTCTATCCCCACCCCTGGTGGGGTGGGGGGGGACAATGCTACATCAGTCTACCTGGGTACCTGCAGTCATTTTGGACCTGCACACACAGCATAGATTGCTGACCACATCTGCAGCTCCATCCCTGCTCTAGGCAGGGGAGGAAAGGGCATGAAGCAGTCTCTCTGGGCAACTACAGATGGTCTTGGCCTGCATGACTTGGATTATTACACATGGCTGTGGCTCTGTCCCTACCCCAGGCAAAGGAGAAAGGTGGGAGAAGCTTCACTGGTTCCTGGGGCAACATGGACAGCATCAGCCTCCACAGCTTACAGCACCAACTATATCCTTGCCTCCTACTATGCAACCAACAAGGGAGAAAGGGCAAGAAAACCCTAAAGAAAGAAACTGTACCCGAAATAAATACATCTAGTAAGCCAGATGCCAGGACACCAACAAAAAGTTACAATCCATACCTAGAGACAGGAAGATATGGCCCAGTTAAAGGAACAAAATAAGCTCCAGATGACATAGAGTAGTAGAAACAACTAATCACAGATGTTCAAACAAATCTCCCGAGATGGCTAAAGAGATTAAAGATATTAAGACACTGGGTGAGCACAAAGAATTTGAAAGCATACATAGAAAAACAGCAGATCTTATGGGAATGAAAGTGCAATAAATGAAATTAAAAATACACTGGAGTCATAACAGCAGATTTGAGGAGGCAGAAGAAAGGATTGGTGAGCTTGAAGACATGCTCTCCAAAAGCAAACATACAAAAGAACAGATGAAGAATGGAAAAAATTGTCTCAAGAATGCAAGATGGGGGAAGCGGCTGTGGCTCAATCAGTGGGGCTCCGTTTGCCATGTGGGAGGCCCTGGGTTCGGTTCCCGGGGCCTCCTGGTGGGGGCGGGCCCGCCCGCATGGCGTGGTTGGCTGACCCAGCGAGCACAGGCAGCAAGGGGGGGATAAATGAATAAATAAATAAAATCTTTAAAAAAAAAAAAAAAAGAATGCAAGATGGTGGTGATGAGTGATGTATGGGACCCCTGTATGATGTTATGCATGTTTGGTTTGTAAGTTCACAACTTTTACTATACATTTATTGTTCATGTATGTTCATGTATGAATGATATACTTCAATAAAATTTTTTTAAAAATTAAATTACTGAGTGGATGTGCCACTGAAAACACATTATAAATGTGTACTTATAGGAATGACAATACATTTCTACTTTTTCCACCAGAAGAGAAAATTGATTATCTGAAAATACCAAATCAGATGGAGAGAAGTCAACATTGTAACACTACTCATATTTATCTAGATCTTTGTCTATTTTAAATGCAAAGAAAACTCCACACTAGTATGATTTAAGTTTAATAGTACTAGGATAAACTCACTATAACCTGAATACCTGAGATTGACCAAGGAGTGTGGTTCTCTGTTTGCACTTCTACATCAGACTTATCTTCGTTTCTCCCACAATGGAGTATTTTACTGAGCTCTTCCACCTAAAAAAGAAAACCAAGGTTTTATGAAAAACAAATCATATACTAATTTCATAATACACACCATTCTCCTGAAATTGCCATAAGTAATTATTTTTCTTGGTAAAGTTTTAAAGGAAAAAAATCACAAGACTAGCTAGTTTCCTTTACAGAAAAACTAAAAATGTTATAATTGACCTTCTGTCACCTTTTGCATTTTAATTTGCAGAGATAGATGCTTTTATTCTTAAACTCTCTAGCTAAACTTCAAAATACATCCCCCACCTCATTGCCCTATCAATGCCTAAATTAAGCAATAAGACTTTGTGAACAGAATCTTTTATTTCTAATAAATAAAAATACTTATACACTAATATTTTCAAAGGCCAAAAGTTCTCGCTAAATAAATTTCCATCCATATTGAATTAAATTATCTAATATCACTCAGTGTCCTCCATCATGAATTAACTATTCACTTAAATACATTAATGCCTCTTAAATACTTTAATGCACATTTCCCTTAATCAGTCGTGACTAAAAAATTGAGATAGAAAAGACTAGAGAAGGTGAGTGCCTCATGCATTCAGTGCTCTTGAAAGGATGTTTCAAAGGCTAGCATGAGAAAAAACATTTATAATTAGATGAGGAACTGCCTCAGTCAATACCTCAGTTTGACGAGACTTTAATGTGAGACAATGTCTATTATAAACATGAAACTAACCAAAAAACAAGCTTCTAAATATTTAATACATAAAGCTTAAAAGGAGAAAGGTGATTAAGACTGATTATTTAGATTACCTAGTTATTCTTTAAGTTATCGGATCCTCTGCTACTTCCAAGGCTGGGCTTAGGGTGAGGCAAGTAGGGTAAAAAATTTAAGAAGGCATTCTCTTGAGTTCCTACAAGTACAAGGTCCACACTTGAGAGTGCCCCCTTAAATTCTACACCCTGGGTGCCTCATCTGCTTTACCCTAATCCTGGCTCTGGCTACTACCATTACATGCTAGACATTATACTTAGTGCTTTGGATAACATCTCATTAATCCTTACAACCTTACGGGTTAGTTGTCCTAATCCCCATTTTACGTAAGAAAAATTTGAAGATAAAATTATCTATACAAGGTTCTTTGCCTCCAAAGCCTACATATGTTTTCTACTAGTTCATCCTCAATTCTTAAGCCTTTTTTTTTTTTTTTTTTAACTGCTCCAGATGAAACACAATTCAGTAATATGGGATGACAGTTAACAACAAAACTCCCTCACTCCCAACCCATAACCAGGGAGGCTGACTAAGAGGAGAGGAGGGGGGGAAGAGTTATTATTATCAGCAGTAAAGACTTTCTATGCAAGTTAGACCACAATCAAATTACCAATAACAACCAAAATGCTTGCTCTTAAAAGATTAGCAAAAATGTTTTCTTTCTGTTTTTTAGGATCTCTATGGCAAGCAATAATTTAAACAATTTAAATTATAAAAGCGTTTTTTAAAAGGCTGTCATATTTTGTTCTCCTCCTCCTAAAATATTTTAATATTTGGATTCTTCTAACACAGTCCTTGCACATTGTAGGTGTTCAAGAAATACTTGCTGAGTAACCAAATAAAAAGCACTTCTATAATGTCAACAACACTATATAATGTGCACACTAAATCACGGCAACTCAGGAGTTAATTTCATAGTTCATTTGATAGAGCATTATGAAGTTTAATAGTTTTAATATTTAGCCTACATATGTAGTTTTAGAAAATGTGCCAATAAATCTCAAAAGATTAGGCAACAGCTTAATGTGGAAATAACTTGAAGTTATATGTTGGAAGAGTGCACGTGCCTAACAAATCAAATTGGAAAAAAAAAATTATGCCCGTTTAAAAATTAAAAAAAAAAAAAGGGACAGTTGAAATATTTGTCCTTGGTGTACATTTTGAAAACTAAATAAGCTAATGAAGTAAGTTAATGCCTATAACAAAGACAGTTATATCTTCCCTGCTTCCACCAGAACCCCAAGATGATAAACGTCCAATCTTACACGTGTAAAGTGTTCAACAGCTTGCAAAAAGTTTTCACACTTAATTTGATTTACCCTTCACTACTGTGTGGGACCATCATCTCCATTTTATGGGCAGGAGAGACTCAGAATCAATTCTATCTAGGGAATGGTGCTTCTGATCAAGATCAGCGCTTCAACTAGTTACAAATGCGTCTACTGCCAATAGGACACTGCAAGTGAGAATGAACACAATCTACAAAGCACAATCTATGCCAACTGTAACTGCTAACCATGCATTTGTCTAAATCGCGTAGCCCACTCTTCGATTTGATCTAAGTATATTTTGAGTTACAACTGTATTGAGTTTTTTATTTATTTTTTTATTTTTGTTGCTTATTTCAAATACTTTATAAAGTAGTTCCGTGCCCCTGCCAGGGAGCCCTTCCGAGGTTAGTCAGAAGCTTCGAAGGCCTCGCCTCGGGATGGATGGCAGACCGCGCACCTGCGTGCGAAGCTCCTGGTTGTTGCTCTCGGCGCTCTGGTACAGCCGCTCTGTGTGATGCAGCAGCCTTTCGATCTCCCGCACCTGCCGCTTGCAGCTCCGCAGCTCGCGTTCCAATTTCTCTACCTTTCGCCTCAGTTGGGCCAGCTCAGGCTCGGGGGAGGTGGGCGGCGAGAGCGGCGACAACGAAGGCGACGGCGGCGGAGATGGCGCCTCAGAAGCCATGAGAGCCGGCACGAGGGGTCCGCGGGCGCAGAGGGGCTGCGCTCAGGCCGAGGCAGACGCCAGCAGTCCCAGAGGCCACGAGAGCGTGCGAGTAGCGAAAAGCCGTCTCACACCGGCCCAGTCGAGGTGGCCCCTGGCCATGACGCCCTGGAGCTTGCTGCCTGTATTCAAGTGCGGCTGCGGGCAACAAGCAAAGGGAGCGAGGCTAGGCCCAGCCCGACCCGCACTGCCTTAAAACCGAAAACTTTTCTGGCAACTACCTTCCCCAGCGACCCAGACAACGGGAGACGCGTTGGAGTAGTGGGCGAGCCAGGGAACCAGGGACCAGAAGCTCCCAAGCTGATCCCGGGCTAAACCGGAAACGACGCCGGGAGTGGGCGGGGTCAGAACTGAAAAGGAAGCAACGGGAAGCGGGTAGGGCCTGATGGCACACATGCGCACTTCCCGCTGTGTAGTGGGCGGCTGTGGAGACAGGCTGTGAAGAGCTGATAATGTTTGAAGTGGTCACCAAACTTCTAGGGCGATGTGGGAATCGCCGCCTCTAGTCTCTGGCTTTTGCTCTTGCCTACTTTGAAAACATTTTGCGTAGAGTTCACTTCCTAGCTCCTCATTTTACGAATGAGAACGTTGAATCTCCGAGAAAAGATATGCTAACAATTAGAGAAATGATAAACCAGAACTAGAATCTAGTGTTCTCACGTCCAGCTTACTTAATCACTCTCTAGCTGATTCCAAGAGTTTCGGCCCCTGGGAAAAGAAAACAAGTTTGTTAGGTCTGACTTGCAGAGAGGAACATCCCTGATGGGAAAATAATCGGCAAGATTCTGTAGAGACAGGAAAGAAAAATATTCTAATTCCCATGGATTTATTTGGCCTTTCATCCACGTGGAAACTGGCATTGTTTAGATCACCAGCCTTTAAACTGATGAAGTCTTCTTTGGAACACATTTCCTTCCTTCACCAAGGTCTATTAGAATTAGATCCTGAGCTCGGTTCGAGACTGGAGGTCAGCAACCATGTCTTGCTCATCCTCGTGGTCCACGGCCCATCACAGCTCCTGTCACAGGGCAGTTGTCCATAAATGTTTGCTGAACACAGCTAAACCCAAGAATCCTGTTTGGAATTGTTTTAATGAACACGCTGTGTGTCTCTTTTGCTCCCTGCACTGCCCACTAGGTCATGATTTGTGGCAAAACGGTGAGCTCTCCAACCGGGACCTGGCCCCTCTAGATCCTGCACACATTTTTTCCTTAAGCATTAGGAGTCCTTCTATAAAGCAGCCTACGTGAAACATAAGGATTCTTTCCTATGATCAAGGTGACAATGATCCTTAGTGGAAAGGCACCGTATGTCCTTCCTGATTCAAAATAGAGATGTACTGCTAAAAAAATTCTGTTTTCACTTAATGCATTACAGTTCTTATTTATGAATTTATCCAAAAAAATTCCTATAGAAAATATTTTCCACTTTCTCCGTCTTTGGGAGTAAGAAATTCCGTAATCATTACCTGCAAGTATCACCTTTAAGAAAGGATGTCAGTTTTTAATCATTAATTAGACAATGAAGAAATAAGTGTATTAGCCACTATTTGAAGCAGTTTCTTTTATATGTCTTAAAGGTAATCCGTTCAATCCTTAGTGTATGCTTCCTAATATTATTTCCTCAGAATCTTATAAATAAGTTCTTCTGACTTCATCATTAATCTTCCTCTGATCATTAATCTGGAAGAAAAGCAGGACATTTACTTTGAGAAAAAAGAGAAAGCTTTGTATATCAGGAATTGCACTAAGGTACGAATAACAGAGATGGTTCTATAGCAGCTTATTAAACAAATTACATTACATTACATTAAAGAAGACTGGAGATGGGCAGGCCAGGGCTTCCCAAAGCCCCACCCAATGACTTCAGCCCATATCCCAATAGCTACCCCTTGCTGCAAGTGGGACTAGGAATTGTGTGTGTGTGCGTGTTTGTTTCTAATATAGACATGTTCCCCCTAAAAATATAGGGGTATTATGGATTGAATTGTGTACCCCAAAAAGATATATTCAAGTCCTAAATCCCATTCCCATGAATGTGACCCTATTTGGAAACAGGCTCTTGGACAATGTTATTAGTTAAGATGAGGCCAAACTGGATTAGGGCAGGCCCTTAACCAATATGAATGGTATCCTTAGAAGAAGAGGAAATTTGGACACAGAGCTAGAAGATGGCCATGTGACAGAGGCAACGATTGAATTATGCCACAAGCCAAGGAACATCATGTATGGCCAGCCACCACCAGAACCCTACAGACTTCAGAGGAATCATGGCCCGGCCAAAATCTTGATTTTGGACTTCTAGCGTCCAGAACTGACACAATAAATTTCTCTTGTTTTAAGCCACCCAGTTTGTGGCATCTTGTTATAGCAGCCCTGGAAAAGCCACCCAGTTTGTGGCATCTTGTTATAGCAGCCCTGGAAAACTAAGACAAGAGGGTTTTTGTTTTTTAAGTAAAGAAGAAGAGGCAAAAGCATATGGAATACATGATTGGTAGTCTTTGCCACACCTAGTTTTCACATCTAAGAGGTACTTAGCATGGTGGACAGGCCAGAATCCTAGAGAAACATACTACTAGACACCCTTCACAATTTGATGGTGTTTTATGTTTTTTTCTCACTACTTTTTATTTCATATTGTAATCATACACCTTAGTTCACAACACTTTACCAACATTGGCCCATGCAAGACTATTCACTTTTGTTTTACTGGCCCTCTGTATTTCTACTCCCTACCCATATTACCTCCTCTCTGCCAACTTGGGCACCTACTCTCATTTCTGATATGCATCCTTAAATCTGAGTCTACCTTTATAAAATATGTTGTTTTGTGTGTTTCTTTTACATTTGCAGCATTTTGTTTTAAATTTTATGTTCTTAATTTTCCAAGCTGAAATGTTTTAAAAATTCATGTATATTGCTGTGCTACTACATAGTGTCCAAGATATAGTAGGTTGACTAGTGCCCCCCCTCCCCGATTCATACCTGAAACCTCAGAATATGACCTTCTATAGAAATAGGGTCTTTCAGATTTAATTAAGATGAGATTATCTTGGATTAGGGTGGGCCCTAAATCCAATGACTGGTATCCTTATAAGGAGAGGAGAAGACAAACAGAGAAGGTGGACACACAAAGACCGAGGTAGGCAGATTGGAGTTATGCTGCCACAAATCAAGGAATGCCACAGATTACCAGCAACCACCAGAAGATTGGAAAGAGGGTGTGACAGTTTGAAGCTTTTTGTGTATCCCAGAAAAGATCATTTTCTTAAAGCTAATCCATTCCTGTGGGAGTGGGACCCTTTGGATTGGATTCAGTTGGGGGAACTTTGACTGGATTACTTCAGTGAAGCATGACCCAGGGTTGGTCTTGGTTCTTTTGCTAGAGTACTTTAAAAACCGAGCAACAGACACACAGGAAAAAAAAAAAAAAAAAAAGTGGCAGAGACAGAGAAACCCCAAGAAGCTGAGAGAGAGGTCCTGGAAGTTGGAGGCTGGAATTAGCAGAACACAGAGATACAGAGAAAAAGCCACAGAGACAGAGAGAAGGAATCCAGGAGGTCAGAGAGAAACCCAGCAGAGAGGAAGCCACATTCAGAGCAGCCAAAAGCTGCCTCCATGCACCTTGCTACGTGGCAGGAGTCCAGGATAACCAGCAGCCAACCTTCAGGGAATCAGCATCTTTGATGATGCCTTGATTTGGACATTTTCACATTCTAAGAATTGTAAGCTTTTAACCTAATAAACTCCAATTATAAAAGCCAACCGATTTCTGGTATATTGCTCCCAGCAGCTTTTAGCAAACTAAAACGCAGGCATTAAACAGTTTCTCCCCCAGAGCCTTCAAAAGGAAATTACCCTACTGACACCTTGATTTCAGACTTCTAGCTTCCAGAACGGTGAGAATAAATTTCTGTTGTTTTAAGCCACCAAGTTTGTGGTAATTTGTTATGGCAGCCCTAAGAAACTAATACACAATGGTTACATATACCACATTTTATTTATCCATTCCCCTAGTTATTGACCGTAAGTTATCTCTAGCTCTCTGTTTCCACAAATAACACAATGAAAACCTTTGTTCATGCCACTTTATTGACCTGCACCTTAATTTCTTTGTGAAATGAAATGAGATGTCATCTCTAGTACTAAGGGCAAATATTTATTTAATGTTACTGTGTTCCACTAGATTGCTTTCCAAAATGATTATACCACTTCACACACTCTCACCAACACTGACAAGCAATTCCTATGTCCCTGTATCTTCCAATATTTAGTATTAGCTACTCTTAGAATTGTTGCCATTCTTATGAATGTAAGAAACTAGCTCATTGTTGCTTTAATTTGCACTTCTCTATTTCTAGGAGACTTTATGCATTTGTTACATTTTAGATGTTCGCTCCTCTGAATTGCCTATTCATACCTTTTCCCCATTCCTTTCTTGTTGTTTTGCTGAAGTTCCTTATATAATCTAGATATTTGACCTTTACCAGTTTTAGAAATTGCAGATATCTTCTTCTAGTCTGTTATATTCCTGTTAACTTTGTCCATGGTGTTCTTTATTGAACAGAAATCCTTTATTTTTATGTAGTCAAGTCAGTCTTTATTTTATTTCTTTACATTTCATTTGCTTTATGGTTTGGGATTTTGAACCTTATTTTTTTCATGAAGTCTTCCTCCACCCTTGAGTCATATTTTATTTAATTAACCCTATAATTTTACCTTTCAGTCTTAGGTTTTTACTCCAACTGGATGTATTTTTTCCACATAATAACCTAGTTCTCTTACGACCATCTTCTTTACATTACTTTGTTATACTGTGTTAATCATATATCAGGTTACCATAAATATGTGGGTTTACTTCCAACCTCTCTAATCTGTTCCATTTTCTATTAGTCTGTTCCTATGCCAGAACAATTCTATTCCATTACTTTGGTATTGTAGTGTATCTTCATATCTGGTAGGTCAAGTCCCCACTCTGCTTTTCTTTTTCAAAGAAGGTTTCAAGAGGTTAACCACTCGTGAACCTCTGTACTTTCATATAAATTTTAGGTGAGTTTGTTGAAAGTGTGTCAAATAATCTAATGGAATTTTTAAAATATTACATTTAATATGTGATTTTAAATTTTGGGAAGAATTAACATAAAACTTTACCATGTTGAGATATCCTGACCTTATACATTCTCTTTTGCTCCATGTATTCACCCTATTTTACACTTTGGGTTTTAACATTTTTTTCTGAAAAGATCCTGGGCATTCTTTGTTAAAGTATTTCCTAGGCATGCTGTAATTTTATTGCTATTGTGAATGAAGTCTTATTTTCTAGTATATTTGAGAGGGAAATAAAAGTCAAAGTGATCAATTTCTAGCTTGGAAGGGGAGGTAGGAATTATGAGAGAAGACTATGTTGCATGGGAGAGAGAGGGGTGCTTTAATTTTGATTGAGTTGATTATATTGAGTTTGAGATTCCTGCAGGATATCCAGTACAGATGGTCTTTAAGTACAGCATTCCAGAAGCCCATGTGAAGCTACTGTGTAAAACAAACTCAAATGGCTTCAAGGGCCAAGGAGATAAACGAAAAGAGTAGAGAGAGCAGTGAGCATCTGCTCCTCATTTCCTGAGAATTGTAGAACCATGTGTGGCTGAGCTTCAGATTTTTAACGAAAGGCATAAATCTGGATGTTTGTGTGAAATCTCTCTATTTAAGAACAATTAAAAAATAATTCCTTTGACTTTATTATTAAGTCATCTTCACTGTTCATGTTTGCTTTAGGTACCACTCTGGACATCTTCTCATTTTTACCATCACCACTGCTCTCTTTGCCCATTTCCTCTCCGTTCTTTGCTTTCTAACTTGTCCTTTTCTTCTCCCCTCTTTCCCCTTGATTTTTTGCTTTTGTTTCAAAAAGTTTATTCAACATATATATATGTATATGTAACCAGCCAATAACAGAGCTCTTTTCTTCCATGCAGTGAATCAACTAACCCCCAAATCCAATTTAATCTTCAGGTCTTTGATTGTTATTTGTAGTATATGCTTTGGAAATCGCACTCATGACCTCAATTCTTGGATTCTGTCCTGTATCTCAGACATCCTTTGCCATATAAGTATGTGGTTCTTCTCACCAAAGAGGTGGAGTCTCCCCTCCACCTCTAAATCTAGTTTTGGCCATATGATTTGCTTTAGCTAATGGAATGAGGTGATGTGCCAGAAGAGTAAGTCAGTTCAAGGCCCAGATCTCAAAAGGCCTTGGTATTTTTGCCTGCTCTCTTGTATCCCTGCCATGCCATGATGATATATCCAGGTATGTCTGCTGGTCTCAGGAGGAGAATGAATGACACATGGAGCAGATCTATCCCACCTAAAGTCCTCCAACCAAACCCAGCCTAGAGCAGAGACCCCAGGCAAACCTTGGACACATTAGCAACCCCAGTGGAGATGAGCCAGCCCCCAAATGACTCCCAGACTTTTGATAAATAATAAATGACAGTTCCTTGAAGCCACTGAATTGTGGGGTAGTTTGTATGCAGCAATAGCTAACTGATACTCTACCTAATGGAGAGCCATTCCAGAAGCCTGTGGATTTCAGCAGGCTGGAGTTTAAGTACCTGGGATATCACTGTATTGTACAACTTAAGAATAGTGTCAATTAAATAAAGTTTGATTTATCATTGGTTTCTTTTTAGAGTGTCATCAATTCTGTATTTAATGAACATTCGCCTGACATAATTTATATTGGATCCAGTGAGCAGCCAACCCTCCCTATCTGACCCTACTGTTTGATGCCACACAAGAATACCTGGGGAACCATAGCACTTCAGTAGTAAAGATTTATTGCTCTGTATTACTTTTGGTCAATTGACCATTACCTGTTTCTTCCCCTGGAGGCCCAAGGAAAGGATGAGTGGGTGTAACACTAAAATACTGAAGTGATGGTAAAGAAAGCTAGGCAGGCCCCTCTTCACCCCCAGCTGTAATACTTACATGTTCCATCTTCATTTTATGACTGTATAATGATCAGAAAAAATTACTATCTTGTAGATCTTCCCACACTCTCCCTCTCCCTCCATTAATGAGAATGCTGACCCTCTGAGGAGAGCCTGTCTGTCTCTTCTGGACTGATTCTAGGTCTTCAAGACGCAAAATCAGTGATTTAGAACTAGAGCAGTACTTCTCAAAGTCTCTGTGGTGAAGGACCTTTTTAAAAATATATATATTCTAATCCATTGTGGATTGATAATTTTGTAAAATGCAAGAAAATGTATGAGTGAGTGGGGAAGGAGAGAATTGGGGGTTGCAAGAAGGGTTGCTGGGTAGTATGAAATGGTTCCTCTTGAATAGTTTTCAAGAAGTGCAAGTTAGTTTGCATTTTTTAAAGTTACTTGTCTCTTTGAACTGTACTTCTCTGAATGCAACTGGCCCATTTAAGTCAGAAATTTATTAGCATTAAAATTGTTTACAAAATACAAAGTTCATGCATCACTGTAAATTCTTTTAATTGTCTTCATTGTTTGGTGGTACCTTTCAGGTGTCCAACAGCAGAAGTAGGAAGATACCTGGCTAGTTCTTTAAAAATCATTCATGCCGGCCCATGTTAAACTATGTCTAATTGCCCATTGGTGAGAGCATAAGTACTATCTTTCTCCTCAGCCTGGGTGAATTTAAGATCTTTATTGAAAATGTTAAATAGATTCATTTCCTTACTACCTCCAAAGTTCCTGGTATGTAAACTCTTTCTGTATTCAACTTTTGAAAAATGCTTTTATGGCAGTCACTGCTGGTTGCCAGCCCAATAGTTATGCTCCCTTTTTCCTAACAAGAGAACCCAAATTTTATTCAGGGTAGTCATATACCTAACTAAAAGTTTATATTTCTCACCCTCTTATGCACACAGTTATAGCTAATGAAGAGTTAGTTGAAGTGTAGAGGCAGGACTTTGGGGAAAGCTATTGCTTTTCTGATAAAATGGACAGATTCAGCTTTTTGTATTTGGCCTTCTCTTACTTCTTAGTCTCTCTACCTGAAAAGTAGATACTGTGATGGAGGCGGAATGGCTGTGTTGTAATAATAATGAGACAATAATGAAGATGAATACCACATGCTAAGGAAAGCAAAGCAGAAGAATGATTCTGTGAGCTGCAGGTCTCTGGACTTCTCTGACATGAAAAAACTAAACCCCTTTTGATCAAGTCACCATAGTTGGGTTTCTATTTCATTCAGCCAAAGGTAATACCTAAATCACAGTTATTTTGTATGTTGAGTAGCTTATTTACTTTGTTAGATGTTTTAATAATTGTTGATAACCTAACTTTTTTACTACATTAGTCTCTAAACCCACTTTGTTTTTATGAGTTTTGACCCAAGAAATGATTGTGGATAAAATGACACTAAATTTCAGAACCTCTGGCTTCTTGGTGCTGTTCTCCCATATGAATGGCCTAGGAAACATTCCAGTCAAGAAGCTTTTCAGTTAGCTCAGAGATGAACATTTATATCCTCCAACTTTCTTCCAGAAGTTAAGTATTAATTAATTGATGAATCTCCAGCAATTAATATCTCAAAGCTTACTAGAATTTGGCAAAAAATTTCATGTATGCTTTCCAACCAGTGTGAGATAATTATGTTCCTGGTGTATTTTGAAGTTTTTGGCTTTTCTCCTTTCCCTTTGATAAATATTAGCCAAGAGAGTGTTATATGGAAGAAATTGTAACTGTGGTGGAAAGAGTAGGCTGACTGGTTTTGCGTGTGTTTGTATGTGTGTCCTTGTCTGTCTGTGTGTGTGTGTGGGGGGGACTACATAGGTTCATTTGCAAAGTGAAATTTGTTACATTTGCAGATAACTTTTTAAATCATGGTTTTTAAAATGAGTTTTAAACGATAAACATGTGTACTGAGCCTTACAAGCATGTTCCCAAAATAGTATGTGCTTTCTATATGCTTGCTGAGTTGAATTGAGAAACCACGCAGTGAACTACAACCAGAGTGATTTATACACAGATGGCTGGAGTAGTGTAGGACTATGGAACTCACAGTTTATGAGCTGGAAAAGTTGTGTGAAACTTTGGAGCTGTGTGATTATTCCTTGGTCCCACTGCCTCTCAACGAGATGTGTGAGCAGCATATACACAGCAAGAATGGACCCATGCTTCACTTGGCCCATTCTTGCTGAGCCCACACTCCATTTCATCATCCTTCTCAACAACTGCTCCAGGTGGCCACAAACAATCATTGCAACTGTCATGTGTGAGAAAGCCTTGAGTCATCTGGACAAGAACCAGAGTGCTGGGGCACAGGACACCTACATTTTTAATATAGTTCTGCCAATATTGTTGTTCAGGTCACTTAGCCTCTTTATTTCTAAAACATGTTGAGAAAGCTTCGTAGGTAGAAATTTCATAAATGCAAAATAGAATAGCATTTATTTACTCAAGCACAGTGCTGGGCTCTTGGGTACAATGGTGGTTAAAACTTGATTCAGTTCGTTGTCATGTATAATCCTGTACAGCATAGCCTAGTGGGGGAGACACATTAATCAAGTAATCATAACAAATAAAAGTATAATTATAAAATGAAATCAACAGCATTAGAACCATATCATCCACTAAATAAAACTCATTCCATTGAACTATAATTCTAAAAATGTAATAAAAGTTATGTTTAAAGGACAGAAGTGCTACAAAGTTCAGAGAAAACAGAATAAAGGGGAGTCTTGAACAATTTCTTTTGTTCCACTAACTAGATATGAAAAAAAGCACTGCAAATTCTCTTTTAAAGGATCAAAACAGGCAATGGGACAAAATAAACATGCTCTCCTTATTGTGGACTCCAAATATGTTCAGACCTTTCCCACAATTCTCCCATGCCTCAGGCAGACTCCTTGGAGCAGTTATGCTCACAAAGGTAGTGTAGAAGAACATGAATATTCAGGCCATTTTAATATAAAAGCTCATTTGTTTTGTTTTTCTTCCCTTTTTAGTATAAGGATAGAATGCAAATTTCCCCTTAGATTTTTGGCAAAGTCTAAAGACAATTTCTCACTGTCCTCAAGAATAAGGGAACAGGACTGGTCTCTGGGTCTACTGTACCATCAGTCTGGCATAAAAGAACCAAAGACCAGGGTTTGAGGAAGAGGAAGAAGTATCCTTAGAGAAGACAAGGACCTAAAAGAAGAAAGGGTTTTTTTTACCTTAAGGCCAATAGGAAATAAGAGCATGGAAGAAAGAGGAAGGTGGTTTGGGGCTAGGATGAGAGCTGGGAGAATTCATCCAAGAAAAGAGAGCCCATTATGCTGGAAGAGCTAGGTAGATGGATCTGAGAAAAGGCTATTGATACAGGGCCTAGGAACTGCATGAGGACTAAGCCATCACCTGCAGTTTGCCCTGCTTTCACTCATGGGAGCATTTCCACCCCCTGCACCAGAAGACTCTGATGATACTGTCCTCCCTTGGGGTCCATGAGAATTTTATTCTTCCAGCATCCTCCCCAACTGATTGCCCAGGAGGACTAGTAGCAAACCCCCTCTCCCCCACCCCACTGCACAGTGCGCACAATACCCCAAGACACCCATGAACCTAAAGAGGGAGAGAACAGAAGGGGCTTTGTAGTGGACCACACAGTAGAGTGGGTGTAGAAAACCAAGTACACCTGTACTTGGTTTGAGGATTTGCTGAATGAATCTATCTTGAGACTGGAAGAGCCCTCTCCCCCAACACCCTTTTCCCCACAAGGTGAAACAAGAGTTATTGACAATTCTCTTACCATCCTTTAAAATATTTAAGAATATAATAAAGAAAATTAAAATTATCCGAAAAAAATTAGAATGCCATTAATAAATATTTGTCTTATTTTTGCTTTAAGGAAGGGCCTGGACATGATCCTATTGTTTATTGAAAAATACATACCTCGCTTTAATTCACGAGGACTCACTCTGAGATACCAATGAATAAAAATATGTGATCACCAAAGTAATGGTATTAATTTATTGAAACATTTTCTTGCAGAGGAAGGACAGAACATTTTTTAGCTTAATGAGCCCTATGTTATCATCATATACTTATTAAATATATTCATGGTATTTCATTTGGCACTAAATGTATGTAGTTATAAAATAATTATATACAAATTAAGATTCATCTAAATATGTACTAGAAACCTAGAAGAGAAAGACAAAGTTGGAGCTCAAAGAGCTCGCTAGCGTTGTAGTGGATACCAAACGGGAATAGAAATATTTTAATAAGTGAGATGATTTAAAGGCAACAAAGACCCATATGGGACAGTAAAATCATATGAAAATGAAGTAATGAATTTAAGATAGAGACAGGCTAGCTAAGTCTCAGCTCTGCTACATACGAGGTGTGACTTTAGGAAGTAACTTAAGTATCTGAGATATCTTCTTTTCTAAATTAGAAATTAAGTAATAGTACCCTTCATATAGGTTTGTGGGTGAATGAGTATGAAAAGCCATAACATGTGTGAAGTGCTAAGTATAGAACCTGACCACAAGTTTGCAGTGAGTATTAATTGCCATTGTTTTCTTTAACAAATGCTTATATAGTTCTTACTTTTTGCCAGACACTGTCCTAATCACTTTACCAAAACAAACAAACAAACCCATCTATGTGCTAGTCACTATCATAAGCACTCATTTAATTCTCCTAAATCCCTGAGAAAGCACCTTCCTCTAATTAGTCTAAGAGTACCTTTAATATCTTTGAGGTAGGTACTGTTATCATCATCACCTCCATTTTATAGATAAGGAAATTGGAGCCCAGAGAATAAAAGTCTTGCTCAAGATAACACAGCCAGTAAGTCTCAGAGCTGGGATTCTACTTCCAGAGGCAGTGCTCTTAACCAAAATGATATCTGTCTACCCCATGCTATCACTACCACCTCTACCACCATCATCATCTTGGACCATAAATTGAGAGGGACCCCATGAGGCATTAATATGTAAATATTTGTTCATTGATTGATTATTAAAGTTTTGTCCACTTTGCACAATAGATGTCATAAAGTGTGCATGGCACTTTTGTAAACTGAATTATATTTTAAGTGCACAAGTGGGCTTGCTAATGGACAAAAAGCATTTATGGAGTCATGCTAGAAAGGTTTGAAAGGTTAATAGGACCACAAAGATTTGTAAGTACACTTAAGGGCTCATTGATGATTCCTTGTCTTCTTTGGGATTGCTATAAAAACCATTCAATTAATAATCCCTATTTGTCTCTCAAGTTAATAACCAAACAAGGAAGCACTTTGTAAAGTATTAAAGAAATGTAATGTAAGCTCTAATCATTTGCCTTTTCTATTTTAACAGATTCAGAACAGTATTCGTGTGTATGTGTGACAGATATATATATGAACGTCCTTGGAAAATTTCTCAAAGGATACGTTAGATTTGCAGGGAAGCGGAGGAAGGGAGGCGTCTAACCAGGACCTGAGGTTAGTTTAAAAAAAGCCTTAATGAGAGAGAGCTTAGCAGGCGGCCTGAGTCTAGAAATGACCTCAGCGCCGAGGGAGCGAGGGAGAGAGTTTTTGGAACTTGTTCTGGGGATAGACTACAAAGGGCTAGGTTGTGATGGTTTATGCTAGCTTTGTAGTTTTAGGGTCAGGTTGTGATAACTCATGTCGTCTTTGTAGTTCCACCTGCATTCTGGGTGTTAGTATTTCTCTGACGTGGGTTGCTACCTACGTTCCTATTGGCAGAAATCCTTAGGCAAGGGAGTGGAGGCAGGAACTCTGGTTTCGTACCATTTAGGGCTACACAGCTGCAGGGAGGGGGAGAGGGAGGGCAGATGAAACGGGGTGGCAGGATGAGAGCCCTGGTCCTAACATTCCATGCTCTTTATTTCTTTTTTTTTTTTTTTTAATTTATTTTTTATTGTGGGTAAAAATCAAAAATTTCACAATACATACCAATATTTGTAAAATGATATATAAATATATATGCATATATGTGCATTTGCTTACAAAAATGTTATTTATATATATATAAATATATTTTAAGAGGTGCTTAGATTACCTAAAATATTACACGGAACCCACTGGAATTAGCCATTTAAATAAGATTGTTTAAGTTTAAACAATGCTTCTACAAACTCCTTATAACTATTCATAACCACATAGGTTATAGTTACTATAGCTAAGATTTGTCATCTTAAGACAAATTTCACCTTTCCAGAACACATTTCTTTACTTAATGCTATTTCCCTTTTAGAAGTTTTGTCCCACATACTTCCATTCTGCTTTTATGAAAACCAGCCATTTTATTTTAGGACAAAACACACTTGAATGTGAAATTGGAACGGTAAATAATTTTACTAATCATCTTGATTTGCTTGAGCATCCATTTTATCTAGGGAATTATAGAGAAGAAACCTAGGTTAATTGCTGACATACCAACAATCTTTGGTGGTGGTGATGAAACCCCTGCCTCAGCCTGAGAGGAACAAAGGGCTCCAGCTAACATCAACAAAGCCTGCTGCTGAGGCTTCACCAGATGGTTACAATCTTACCTCACCAGGCTGCTTGCTAATTAATGAACTGAGCAAGGATTCACTGCCTAAACCACCCAGTAACTCACACAGCTCACACAGCTCACGGAATACAAGTACTAATCACAAATCATGCCCCCTGCAACTTCATTAGTTACAATTTACAATTATTATTTTTCAAAGATTTAAAAGATATAATGCTAATTTATCTTATTAGCATCTATACTTATTTATTAATATAAGCACTTATTTAAAAATTTTTGGCCATTTGAATAGAGCTCTTTTAAGAATTTTTATCAATTTAATATTACCATTTGGAGGTATCAAAACATACACTGACACTGAACAAACAGACAAACACAAAAGAGTTAAGACACACCAACAGTGACATAAAGCTTATTAATTTGACTCATAATTTTTACTCCTTTGGTATGGCTGTCTCCAAGCCCTTCATCATTTCACAACTTTGATTTTACTGCTTTTACAATCTCTTCTGCAATTTGTATTACTTGTAAAATGCAAGCTCATTCCTGGAAACATTTTTATCAGTAATCAGCAACCAGTTAGGAATACTTGAGCAGTACAAATGCAGTTAAGCTCCAATTTAGCAGTTTAGACAGACAGACATATTTTGGATTACCGCTTTTTAGGAGTACACTTAGGTTTGAAGTTCAGGAGTGAGTTATTGATTTAAATCTGAAAGTTTCTTTTAACACCTTGATCACAATTCTGATTAAAATAAAATGTGACAAAAACTTAAAATATTGTTAAAGTAGCATTTCATTTGACAGAGTTTGGTGGAAAAAGGGAGAGCAGAGGGGGTGTTGGGGATACGTTTGTTAGAACAAGAAGGAAGATGCCATGTGGGCTTTGAGGAGAAAGAATGAGTATTGATGCTCTGAACCGGGTTAAAATGTCTCTTTTAAGGATTGGAGTTGGACAGTGGGGGAGCACTAAAAATGAGTGAGTGAATAGGTGGTTTTTTAGTGAGCACGGATAAAGAGGGGTTGAGAGGGGTTGTGAAACTATTTCATCTACCCCCAGTATTGAGATTGCATGAGAAAGGGCCTGGGGAATTCGGAAAGGGCAAAGTAAGTTGCCCCATATTAATAAGGAATGAAATTGGCTTACCTGCTACCATCAGAGTTACCTGAGGTTCTGCTTTGGAGTGGGCATAGGGGCTGCACAGTTCCAGGGCACCTTCAATGGTCCATTGCCAGTTTCAGAAGGCCTGGGAGGTTGAAGCTGGGGGTTGGGTCCAACTGAATAACCAATGCCCTCTTGCCTTGAGAGGCCTGGTGACAATCAGACTTCCAGTGGACTCCCTGCTTGCACAGTGGGCACGGCCTTGGAGGTGTGGGTTTGGGCACTGCTTGGCCCAGTGCCCAGTCTTTTTACATTTGAAGCATGGCCCTGGTGGGTTCTTTCCCACCTGTCTGGAGTGGGGTGGCTGCCGGGAATTCTGGAGGGTGGAGGATTTATGGCTAGGTTTTTTTCTAGGGACTGCCATGGCTCTGACAGGGCTATTGGCAGGTGTAGTAGTTGGGCAGTTTGATGTAATTATGAATTCCAAAAATATAATTGGATCATGCTTGCAAACTGGTCTGCTAATCTGGGCATGATTAAGTTATGATTAGGGCGTTAACTGGGCCATGTCAGTAGGGCGTTGAGCCCCACCCCTTGGTGGGGTGGGAATCCTATATAAAAGGCAAGGCAAGGGACAGTGTTGGAGCAGTTTTGATGTTGGAGTTCTGATGAGGAAGGAGAGAAGGCCCCGGGATAGAGATGAGCCATTCACCTGACAGTTCACAGCTGGCCTTGTGGAGAGAAGCAAAGCCTAGAGAGCCTCGTAGTTTACAGCTGACCTTGTGGAGGAAACAGAGAAGCTAAGCCTGGAGAGAAACGCAGCCCTGGGAAGAGAGGAACCCAAGAAGCCTGAACCCTGGCAAATGTCGGCAGCTGTCTTGTTCCAACATGTGGCAATGGACTTTGGTGAGGGAAGGAACTTACACTTTATGGCCTGGTAACTGTGGACTTCTACCTCAAATACCCTTTATAAAGACCAACCAATTTCTGGTATTTTGCATCAGCACCCCTTTGGCTGACTAATACAGCAGTGTTTTTTTTGGTTTAGGGTATTTGCATAGGTCTGCGCTGCAAGCCAAACACGTTCTTTTTCTTCTGGGGATGGACAGGTGGAAAGATATAGAGGTTTTGCCAAGTAAGGTCATAAGAGAAAGTTAGGTACTGAAATTCTTTGATAAAATGAGAAGGATCAGGGAAGCGGCTGTGGCTCAATCAATGGGGCTCCTGTTTACCATATGGGAGGCCCTGCGTTCGGTTCCCGGGGCCTCCTGGTGAAGGCAAGCCCGCCCGCACGGCGCGGTTGGCTGACCCAGCGAGCACAAGCAGCAAGGGGGGGATAAATGAATGAATAAATAAAATCTTTAAAAGAAAAAAAAAAATGAGAAGGATCAGAGGAATAGGATTTGAGACAGTGCTTGATTTGAGAGATCAGAGAGGGAGAAGGGAGCAGAGACATGTACAGGGTATGGTGAATCTGACTTAGAAGTGGAGTTAGGGGCCGGGGAAATTTCTGAATGAGGTGAGAAAAACAGGAGGAGCAAAGGGGCCCGGAGCAGCAGGTGGAGTGGGCACATAGGCAGGGGGAATAGACTTGTTCACCGGATCAAAGGATGTTTCTAATGAGGTATTAGAAGGGAAGCGAGGATTTTTTGGGAGAGGAGAGTGAAGGAGGATTTGAAAAGTAGGACAGGACTGACAGAGGGAGGGGTGCCTGCACACCTCAAAAAAGGCTTGAACATATGGGATCACACTCCACTTGTTTAAATGTTGAATAATTGTTGAAGTCTGTAAGAATTTGGGGGTCTAAGATCCCATTTTTTGGCCAAATTTATTGTCGAGTGGGTAATGAGGCCAGGCAGTAAAAGATGAGCCTTTTTGCTGGAGATCAGATTCAAGACCTAGGTCTTTAAGACTTAGGAAAAGGCACCCCAGGGAGGGTGTTTTTAGGTGGGGGTGGATTGGCTGTTGCCCATGGATTAAGGAGAATTAACTGAGTTTCCGAGGTGTCCCACCCTGTGTCTCATTGGGCCGGATATGGAGCAGAGAACCAGAGGGAGACGTCCCCCTGTCTAGTCACTCCATGAAATGGAGGGTCCAAGACCCGGGGCAGCCCTCTACCCGGGGCTGGGTTTTCCAAGAGAGAGTTGTCCTGTACAACTGAGAGCGGAATGGAAGAGGGTATCTGACATGAAGGAAAAGAGTGAAGCTCCTTACCCGGTTATCTGCAAGAGTTGTCCTGGGCAACTGAGAACAGAGGGGGGCATCAGCCTGAACAATCCTGCCAGTGTGGATGGAAAGGGACCAGACAAATGGGCTCCCTTGACCTCCGCTCCTGAGTTTCAGCACCAAAATGTTAGGTTGGGAAGGAAGCCGAGGAAGGGAGGCGTCTTAGAAACCAGACTGGGAGCTGAGGTTAGTCTAAACAAAGCCTTAATGAGAGAGAGCTTAGCAGGTGGGCTGAGTCTAGAATAGACCCCAGCACCTAGGGAGCGGGGGAGAGAGTTTTTGGAACTTGTTCTGAGGATAGACTACAAAGGGCTAGCTTTGTAGTTTTAGGGTCAGGTTGTGGTAACTCATGTCATCTTTGTAGTTCCACCTGCATTCTGGGTGTTAGCATTTCTCTGACGTGGGTTGCTATGTTCCTATTGGCAGATATCCTTAGGCAAGGGAGTGGAGGCAGGAACTCTGGTTTCTTACCAATTAGGGATGCATAGCTGCAGGGATGGGGGGAGGGAGGAGGGGTGAAGGGAGATGGCAGGACAAGAGCCCTGAGTCTAACAATACAAACTATTCTGTCCATGGTGGTTGTCAGTGGGAAAGTGGGATTGCTTTGTTGACATGTACTTAACTCCTCTTAAATTCTGTTTACTGAGAACAATGACAGTACAAAGGAAAAAAATACTTTTTGACCAGCAGGTGGCAGTAAAGCATTGATATTCTCAAAAGATTCCAGGTCCAAGTTTAAGAACTTATTGTGTTGCATTCTATTTCCAAGGAGTCAAATTATTGTCTAGAGGCTGTGATCTTCCAGATCCTGATGATTTTTAAGTGATAAGGAATCAGAGCATTGTGCTCAACTATGATGAGCAATCCCCACCCTGCCCTGGAGAAGCCCAAGCTCAGACAAGCAATTCTTGATGGATCCTGTGGTATCATGTGATAAGCAATGCTATGGGGAAAGCACAGGCCCCTAGGAACAAGGTGTTTCATCTCAACTTTGCCCAATCTCGGACACTGTGGGAGGCTATTAACATGAAACTAATTTTACAAATCCACATTTAAGTTAACTTTGCATAAATGGAATGATTACTGGGATATTATAGTTATAGTATTATAAATCTTTGGTGAAAGTTTTACATGGGCCAATTTTACTGCATTTAAGAATGTGATTTCTTCCCTTTGTTCTATGAGGAATGGAAAGAAATACTGAGAGATATTGGTCCCTCTCTCCCTCAAGGTAATTGCTGGGAAAGTTCCAGGCACCCTTAGCAGTCATCTCTCAGCCTTCACCTACCCCTCCTTTTCTTTGTGTGTAGATGCTTCAATGTATTTCCATTTCACAGTTGGGGAGAGAGCTTAGATTTAATGGACTGTCCTGATTTAACCTTGAACTCAAAATTGGAAACAAGGAGCCCCAGCTGCTTAGCAGGGTGGGAACACTACTCAAAGGTCACTTGATACATGCTTTTTGCTCAGTGGTAGGGCACCCTCCCTCTGGGGTAAAATACCCTCCCTCGGGAGCATAGATTTGTCTTTCCTCTCTCAATCCAAGTGGGGCGTGCAGTGCTGCCATCCACTGACCCTGACCCGGGAGACTGGTCACAATGGGATTTCTTTCCCTCCTCTTTTGGATCCTTTGCGCTGTGTAAGTACTAAAGCGATCATTTGCTGAAAGTTTCTGATGTGCCTGAGCCTGTGTTCCCATGGCACACCATATAGCAACTTGCTCCAAGTAATCAATGAATAAGATTTTTTCTTATTCTAGGACCTTAGCACATGAGGACATGAAGCACATTAGTGCTCTCTGGAACAGACCAGGCCTGGAGTAAAAACGTTTAGATGGCATCAGCACCTTAGTTAAAATCACTACCTGGCTCATAAACTGGCAGAGTCTTAATCTTCTGCCAAGTGGCTGGACAGCCACAGAGGCTCAGCAGAAATATGAATGCTTCCTACACTTTTTCCATATATATATATATATATTTACTTTTTAATTTATTTTTATTTACCTCCCCCTCCCCATTGTTTTGTGCTCGCTGTCTGCTCTCTCTATCCATTCGCTGTGTGTTCTTCTGTGTCTGCTTGTCTTCTCTTTTAGGCAGCATGGGGAACTGATCCTGGGACCTTCTGGAGTCAGAGAGAGGCATTCAATCTCTTGCACCACCTCAGCTCCCTGGTCTACTGTATCTCTTATTGTTTCTCCTCTGTGTCTCTTTTTGTTGTATCATCTTGCTGTGCCAGCTCTCCGTGCAGGCCAGCACTCTGTGTGGGCCAGCTTGCCTTCACTAGGAGGCCCCGGGAATTGAACCCTGGACCTCCTATATGGTAGATGGGAGCCCAATTGCTTGAGCCACATCTGCTTCCCTACTTACTTTTTTAAATATAAATTTGTTAATGAAATTATTTGTATAAATTTATAATCATTCAGCTGGGTACTTCTCTTTAACAGCAATTCTTTCCTCAATTAATTTTTATACATTAATAAGGAATGTACATCATTTGTATTATGGTCTCGTTAATTTTGCCGGGAACCTGAAGAACCAAGTATACATAAGGGGGGAGTGTAGGCTTGGGTTACACTCTAACTTTCAAAAAACAGGATAAGCCTCTAGCTGTTCTTACATAGATGATACAGTAGCTGGAGGATTAAATTATGTGATAACCTGGACTCTTCTATATACCCTTATTTTAAAATAAATAAATAAAACAGAGAAACCTGCTGAGTATCTTTTGTGTGTTCCATGCTCAAGTAGGCACATGTTTATGTAAGCTCTTTCCGTGCCATTAACTTTGTAGGAGCAATTTTCAACAATGGCTGATATTCATGTGAATATTGGGTAATTCAGAAATCAATGCATTTTGCAGTGTGTGCAAAAAAGCTATGTCTGACCGCATCTTAATCAACTTGTGCTCACTTGCCAATTGGAAAATGTCAGCTACAGCATTATATCACAGACAAAACAACAATAATAATCACAAAAACAACAGGCAAAAAAGCCTTGATTATTCACAATGGATGATACTAGTGAACCAACTCATCGTTTTGAAAATATGTAACTGGCATATTTATCCTGCTTTTGACTATACCATTGTGTAACCAAATAATAGATGAAGGAAAGTTTCTCTTTATAGAAGTATTCCAGGTAATAAGTGAAGAAAGAAAGATAGAATTAGAACATCAGCATTGTTCAACCCCTCATAAATTAATGGATCCAAATATTGATCTAACTGTAAAAATCAAGAGAGACAACCAGTAGTATGTACCTCTGGATAGAGGACCCACAACAATACCTATGAATTTGTCCTGCCCAAAAATTCTAAACTGAATTTGCTCAAGCCAATTTATAAGAAGTCAAATTCTTATTATTTGAATGGCCATATTTCAGGTTTGATTGTACAATTTTGGGACCTGGAGATGGAGAAAGGGGTGTGAGAAAGCACATCATTCTTCCTTTTTGATCCCTCTCGGAGACTGAGAGGTCACTCTCCCCAACCGCACTAGCCAAGAAAATGACTCAACTTTGGCTGTGCATAGGAATCACCTAAGCAGTTTTTGTTTGTTTGTTTGTTTGTTTGTTTGAGTTACCAGGGATGGAGATTGAACGCGGGACCTCATTTGTGGAAAGCCAGAGCTCAACCCCTGAGCCACATTGGCTTCCCTGAGTTGGTTTTTTTTGTTTGTTTTGCTTGTTGTTTGTTTTTGTTTTTTTCAGGAGACACCGGGAACCGAACCCAAGACCTCCCATGTGGGAGGGGGGCACTCAACAGCTTGAGCCATATCTACTTTCTGAGCAGCTTTTAAAAATAATTAATATTGGGCTCCACCTCAGATCAATTAAGTCGGAAACTTTGGGATGGGGCCCAGTATGCTTCAAAGGCTGCTCAGGTGATTACCAGGGTAAAGAACTGGTTTAGAGGCACTCAAAAAAAAAGCAGGTGAAAATCACCATCCTATATATTTGTATAATGAGTTGAATTTTCAGAAACTCACCCCATCTTTCCTTGTTGATTCACTGGCCCCCTCTAGTCTGTTTGTGGACCAAGGATAGGAATCTCTCACTGAGAGGCAGGCATATAGGGTATAGGCCTGGAAAGCAAAGCTGAAATGGAGATATCATTCAGAAGGAAAAGAAGATAGGATGGGCCCAGGGTCTGGAAGGGAAATCACTCAGAAGCTTGAGTAAGAATCGGGCAACAATGCATAGTGAAGTTTCAAGCTGCTTGGAAGGCAGTGGATGTCCAACAGAGCTCATGCTGGAGTGGGCTGCAAAGTGAGTCAGACTTCAGGGTATCCTGTAGCAGGAGCCACGGAACTCAGACTGGGAGGTATAGAGCACTTGGGTCAGAGGGCTGGCCACTGAGAGGCAGTGAGGGATCCAACATGAGTTTCCTGGTAAGTGGATTGATATGGGAAGGCTTCTTTGAAGAAACAGCAGCATTACTGGGCAATGCATGAAGCTCTTCCAGAAGGGACCACTTGCTGAGAGAACTGGGTTCTCTTTTACAGGTATAGACATTGGTCTGATGGAGATTTGCTTTCTGAGTCAAGGTCAAAGAGGGAGAAGAAACTTAACATGTTTTGAGTGCTTACTATGTGCCAGTTTCTTTTACATATTTCTTGGATGAGTTTTTTTGCTCTAAGCCAGGACCTCTCAGTCTGCAGTAAGACCTTTATCTTAAACAGATTTGACTTCTCACTTGGAATGTTCTAGTTTATACCTTCCTCAAACAAGGAGTTAAGTGGGACTTAATGGGCCTGGTTTCTAGCTTCTAAAATACTGTCTATGCCAACCAACCAAGAACTTATGAAATTGGAAAATACTGAATAAGCAAAGCATCCATTTTTATCTAAATACTACTACTATTAACTGATAACATGTAATTAGCTACTGCTGTATGCAAGGTCCTGTGTTAAAAACTTCAAATGCTTAATAGTATTTAATCCTCATGTCCTGTATCTTGACTGTGATGATAGTTATATGAATGTGTACATGTGATAAAATGCCATAAAATTTTATACAGAGAAACCCGCCCCCCCAAAAAAAACCCCAACAACCTGAGTGCATGCAAAAACTGATGAGATTTCAAAGAGAGTTGCAGTGTAGTTAATTGTACCAGTCAAGTTCCTATAAGATGCCATCACTGGTGGAAACTGGGTAATGGGTATATGGGACCTCTCTATACTACTTTTGTAACTTCTGGTGAATATGTAATTATTTTAAAATGAAGAGTTAAAATAAAGCCACTTTGCAACAGACACTATTTTTATCCCCATTTTGCACATGAGGACACTGAGGCTTGGAGAGGTAAGTAGTCTGCCAATGGTCACTCAGATATTAAGTTTCAGAATGGTGATTCCAACCCAGAATCGATATACTTTCAACCACTGTACCACATGGATAATTTTCAGATGAAATAGTGATTCCTGATACTCATAGAATGTTTCTTGGTTCCAACATGGTCTGAAAAATATGTAAATAAATTCAATTACAGTACAGTGCTTGAAAGTTAAACTGTAACATACTTAAGAGTTAGTATCGGAATTGTGTTGGGTCTATATTAAGAAATGAAGAGGTGATGACATTTCATTTTACAGCCTTCTTTCAGCAATAAATTGCAAAATGTCAACACTTTTCTATTTTACTATTGTAAAACACAAGATAATAGATTAGTTTTATATAAAGATTTTATTCAATTACCAAGAAAAATCTTAGACCTGAGTCATAAATAAGAGATATTGCCTTTATTTTATAAAAATCCAATCCTTTCTTATGATAAAGAAATTGGTAACATATTTCCAGAATTCTAATTCCGTTGTAGGTAGATGAATCATAGCATTTTTATATGACACACTTATTAGAAGTCTTTTCACTTCATTTAGTCTTAATTACAGTGGCAGTGCATTGCACTGGATCGATCGCATACGCAGATCTGATCTCAAGGTCTATAAATGTCAGAAACACATGGTAATCAGAGACCCAGGACTTTTTCTTTAACATATTATGTGCCTATAGAATTTAATTCATAAAGCATGAGTCAATGATCTCTAGTTTTATTAACCACTTTGTGTCATTTCCCATATGGTCTCAGAGAGAGAGAAATTTGATCATTTCTTTTATTTGGTTTAGTGTGACATAATCTTATCAGACTCTTGATAACTGGGTGTCACGAGTACAAATAATCCAGGAGACCTGGGGCAGGATGTGTTGTGGTGTGAACTTGGGCTGTGGTCTGACTGGATTCAGCTGGATAGGGAGAGATCCTGACACGTCCTTCTCACGGTGTGGCTGCCCTATTTTTCAGTACTTTGACCTAAGCTGTCTTTACATGGCAGTTTTACTGTAAAGGCGAAAAGTGTGGCTAAGGGATTGTTGATGATAACTATTGCCAGGTCCATCAGGGAACTGCCCATCTGCAGTGAGGAAAACACGCAGAATTTAATTTTATCAGCCATTGACTAATAGTATAAGTTTTAGAATGGGCTTTTAGTGTGTCTATGTAAAATGCGACATTATAAAGTGATTATCATTTTCCAAGAGAAACAAAAAAAAAAAAAAAAAGAAAAGCTAGTGTGAGACCATGAACATTTTTTAGTATGCTAATGAACTCCCATGCCTTCATTTTGTCTTACTCATTTGTGACTGATTTCACTTTCATCAGTGTTTTCTTACAATGCACCTGGAACTTGAAGGTATAAAGTAAATTCTACTCAAATATCGTTAGAGTCTTGGGATGTGCTTGGTCATTTAAAAATTTCTAATTATCTTCTCGGATATATTTTCTTTATCAAAAGGATGAGGTAGATTTGATGAATACATGCAGTTTTCCTCATCATACACCACATAATTATGTTAAGGATACAATAAAGCTCCTATGCAACCAGCCCTCAGGTTCATGATGGAGTTAAGGGTTGCTGGAAGCACAAGCACACAGGATATTGTGGTTCCCTTTGTGGATCTATCCCTCAAGCTAACAAGATGATGGCTTTGTAAAGATAAAACTTGGGAAGTAATGTAAATGTAGAACTATAAGGGGTTGGTCCATTTATAGTACACCCATACAATGAAATGCTCTGCAGCTATCAAAATGGTGATATGTGCCTATATTGATTATATTCAATTGCATTTAGATTGCATATTTTTAGTTTAAAAATTAGATTTTAAGACACTCAATGTAGTATGATCCCATTTATATATGTGTTTATACATGCATAGAAAATAGCCTGGATAAGTAAACAGCAGAATTTATACGGAAGTTATATATGGTTGAGAGAATATGGGTAGTTTTACTTTTTGTTTTTTCAACCAGGGTATAGTTTCTAGTCTTCTAACTTAGCTTATGTTAATTCTTTATGAAGACTTTAAAGAATGAAATCAGAAAAAAGAAGATCTTATTAGAGCTGGTACTACAGAAATATGAAAGTTGCCACTTAATTTAATTACCATTATTTACTCAATAAATACTCAGCAAATGTTTATTGACTATCTACTATGTGCACAGATCTTTGCTATGCCCTGAGAGATATTTAAATATGTAATAAATTCTCTGCTGTTTTGAAACTTAATCTTGATAGTTGAGGAAGCATATATGCTTCCTCACATATATGTATGTACACACATATATGTGTGTACATACAACCAAAATTGACCCAAAGGCTGAATGAAAGACATGGGAAAAGAACAAACAAGGTAGTGTGGGAAAACAGAAAAAGGAGCCAGTGACTGCTGATAAATCAGTGGCAATAACAAAGCAGAGGACCAAAATGAGAAAGTGCCCCACTCACCAGTAAGGAGATGCTTTGGAGGAGCCTTCAATGCCACACCCAAACCAAGCAGGGTGTCTCTTATGGCAGGGCTGAATCCCATTTAGGTGTAAATTCATCAGAACAAGGAAGAGTTCTTGCTGGTGTCTGGTATTTATGTGGTCATCAGGAAATATACGGATGTATTGCCTTTTTTTTTTTTTTTTTTTAAAAAAATATTTATTTATTTACTTTATCCATTTTAGCCACCCCCCCCTTCCCCATTTGCTGTTTTGTGTCCATTTGCTGGGCAATTCTCTGTGTCTGTTTCCTGCCATCTCTTCTCATCCTCCTCCTCCAGTCTTCACCAGGATTCGATCCTGAAGACCTCTGATGTAGGAGAGAGGTGTCCTGTCACCTGCGACACCTCGGTTCCTGGTTTTCGGAGCATCTCCTCTTGTCTCTCCCCTGCGTCTCTCTCCTGTTATGTCATCATCTTGCTGCATGGCTCCCGGGGCCTGGCAGCTCACCAGCACACAGAGCCTAGCAGCCCATGCGCCTTCTATATATATATATTTTTTTATTTTACCGGGAGGTCCCTGGGATCGAACCCAGGTCCCTCCATATGGCAGACGGACGCCCAACCATTTGAGCCACATCCGCCCCCTGTATTGACATTTAACGGATGAAATATATTTCCCATTGCTTGAATCAATATGCCCAGTGATATGTCCAGTGGGGACTATGGAACATGCTTGTGCTGTTGCTGCTGGGGAGTGACACCATGCTAGGAGATAGCCAGCAGACGTGCTGCAAAGAGGTATGGAAGAATAATTTAGGGGCATTACAGCCCAGCCATCAATTTGGGGGAAGCAGGAAAATGAACTTCTGCTTTCTGGGGACTGGCTACATCTGCGTTGAGCAGTTTAGGTGCCCGAGAGGCTAAGGGGCAGTGACAGTAAGAAAGCCCATGGCTGTGGTTGTTGATGAGGCAAGGATCTCACCGCCGCCGTATTACACCACTCACATCCCATCGGTGGACCAATTGTGACTTAGTAGCACACACTCTGCATTCCCTCCCCTGCTTATCCAAGTGTTTCATATGGAGATAAACCTTTTATGATCAATTTCAGATCCTGCTGCAAATTTTCCTCTGTCCTTAGAGCTCAATTACATGGTTAAAATGAGGATGCAAGTGAAATCGATAATTACCAAAATATTAGCATCCTAAGGATTGTGACAATGGAATGTTCTCTTACAAATAAACAGCTATGGGGATTAGCAGATGAGTGTATAAGAACATCACAATATTATAAGAGAACATCAAATCATCCTAGTCTCACCCCATGCTTGTGTCATTACGCATCCTACTTTCCTTGATTAAGCATGCTCGAGAACCCTCTATTGTTGTTCCCATGCTAAATGTACACATATTTTGTGGCAAAACATCAGACCTGGGATCATATTCTGATATCTGTAATACTGAATAGGATGTCAGCTATAGAGATTTACTAAAGGCTGAATTTTCCTGTTCCAAGGAATCAAATTAAATTTAATGGAGTGAACAAAGGAGCATCTGAGCATTGTATGGGCACACTTCAGGATTTATCCGATAGTGTCAAGTACTTTTCAATCACTAACAATAAACCTGTCCATTCTACTTAGCAAGCAGGCAGATCTCTTTCTCAAGCTGGTTAGAAAGTGTTATATTGTTATTCATCGGTAGTTAAGTATAACTCTTTTGCACCTAGAGATAGTTATCAGTTTATATTGCAGCTTAACTTGCCACTAAAATATGCAGGGATATGTATTTTTTTAATGCCATGCTTGTTTTCTTAGGGAAAGTTATTTGATAATTGTATTTTTTCTCACTGAATAGCATTATAATTTCATTAGTGAATCCAATGATTATTTTTCAATTGGCAATAATTTGGTTTCTTAATTTTTAACATAAAAATTTTTAACGTATTAATCTATTTATAAAGGGTTGATTATATATATGTTTGCAGTTTTCTGGTAACTGAGAAGTATACCAAAAAAAGTAAAAGTAAAATGTGGTCCGTGTCCTCTAAGAGTTTAAATCTAATTATGGAAGTAAGACATACAGACTTTAAGCAATAGATTAACAAGGTAGGAGAGTAATAATTAAATATAGACAATACATTGAGAGAAAGGGCTGGAAGTAATCTGAAATAAATGGTTCCCAGTCGGACTTGAATGACAGAGAATATTTAAGGAAATGAAAGCAAATGCTGAGGGCAATTCAGACAAAGGGCTAGCCTGGGAACATTTTTGGAGTCACAATTGAACCTGGCTTATTTAGAGGTGTGGAGATTTGTTTGGCAAATAGAACCGCTCTGTGTGTATATAGTGATTTACCCTGTGTATTAGTTTTCTGTTCCTGCTGTAACAAATCACACAACCTTAATGGCTTAAAACAATACTTTATCTTACAGTTCTGTGGTCTAGAAGCCTGATGCAGCTCTCACTGGACTAAAATCAAAGTATCAGCAGAGCTCTGTTCCTTTCTAGAGACTCTAGGAGAGAATCCATTTCATGGCCTTTTCTAGCTTCTAGAGGCCGTCCACATTCCTTGGCACATGGCCTCCTTCCATCTTCAAAGTCAGTCATGTTACATCTCTCCATAACCATTCTTCTGTAGTCACATCTCCCTCTCTCCACAGCCAGGAAACACTTCTTTGTGTTTAATGATCCATGTGATTAGGTCGGGCCCACCTGGATAATCCAGGATAATATCCTGTCTCAAAGTCCTTAACCTTAATAATATCTGCAAAACCCCTTTTCCCTTGTAAGGTACCATATTTATAGGTTCCAAGGATTAGGATGTGGGTATTTTTTTGGTGGGGGACATAATTCTACCCATTGCAAAATGTTGTTACAAACAATATCTTGGAAAGAACTGGGAAGTAGGGTTTGATAAGTAATGATAAGCAGGTGATAAATGGCTTTGAATGCTATTGTGGGATTAAGTCCTATACACACTGGGGAGTCTTTGAGTGTGACCATGAAAAGGATAGGAAGGAATCAGTGCTTTGAGAAGATCTGCATGAAATTGATGCAAGGGATGGGTTGAAGTGCAGGAGAAACTCCTCCAAGGACAGCAATAAAATAGCTATTATTATAATCCCAAGTGAAGGTAAAAGAACCTGGACTAAAGCTGTGGTATGGGAATAGGAAGAAAGAGATTTTAGAACATTTGGAAGGAAGTTTCAAGAGACTAGGAAGTTGACTGACTTATAGAAGGTGAAGAAAGGGAATGGATTTTATATTTCTTTTTCTCCTCTCCTGTCAAGAAGACAATGATCTGCTAATTGGCACTTTAGAGCAGTAGAAAGCCTTTACTTAAAAGGATCTTACAAGAGAAAAATTTTGCAAAGATAAACAAACACACAAAAACTTAAAAAGACCTTATAATCTACAGGAGCGGATGTGGCTCAAGCAATTGGGCGCCCACCTCCCACATGGGAGGTCCCAGGTTCGATTACTGGTGCGTCCTAAAGAAAACGAACAGACAACCAGCAGACAGATAGGGGAGCCATCTCAGGGCAATGGGGGGTGGGGGAAGGATAAAAAAAAAGACCTTATAATCTAGCAGACATTATGAGATGAATAATATAGTAGAATGCAAATTTTTATGCACAGAACAGATATAATTGAAATTAAATATATTAAACTGATGACTTTTCTGTGTAATCAGTGAAAATTCTAAAAGCCAACTGTTGTAAAGTCAGTTGAGAAAGTTAAACTCATTTCCATGAAAGAGGGAGGAAAAAAGTTTCATTTTCCAGAAAGCTTAGAAAGGTCTCCCTTTGCTGGTGCATGTGGGTCTGCACATGTGTGTGGCCCCATTAAATACAGGGAGCCCCCTGAGGGCTCTAGAGACATCTAGACCCTATAAGCAGGGAGGACAAGCTCGGGAATTCAGCACCCTGTCAGTGGGCCTTACTTTGGAATTTATGCTCCCCAGTGTAACAGAGTTAGATTCATTTATAGTTTCCCTACACATGGCGCTTCTGCCCCTTTTATCTGAACCTATAATTAGCACTACACATGTTAAATATAAGTCCCAGAGACTTAAATCTTTGGTCTGTTCATGTGCCAGTTGAGCCCTGAATCTTAGCAGAGTTGCAATACCTACTCTCTAGTTCATTGGACTCACCCAGGACAAGTAACAAGGAGATGATGATGGACAACGCCCATCCCAAAGAACAGAGAATGTCTGCAACTGCAAGCAAGACAGTTTCATCCATCTACCCCATGGGATCTAAGCCCTTCTCAATTAGAAACAGAGTGAGCATCACCATCCTCAAATCCTCAAGACTGCAGAATGAACAATGAACTAAAGTAGACATTATTATTCTAACAATGGAAGAACTTGTATCATTGATATAAAGGCAGTGGCCACCAGAGGTTCTGTGGGGAAGTAGAGGTAAGAATAGGTGTAACATGGGGGCATTTTCAGGACATTGGAATTGTCCTGTATCACATTGCAATGACAGATACAGGCCATTGTACATTTTGTCAAAACCTATAAAATTGTGTGGGGCAGAGTGTAAACTATAATGTAAACTATATTCCATAGTTACTAGCAATGCTTCAATATGTTTTCATCAATTGTAACAAATGTACCACACCAATGAAGGATGTTGTTAATGTGGGAAAGTGTGGGAGGGGGAAGGAGTGAGACATATGGGAATCCCCTATATATATTTTTTTCATTTTAAAAACAATTTATTGAAGTATATCATTCATACATGAACATGCATAAATAATAAATATTTAGTAAACATTGTGAACTTACAAAACAAACATGCATAACATCATACAGGGCTCACATACATCACCCCACCACAAATACTTTGCTTTGTTGTGAAACATTTGTTGACAAATTATGAAAGAGCATCGTCAAAGTATTACTACTGACTATATTCTGTATCTTACTCCCCTATACTTTTTGTAAGGATTTATTTATTTATTTATTTACATTTATCCATTTTTACACCCCCCCACACCCTGTTTTCGCTGTTTTTGTGTCCATTCGCTGGGCAACTCTCTGTGTCCATTTCCTGCCTTCCCTCCTCATCCTTCTCCTCCTGTCCTCCCTGGGATTCGATCCTCAGAACCTCTGATGTGGTAGAGAGGTGTCCTACTGCCTGCGTCACCTTAGTTCCTGGTTTTTCGGCACGTCTCATCTTGGTTCTCCCTTGTGTCACTCTCCTGTTAAGTCATCATCTTGCTACATGGCTCGTGGGGCCTGATGGCGCACCCTCACATGGGACCTGATGGCTTACCCACACGCGGGGCCTGGGGGCTCACCCATGCACAAAGCCTGGTGGCCTGCATTCCTTCTATGTATTTTTTTATTTTTACTGGGAGGTCCTGGGGATTGAACCCAGGTCCCTCCACATGGGAGAAGGACGCCCAACTATTTGCGCCACATTTATCCCCCTGCTATATCTCTTAAGGTTGACCAAAGATACCTAGAATTACAGTCATTTCCCATACAGGATGGTCATATAATAAATCAGACTTGGTTTATCACCAGCATTCTAAAAACCAGACCTAGGGAGAAAAACTAGGTCTGGGGACACATGCATGGTTTCTAATATAGAGAATGTTTAGCCTACCCTGATTATCACAAAATCAGGACAGCAATAATATTCACCTGCCTATATTTTCGATGTAACATTTATGTAATCTAAAGCTTCTTTAAAAATAAAAAAATATTAAAATAATAAATAAATAAAATGAGAAGGGGCAGATGTGAAAGAGACTAGTAATTTTGCCTGTAGAAGGTGTCACATACCCTTCTGTGGTATACATTTAGAGTAGAGAGCTGGTTATAAAGAGGAAGAGGATTCTTTTGGATTTTCTACATCACAATCATATCATCTGTGAATAAATAAGTTTCACTTCTTTTTCAATATTAAAAAAAATTAAATTAAATTAAAAAAATAAATAAATAAAATAAATAAATAAATACAGGGAGCCCCTACTGGAGCCAAACAGTCCTATCAAATTTGGCCTACTGATTCAGAATTCAGCTTATTTCAGCTTCATCTTCACCAATAGAGAACCCAGAATTAATTCAAGTTAAAAATACAGTAGCCAAAAGGATATTCTAGAAGAGCAATGGACACTAGAAAAGTCTTGCCAGACATGAAGCAGGATTCTTTTATGTATATATGTATGTTTATATCTTTGGGCCATGTTTTTGTTTTAAACACTGAAATGTACTTGATTACATTAATGATAGAACACTTAAAAGTCTCTGACTACATTAGCATAAATTAGAAAGAGTTGTGCTTTGTTTTTCATTATGTGGATTTTGAGCTAATGGTGATACTTTCAATACCCAGTAATCACAGATTTTTTATAGTTCTACTCTTCAGGGGAGGGAGCTCTAGAAAAAGGACTGTGAAGTCCATAAATGGACCTTTATTAGTTTTATTAGTTTTCTGTGGAACAATGTAGAGAACATCATTTTTTATCATTCATGGCAGATTATGTTAATGACTTAAAGGATTGATAGTTATTTAAGTTATCAATAATATATACTGAGGGAAAAAAGCAAGCTGCAGAAAATCTTAGCTTGCCAGGGCTGCCATAACAGATACCACAGACTGGTTGACTTAAACAACAGGAATTTATTTTCTCACA
This sequence comes from Tolypeutes matacus, assembly GCA_026826555.1. Classification (NCBI taxonomy): domain Eukaryota; kingdom Metazoa; phylum Chordata; class Mammalia; order Cingulata; family Chlamyphoridae; genus Tolypeutes; species Tolypeutes matacus. The sequence goes on from JAKSZT010053785.1 coordinate 7,923,313, forward strand.
GTTTGGGAGGCTTGAAGTCCAAAACCAAGGTGTCAGCAGGCCATGGTTCCTCAAAAGCCTGTAGCTTTCTGGTGGTAGCTTGCCAGCAATCCTTGACTCAATCTCCGCCTCCATCACGTGGCCATCTCTACCCATCTGTCTCCTCCCAATTAAATCCAAATGTCTTTTGCTTATAAAGATTCCAGTCACATTGGATTAAGGCCCACTCTGATTCCATCTGGCCTCACCTTAACTAACAACATCTTCAAAGATCTTATTTACAAATGAGTTCACATCTCCAGGGCTGGGGATTAGGACCGAACCTGCCTTTGTGGGGGACATGATTCAATCCATAACACAGAACATGTACAGTATAATGGTGTTTCTATAAAATGAAAAAAAGTAAATCAACTTTTTTCTTTAAAAGGGTATGTATTTATTGAAGAAAGTGTAGATACACGGGGGAAATCACTACTATCGTTCCTCTACCGAAATACAATCACTATTCAAAATGAGTAAACTGTTATTTTTTAAAAAGGTTTTTGAAAGTAAGAATGGTTGGATGCCACCCCAATCTTCAATTGTTGAACAAACAGTTCTAATTGTTGGAGCAGACAGAAAGAGGAATGGTTTTTGGTAACCAATGCAGTCAATGAGAAAACGACAATTTGACCCATGAAGAGTCTGTTCTTCTGCTTGGTGCTGGCTGGGGAGAAGGGCAAGCAAACAGGAGTGTTAGGGATTGAATCATGCCCCCCATAAATACAGTACAAGTCCTAACTCTCAGTCCTGTGGGGGTTTTGTAAATAGGACCTATGAAGATACGATTGTGAGTTAAGGTGTTGAATCTTTTGTGAGTAGGGTCTTCAAAGATCTGATTTAGATGAGGCCTGACAGAATTAGGATGGGCCTTAATCCAATAGGGCTGAAGTCCTTATAAGCAAAGGAAACTGACACAGAAGTAGCAGCCAGAGAATGATGCAAATTAAAGAACCTCATAGACTGTGGCAAACCAGCACCAGAAAGCTACAGTTTCTGGGAGAAAGCATGGCCAGTCAATACCTTGACTTTGGACTTCTAACCCCCCAAACTGTAAATCAACCGGTTTGTGGTATTTGTCATAGCAGCCCTGGAAAACAAACACATAGGTTACTCAGCTCCCAACACAGGCCATTAACAATTAAGCACACTGCTTATTCCTGAAATTAAGAAAATTGAATTATTGGGAAGAGTATTACATTTATAAACTGGTTGACGTTTAGAGATTAGAGTCATATGAATTAAGATTAGGATCTTGTTTTCTCCTAGAAAAACAATGCATGGAGACAGGTGGAGAAAAGTACTGTAAGATTTTAATTAACATTTTTCTCCCAGAATCTCACACTGGAGTCAGATTACTGGGACTTAAGTCCAGGTTCTGCCATTTTCTGGATGCATGCCTTTGGAGAGGTTGTTTGACTTTTCTAAGCCTCAGCTTTCTTATCTGTAAAATGAAATGCATATAGTATCTACTTCAAAAGGCTGTTGAGGGGACTGAATGAGATAGATAAGTATAATGTGTTTTGTGAAATGACTGCGAGGCACCCAGTTAATCTGTGTCACCAGCACCCAGCACAATGGTTGGCACATGAAAGACCTCATAGTTGCTTGTTAGCAAATTTATTTGACATATATAGCCCAAAAGGATTTTTTAAACAAAAAGTTTTAATAAGTAACCAGATAATTTTAAAAGTTTGGAAAAACCCAGATATACATGGTTATGGATAAAGTATGGGATATCCATAAAAATGAATGCTCAGCAGCCATAAAAAGAATAATTTTCTAATGCTGATATGGAAGAACTCTACATTATTACATGAAAAAAGGAGAAAGCAAAAAGCATACTTGTATTTGTGTAAATAATCCTAGAAAGATACACTAGAAACTAATAAAAGTAGTTAGTCATTGAGAGTAGAGGTTAAGAATTCAGTGGATGGAGGGAAAATAGTGACAGTGACACTTTTTACTGTACATGTTTTTATATTTTTTAGTTTTTGAATCATATGAATATATTCCACATTCAAAAATAAATGAAAAAATTTAAAGAAAAACAAGGAGGTGGATTAATGTTGTTTATGCCAGTCGGTGCTATGATGCAATGTTAGCAGGAGGTTTTTTGTTTTGGCTTTTTTGTTTGATTGATTTTTATTTGTTTGTTTGAGATTAATTTATTTTCTGAAGAGCTAACTCACTCACATGGCTCAAAATTCAAATGGTAGAAAGGACCATATGGTAAAAATTTTCCTTCCCACCTTAGCTACAAAGTTACCTCCCCTCAGGCAACCAGTGTTGTAAGTTTCTTGAATATAATGAGTTTTCAGACATTTAGAATTTTAAAATGTATTTGCTGCTGTAATATCAAGGGGGTTTATGTTGGAGTGGTTTTAGCAAGTCAGGACTCTCTTATTAAAAGCTAACTCTTGGGAGCGGATGTGACTCAAGCAGTTGAGTACCTGCCTCCCACATGGGAGGTCCCGGGTTCGGTTCCCAGTGCTTCCTAAAAAAACAAAAACAAACAACAAGCAAAACAAAGGAAAAAGCCAACTCAGGGAAGCTGATGTGGCACCGGCTTCCACATATTAGTTCCCGGGTTCAGTCCCCCCCTCCCGGTACCTCAAAAAAAAAAAAAAAAAAAAAAAAAAAAGCTAATTCTTTCTAGGGTGAAGGAAAGTTTTGGCAGTGGCTGATGGGGATGGAGGCACAACTTTGTGTAGGAAATTAACACCACTGAATTGTATATTCAAAAAGGGAAATTTTAGGTTGTATATAAGTAACCACACACACACACATGCACAACTGTAGAACTGTACAACACAATGAAAACAGTGCATTAAAGTTAGTAACATAATTATAACAGTGATTCATGAATTGTAAAAAAAGGTACCACACTAATGCAAAATGTTAATAATAGAGAAAACTGGGGGGTGGGGGCAGTATATGGGAACTCTGTACTTACTGCATGATGTTTCTATAAACCTACAACTGGTCTAATAATAATAATTTAAAAAGAGCAAACTGTTTCCTTAAAATAGCTTTTTTATACATGGACGAGATGCCATTGAAAATACCTGACAATTGCTGGCAACACAAATGTGTTGATGTTGGTAACAGGCAGGCAGAGAGTGACCTCTATTAAGGTCAGCAGAATAAAGGAAACAAACAGAAAATCTTCAGAAAGTGATGCACCTGGCCTCTGCCCGGGCTCCAGCAAAGTACAGCCATGCTTTGCTTGGTTCAAACTCTTTGAGGGAGGGACCTGGGAGGGAGGACTGTAAAGTTCATTGGATCTTCTGAATACAGTTCCACTAGGACCCATCCAACTTAGCCTAAAACTTAAGGGAGCACTAAAAGGGTTTCCAATGCCAAGGATCCACCCAGGGGAAGTATAGTCCCTGGACCAGCAACATCAACATGCCCTGGGAACGTGTTAGAAATGAAAATCCTCAGGCCCCACCCAGACCTACTGAATCAAAATCTTCTGTGGAGGAGCCTAGGAATCTCCGTTAATAGCAACCAACCCCAGTGAATCTATGACTAGGGACATCTGGGAAACTGCCTTAAATGACTCCTCTTACCAGATGCCTGATGTTGGAAAAGTAAACTTAATCCTTAAATATAATGAGATGTTTCTTTATCAAAAACAGCCAGCCAGGCTGGCCTTACAGGTCAAACAAGATTCTTTCAAACTAATAAACAGCAGCTTCCCCATGCACAACAGAAATTCATTCTCATTGTTCTGGAGGCTAGATGTCTGAAATCAAGGTGTTGGCAGAGACCTGCTTCCTCTGGAACCTGTAGGGGAGAGTCCTTCCTGGCTTTCTCCTGACTTCTGGGGGTTTGTCGGCAATTCTTGGGGTTCCTTGGATTGTAGATGCATCATTTCAATCTCTGCCTCTGTCATCACATGCTGTTCTTCCCAGTTGCTGTCTGTCTCTTTTCTCTTCTTTTTTTTTCAATACTTAAAAAAAATTTTTTAAATGCTTTAGATTACATAAATGTTACATAAAAAATATAGGGGATTCCCATATGCCCCACTCCCTACCCCTCCCTCCCTTTCCCAAATTAACACCATCCCTTCCTTAGTGTGGTACATTTGTTACAATTGATGAACACATATTGGAGCATTGCCATTAAGTATGGATTATAGTTTACATTATAGTTTACACTCTGTCTCACACAATTTTGTAATTTTATGATAAAATATATAATGGCCTGTATCCATCATGGCAACATCATTCAGGACAATTCCAATGTCCCTAAAATGCCCCCATATTATGCTTGTTTTCCCCTCTCCCTCCCCTCAGAACCTCCAGTGGCCACTGCCTCCACATCAATGATAAAAGATCTTCCATGGCTAGAATCACAATAAGTCTATAGTAGAATAACAGTAAGTCTACTCTAGTCCATCGTTCATTCACCAATCCTGAGGATTCTGGGATGGTGATGCTCACTCTGCCTCTAATTGAGAGGGAGCTTAGATCCCATGGGGCAGATGGATGGAACTATCTTGCTTGCAGTTGCAGACTCTCTCTGTTCCTTGGGATGGTTGTTGTCCATCATCATCTTCTTGTTAGCTGTCCTGGGTGAGTCCAATGAACTGGAGAGTAGGTATTGCAACGCTGTTGAGATTCAGTGCCCAACTGGCACGTGGACAGTCCAAAGATTTATGTCTCTTGGACATACACCTATCAAATCTACTACTAATTATAGGTTCAAATAGAAGGGACAGAAGAGCCGTGTGTAGGGAAAACATAAATGAGTCCAATTCTGTCACACTGGGGATCGTAAATTCCAAAGTAGGGCCCACTGGCAGGACACTAAACTCCTGAGCTGTCTGCCCTGCCTATAGTGTCTGGATGTCTCTAGAGCACTCAGGAGCCCCACTATTTGAGGCAATATTTACTGTGGCACTCTTTTCTCTTCTTATAAAGACACTAGTTATATTAGATGAGGGGCCTGCCCTATTCCAGTATCACTAATGACCCTATTTCCAATAAGATCACATTCTGAGGTTCTGAGTCAGGACTTCAACATATCTCTTTGTGAGACACAATCCAACCCATAACACCCAGCAAAATCAAAAGGGCTCCCAGCTTACTAAGGAAAGCATCAGAGCGAGGGCAATAGAGTCCAGTAGGCAGTCTAATACCCACGAGGTGGTAACTCCAGTCCATCAGTCCAGTCAAAAGCTAGCAGAGACTGTCTGAAGAGCCATTCAGTCCAGACAATCAGATGACTGTGTATTCAGGAAAGCAGAGGACAAAAAAAAAAAAAAAAAAAATGATTTAGACAAGAACTTATTCATTACAATTCTATGAAATAATGAAAGTCTCCAGCGGTTTTCTTCCAAGTTCAGCTATGCTTAAAAAGGCAGTCTCCACCTTGCTGATCCAGAGTATGTAACCAAAGAGATCACAGGAACCAAAGTCAACATTGTCATCGTGGACACACATGAGCAGTAAAGAGCATCACTGTAGCAGAAAAAGGGTCCACAGGCATTAAAATCAGCCAGAGTCTCTGAACAGCAATTGCTGTGGAGTGTTTCCATTTACTTGCACTGCTGACCACCACTCTTCAGCTGGAAAGTCTGGAGGCCCGTTATTCTTTTCAGATTCTATTACAGCAGGGGTTCTTAACCCTTTTTCTCCACAGACCCCTTTGCCAGTCAAGTGAAAACCATGGACCCCGTACTAAGTCCACACTATACTGTGTATTACTTAATAAATCACACCCGCACCAACACATCCCCACAAGAATAATGTTTTTTTGAATTTCAATTCAAGCTCACGGACCCCTTGTTAAGAATGCCTGTATTACAGCCAGCTCTGTTTAATAGCGTAAGAAAAAGGCATGTTGCCAAAGACAGCCCAGGACAGGATTGTACTGGGGAGCCTTGGGGGCAGCTGACATGCATCACTTCAGAAGGAGAAACACCAGGAGGAATCCTAGCCTCTACCTGCTGAGATGACATGACATTTTGCTTTTCAGACTGGACTTAAAATATCTGAGACCATTTGAAAAAAAAATCCACATTGCCGGACTGCTTTGTGTAGGAGAAAAAAGTTCCCAAGTTGAGCACAGGCTGTACCATTGCAAAAGTTAATGTGAGCCATGCCTAGGCTCTCACCTCAGGCTCTCACTCTATGTTGGGTTTCTCCATTGCCCTTACTTAGTCAAGGAATTGGGGCTGTTTTTGGGTGAAATGCCTTTGATTGTCATCTCATTCTTGCAACTTGGCTGCATTTTAATTACCCACTAAGAGAACTAAAAATATAAGGAAGAATCTGAAGAGAAAGAGCAAATGAACATAAGGTCCATTAAAGACAAGGACCTTTGTCAGTTTTGTTTGTGTGATCCCAGTGCTTGGAACAGTACCTGACACATAGTGGGCGCTCTGTAAGTATTTATTGTATAGGAGGGGGTGACACCCTGATCAGAGTAGAAGCCAGCACTCCTCAAGATCATTGACAAAGGGCTACAGTGGGCTTTGTCCTCCATGTTAATACGGGTTTCATTTTTTATACTAATGAGGAACAACAGAAACCTACATTATCCATCTATTTGTTTGGGTTTCATTAAATTTATTTGCATTATTTTTCATCAATTGCATCTTGCTTTGTCGCTACATAGTTGGGTTTTGTTTTATTGGCATTTTTTCCTTCATCCTTGCTTCAAGAGCTGCTGAGAATTGCAGGTGACTATTGTGCTAGTCCTGGGGAATAAGATACCCACCCCCCTCCCTGGGAAAGAGTGATAAGCTGAGGTAGACAGGACAGGCATGAAAGGAGCCTTAGGCATCATCTAGAACAAAATCCCTGTTATACAGACAAGAACCCTGAGATCAAGAGAGGGAAACAATCTGCCTGGGCACCCATAGAACATCCCACTTGTTCAGAAACATCTCGGTCCACTAGTATCATGGTGATATCAGCATTGCTCCTTTGGCTTTCCAGAATCCCAGCTAAACAAAATATGTTACTTGGGGAAGCTAATTGATATTGAAACCCCTGAAACTCTTTGCTTCCCATGATCATTTTAGGATGAGCTTTATGAATGCTTGTATGATTGGCTTTATGAATAAGTTTATCCAGTGAACTGAGAATAGGATGCAGAACAAATTAGTTCTAAGTGGAAGTGGAAAAGGATGGGAAAGGTCTGGGAGAATTAATTCATTTTACAGGAAAAAGAAAGTTTAACAAAGTTTAACTGTGGCTAGGCAGCATAGTATAGACAGTCATGACCTAATAAGCTCTCAATGTATGGAAGTCATTATTTTTCTCTTCAGGTAAAACTTTGCTTACATTTGTGTCTTAGTTTACCTAAGGGCTGCTGATGCAAAGTACCAGGAATGGGTTGGCTTTTATCATGGGGATTTTATTAGGGGTAAAAATCTACAGTTCTGAGGCTGTGAAATGTCCAAATCAAGGCTTCATCAGAGATGCTTTCTCACCAAAGGTCGGCTGTTAGCAGGTCCTGGAGTCCTGCCAGGTGGGGAGGCAAGATGCAGGGTCTGCCAGTCTCACGCTGCTTTCTCCTGCAGCTCAGCTGTGAGCAAGCAGGCATTTGTTCCTGGGCCTTGTCTTCTTGAGCCTCTCAAAGCATCTCTGTCTTTCTGCAGCTATAGGTGAACCTAGAGTCCTCCCTCTCACATGGCTGGGTCAAAATGGCAGAGCTCTACTTTCTCTCAGTGTATGTGTGTTCTCAGTTTATATATGACCCAGTAAGAGGACAGAAACCCAACCTGGGTTGTCACTGACATAGTCTAATCAAAAGTCCTAAATAGATCTAATCAAGTGATCTAATTAAGGGCCCCTTAACTGAATCTAATCAAAAGGCCCCAGCTACACTGCATTTACAGGCACAGGTATGGTTTGGCTTAAGAACATAATTTTCTGGGGTCCACAAAAGACAAACCAAGACAAGTTGTCACTCATTTGTAGAATAAATCATGTCCAGATTGGTGGTGCATGACCCACTCACTTTTATTATCTTTCTACTTTGACCAAGAGTGGAGGGATGGGGAAGGCTCCAGGTGAGAAAGGTGAGAAAGGCACTGGGATGCCATGTCTGGTGTTCACCCTAAGGGAGAAATTAAATTTATATTTTGATAGCACCCCATTTAAATCTATTTTTTAATAGTTTTAAGAATCTGGATTCAGATTAGTGTTTACCACTATTATTTTAGAGTTTTGGGGGTCTTCATTTAGAAAGTAAACATGGAGAATCATAACACAATTGAGTAATTCAATTAAGCAAATATTTGATATCATGTCAAGTACAAGGTCGTGTTATGTGCACCCTGAGGAACGTGAAGATGACTGAGTAACAGTTCTCACTCTTGGGTTTAATTACCAAAATCTATTGAACAAGATTGACTGCATCTAATGACATTTCTATATAAAAAATAGGTGGAAAAGGAATCATTTATAAAAGATTATCACATCATCATGAATTCCTTCCAAATTCCTCCTATCTCCCTTGCTTCTAACATCATAACATTATCCTAAACATCCATCTCAGAGGTTTGCTTTGCCATAAATATCCTCTAGTGAACTGAGAAGTAAATTACATGATCAGAGATTATGCTGGGTGTCATCAAAGAGAAATGAAGGTTTATTTTCTGATGCAAAAAAAAAATGAAGTGACAGTACCATAAAATGGGATATGTTGTCTTTCTCAGATCCCAAGATTATAGAGCTGTAAAAGGAAGGGCAAGTTCATGTTAACTCTCTGATGAATACCCAGTAAGATTTTATTTTAAATTTTATTTCAGGAAATCTTTATAGGTCTTCATTGGCAATTATCATAGGCATTAGTTACTCAAAACTGAAAGTAGCAATACATTAAAAAAAAAAAAACTAGGGGAAAGTGTCTTTAAAAGAAAAAGTTTTATTACCCATTGTTATAATTTTTTTCATGTGCATCCAGCAATAATCTCAACATTATTAGCTTTCTAAAATGCTGAGTTCTAATTAGGTACTCTCAGTGGTAGGTAGTTAGCGAGAAGTCTAGAAATTCAGGAGTTTTGAAAGCAAATTCTAATTAGCAAAATATATCCTCCCTTAACTCTTTCAATTTTGTGTTTCCCCATGTATTAAATGAAGAAAATCCATGTTCACCTGGTTTCCAGAGTTGAGTCTGTGCACATTGTAGAGATTTAATGAAATGGGATGCAGGAAAGTAATTTATGAAATGTTAAAAGAAATACAAATAGTAGTAATAAATCACCATGCTATTAAGACACAGCATATGTGCCAAGCAACCTAAATCATACTAATACAGCATATATAGACATGCTGAATCAGACAAAATACAATTTGATTCTGCCTGTCTCAGTGGCACCCAAAGAAAGCCCTGCTGACCCGTATTAGGTAACTCATATAACATGCTTAACTTCCTTTAATAATCAAATCCATTCATTCAACAAATGTTACTGCTAGTCTTTCTTATGACAGCATACCAGTGAACAAGACTGACAAGTTCCTGCCCTCCTGAAGCTTGTGTCCTGGTGGACAATTCCCTGGAGATTTGTCTTTTTTATGCTTTATGTGCAGGTGAATCATCGGGGGACTTGATTTAAATGCAGATTCTGATTCAGTAGGTCTGGGGTTGGCCATGAAGGTCTGCTGGTCCAGAATGCCACTTTCCTTTTTTTCTTTCCTGATCATTTTCCCCTTTATGGATCCCTTCCTGGCCCATGATGTCTCCCTCATCTGTTTGCTTGTTGTTTTTGCTCATTCCCTGCCCATTGTTTTTGCTCGATGTCTCTTTGTTATCTGCTTGTTGTTTGTTTGTTTTCTTTAGGAGGCACCGGGAACCGAACCTGGGAACTCCCATGTGGGAGGTGGGCGCTCAACTGCTTTAGCCACATCCCCTACCCCTTTATATATCTTTTTAAAAGCACTTTAATTGAGAAATAGTCACACACCGTGCAATCCATCATGGGCTTTTAGTATAATCACAGAGCTGTGTATTCATTGCCGCACAGAGTTCCACTTTGAGTAGCAAGGAATTAAGTAACCAATGTGCTATCCTGCCAAGCAATGTGATACCTTAGCTAAGTGAAAGCCCCCTACTTCTTTAAGGGCCCTTAAGGCTTTACAATAATGTTGGGCATGTCAGATAGCTGTGGTGGAAGTGGAAGAGGAGACACTTATGAGCAAATGGACTTTCGGTAATCTCTCAGTGAGAAGGCTGGCTTAGAAGAAACATGGTCAGAGGAGCCCCGGTAGGACAAGACCCACCTGTAATACTCTGCTCCAAGCTTTCCAGGAGGGAAATTTTGACTGTAGTAAAGCCTACTTTGATCAATGGAACTGATTACAAATGGCAGGGACTTTTAACATTGGTTACACATTAGAGTCCCTAGGCAACCTTTGGGAGTTAGGGCCCAGGTACCAATGCTTTTCAAAGAAAGTTCCCTAAATAATTCTAATGTGCAGCCAGGATTGAGAAGCACTGTACTCTAGGAATGGATTTTCTGGAACAGTTCTTATTTCAGGAATTTTTTATTCTTTCCTTTAAAGGCAATTCTAAAAAAATTATAACTAACTAATTTATTTTTATAAATTTTTATAAATATTTTCATATACATACATTTGTAAATCAGGAAAACATCTTTTTCATTAGTTTTTGTCTTCATTTTTAGTTCAGAAAATATGACACCCATGTGGGCGAATATCTGCAATATATATGGGAAGCATTTAGTGTAACATTTCTACTCTATAAATATTTTTGAATTCCTACCAAGAAAGGGTTTCAACTGTATTAGTAATGCTTTATTTCTTACACTGAGTATGGGTACATGGATCTTCATTGTATAATCTTTATACATTTTATGTATTTTAGCATACCATGAAATATACAATAGGTTTTTAAAAACCATCAAATAGAAGACCTATTAAGTGACAATGGCCGTAATTAGATATTGTGAACCAAGATGATATACTGGGGGAAGCGGCTGTGGCTCAATCAGTAGGGCTCCCGTTTACCATATGGGAGGCCCCGGGTTCGGTTCCCGGGGCCTCCTGGTGAAGGCAAGCCCGCCCGCACGGCGTGGTTAGCTGACCCAGCGAGCACAAGCAGCAAGGGGGGGATAAATGAATAAATAAATAAAATCTTAAAAAAAAAAAAAAGATGATATACTGGGGAGCTGATGTGGCTCAGTGGTTGAGTGCCAGCTTCCCACATACAAGGTCCAGAGTTCAATCCCTGCCTCTGGTACCTCAAAAAAAAAAAAAAAGATGATATACTATCTATCCCCATGGAGCTTTATTTGGAATATGAATCAAACAGATTTGAAAGTGCCTTTCAGGCAGCTGATGTGGCTTGGCAGTTGAGCACCTGCCTCCCACATGGGAGGTCCCAGGTTTGGTTTCCGGTGCCTCCTAAAGAAGACAAACAAACAAACAGACATCGTGCAAAAACAAGCAAACAACAAGCAAAAACAACAAGCAGACAACAAACAAAAACAAATGGGGAAACGGATGTGGCTCAAAAGATTCGGCGTCCGTCTGCCATATGGAGAGACTGGGGTTCGATCCCCGGTACCTCCCGGTAAAAAAAAAACAAAAAAAAACAAATGAGCAAGGAGCAGCTATATCTCAAGCAGTTGAGTGCCGGCCTCCCACACAGGAGGTCCCAGGTTCGGTTCCCAGTGCCTCCTACAGAAAAAAAAAGCAAACAGACAACAAGCAGACAATGAGCAGAAACAACAAGCAAAAACAACATACAAACAATGAGCAAAAATCTCAGCAAAAACAATGAGGAAACAGATAAGGGAGCCATGGTGGTGGTGGGGGGGAGTGCCTTTCTTTTGATTTAGCAATTCCATGAGTGGTAGATTGAATTATGTACCCCACCAAACAAATTTTAATCTTTTTTTTTTTTTTTTTAATATTTATTTTATTTTTTTTTATATTTACTTTTCACCCCTTGCTGCTTGTGCTCGCTGTGTCCATTTGCTTTGTGTTTTTTCTGTGTCTGTTGTGTCATCTTGCTGCGCCAGCTCACTGCGCCAATGCTGGCCAGCTTGCCTTCATCAGGAGGCCCCAGGAATCGAACCCGAGGCCTCCCATATGGCAAACGGGAGCCCAACCAATTGAGCCACAGCCACTTCCCCAAATTTTAATCTTAATCCTTGTTCCTGTGAGTGTGAATCCATTTGTAAGTAGGACCCTTTGAAAATGTATTATCAGTTAAGATGTGGACTCTTTGGTGAATAGGATCTCTAAAGTCCTATTTAAGTTTGGCCACACTGACTGCAGGTGGACCTTAATCCACATGACTGGAGACCTTAAGAGAGAAAATTCCCAGGCAGCCAGAGGAGCCAGAAGTCAGCTGAAATGGTTAGAGCAGAAGAAAGGTCACCATGTGATAGAAGGCAGAGATGTAAGTCAAAGAATCCAAAGGATTGTTGAGGCAAGCAAGCAACAGAATGCGACAGACTTTAGGGAGAAAGCATGACCTTGTTGACACCTTGATTTGGGAATTCTGGCCTTTAAAACTGTAAGTCAATAAAGTCTTGATTTTTTTTTATTTAAAGATTTTATTTATTTACTTTATCCATTTTAAACCCCCCCTTCCCCATTTGCTGTTTTTGTGTCCATTTGCTGGGCAATTCTCTGTGTGTGTTTCCTGCCATCTCTTCTCATCCTCCTCCTCCAGTCTTCACCAGGATTCGATCGTGGAGACCTCTGATGTAGGAGAGAGGTATTCTGCTGCCTGCGGCACCTCAGTTCCTGGCTTCTGGAGCTTTCGGAGCATCTCGTCTTGTCTCTCCTCTGTTACGTCATCATCCTGCTGCATGGCTCCCGGGGCCCGACAGCTCAGCGGCACACAGAGCCTGGCAGCCCATGCGCTTTATATATATATATTTTTTATTTTACCGGGAGGTCCCGGGGATCGAACCGAGGTCCCTCCATATGGCAGACGGACGCCCAACCATTTGAGCCACATCTGCCCCCCATAAAGTCTTGATTTTTAAGCGAATCCTTTGCATGGCATTTGTCTTAGCAGCCCTGGCAAACTAAGACAGTGACTAAGAATTTATTCAAAAGTAACCATTAAGTTTGCAGGGAATTATGGTTAAATGTGTGGAATTTTGCCCTATACTTGCAGGTGAAAATTGCCTGTTAGCTACATCCACCTAACATAAATTTTACAGTTTATAAAGTCCAGTATGGACAGGGCTGGCTTTGGAGCAGTTATAAAACTGTTTCTTTTCTTTCCTGGATTGTATTGTGTCTGAGAATGGATGTTCATGCTAGAGAAGTGTGTGTGTGTGTGCACGCGCGCGCGTGTGCGCGTGGGTGTAAGTACAAGCACTATGCGATCCCACAGTTACCTACTGGATGCTGAAAAGAATGAAGAGGCACATCCAGTTTCCACAGGTAGGAGACTTTGGATGGATCTAAATGGCATTGCTCACCCTTTCCCTGAGGTTTGGTTCTAGGCTGAATAACTCAGAATGAGAGAAAAATAGCTGGGGATTATTATCACAAATTGTGGGGATAGGGAAATAGGCCCTAGAGTGAGACCATTTTCTAAGGGTAGTGAGCGGTGTTTCCCAAGAGGTAGATGGAGATTTAAACTGTGGGGATATGAAAAAATATGCTTCCTTAGACAGTCCTGACTTGAGCAAGGTTAGGAACTGGTGTGGCACTAGGAAAGGCTTTTTTTAGAGATATTTTCTCTGCAGACTGCATGAGAAGTTGTGTTTTTCACACAGTTTTAAATTCTTTCCTGCACACATTTTAATTCCCTTTCATTTTCCTTACTCATCAGGAAGCTTTTCAACTCGTTGTGTAGTGTTAGGGAGCGAATGAAAGAGAGGTCCATACAGGGAAGTGAGAGTTGCACTGCCCTCCCAACCCGTATCTCATCGGATGGGGCAGAGGTCCGTGAGTCCTCTTGGCCTTAGCCGAGGAAGTGGGTAGGGGCTAGGGAAGAGTGGAGGGTGGCAGGAAGCAGAGGTCAAGAGGTGCCTCAGAGAAGGCTTGAGGCAGCCCTCCTCCCTTCCCCCAAGATGAGGCCTCAGCCACAAGCATAAAACAAGTTGCTGGAAGATAAGTCATGCAGCTTTCTTATCTCTCCATGTATAGTCAAAAGTCACTGAAGCATAACAAATAATGAGGAGTTTCAAACTATTCAGAATAGCTAAATGTAGACGCTTTTGTGTGTGGTGTGGGTTGGGGCTGCTGATAAGTGATAGCTCAGAAGGTGATTCTCCTTCTAAGGAAAAGTACATGAGATGTTTGGTTATAAATGGCCAAAAAGCATACTTATCAAGACAGGGGTATTGATCAGGAAATAATTGTTTGCTGGAAACAAGGCAGTCTTTTCAATGGGTAATTAAGATGGTGTCACTTGATAACCACTCTGGGATTCTCTGGGAGAATCTCTCTTCTTGCACCAGTGTCATTAACCTGGTGTCATGGCAACAAGCTGGTCTTACCTCTCCCACTGGAGCTTTCTTTTATTAATGTATCTCCTGTTCACAAGTTATAGCATGCTCCTTCCATTGTGTTGCTCCAAACACAAGTGGCCCTGAGGAAAGAAAGTGAGGTAGATTTTATTATATAGCACAAGCCTTCAAGATTTTAAGAAAAACAAACAAACCAGCCAGAGACTAGCTGCACTGAAAACCAATCCCCTTCCTCAACACAGGCCTGTACAGCCTTGTGGTTTAGGGACCAGTAGCATCGACATCCCTTGGGGGCTTGTGAGAAATACAGAATCTTAGGCCCTACCCCTGAATCAGAATCCTCCAGTCAGCAGGATCCCCAGGTGATTCAAATTCACACTAAAGTGTGAGAGGCAGTGCCAAAGATAGAATTCCCTTTAAATCAGAGGTTCTTAGCCTTTTTTTGTTCCATGGGTCCCTTTGCCAGTCAGGTGAAAACCACGGACCCCTTCTCAGAATGTAGCGGCAGATAGTTTTATGACATTCAACGTTGGAGGTCAGAGAAAATAAAGACAATAAGTTGATTCTTTTCAATTCAAGCCCACGGACCCCCTGAAATCTTTTCACAGTCCTCTTGGTTAAGAACCCCTGCTTTAAATGATACCACCACTGGGAGGTTTCCTTTCTGAGGCACCCCTCTTTTTCATAGCATTAGTGACCTGATAAAATTTCAACAAAAAGTGGAAAATGAGTCCCTATTTTTTCTCTGAAAAGAAAGCTACTTGACCATTTAGGCTAAGGTTGCCATTAGAAAATGTTTCCAGGCTGTGCTAGGTATTTGGCCCACATGCTTTTCTTGTGCCCTGTGTAATTTAGGAGACCTGCCCCTCTGGCCCTGAGCTCACCTGTCAGCACAGAGAGTCTGGCTCTGAACCAAGGCCCCAGGTTCCAGCAGCACCAGACAGAGGAGGCTTTTGTTCTCAGAAATATCAGCTGGAAACTTTGCCAAATAAAAGCTCAAAAAGAAGCTTTGTCTCTTCTGGCCAAGACACAAGAGGATGTTGCTTTCTATCCATCACAGGAATGCGTTTCTTGTTTAAACCTTGACCCGAGAACTATACGGAAAACGTTCAGTTATCCCAGAGCATGAAGGTTAAAGGACTTTTCTTCATTCCTAGTGGACATATGAAATCCCACAAGCCAGGTCTGTACATTTAACATGAGATGAAAAACAAGGGACATTATTTTCATTTAAAAAGAAAATAATGAAAGCAAACCCATTGAATTATCTAGATAATTTTTTCCAGGCTATGGATTTCTTATTTGGGGGTGAGGGGAGAGAGGGTGGAACAGGATGGGTTGTAATTGGAGAAGAGAGGTGAGACAGTTGAAGGCAATATAAAAGAAGAATTGATAATTAAGAATGAGATGAATCATTTTGCCGTGAATCAACCTGGTCAAATGAATGAGTTGCATGTCCTTTGGCAAGTGTCTTAACTTTTCTGCTCCTCAGTTTCTTTGTTTGTAAAATGAAGATAATAATACTACCTACCTCTTTCGATTGTTTGAAGTGAAATGCGGTAATATATGTAATATATGTAAACTGTATATTCAGTATATAACAAATACTGAAGAAATGTTATATCTTATTATTACCTGCAGATAAGTTCAATTCTGGGACTAAAGAATTGTTTTAGTGCAAAAATTTGAGTATCAAATTAAAATCTACATATATTTAAAACGTGAAATGAGGAATTGAGGTACTTTGCCAGATTCTTTAAGAATAAACAAAACAAAAAGACTGCAAGGGGAATTAGGGGGTGGATTAGGCCTGGGAGATGTTACCCTGAATAGTTTTGTTTGCCTATATTCATTTAATTAATAAAATTGGTCAGTTTCCCACATCATCTTCATGCATATCACTTTTTGAGATAGTAGTTTTTAAGAGAAATATTTAAAAGATCCACAAAGTATTTGAGAATATTCATTCTTTTATAGTGAAGAGAAGCACAATGCCCAATATCCTGAGCAGTGACCTTCTCAGATGTTTGTTGGTATATCTCATTCTAGCCTCCATATCTCCTAACTTTTCTCTCAGAACCGATTTTCTCACTAGCTTTGTCTAGTCTACTTTTGATTCCATCCATTGAGCTTTATATTTTAATGACTATTTTTTCATTTCTTAAATTTAATACATTTTAAAATTAAAAGTTAATCTTTGGAGTTTTTTTTCTTCATGATGTTCTGCTCATGTTGTTACATAATAATATTACAGATCTGTGAGTGCAGTGCTTCATTCTTCTTTCTAGGAACAGTCTCCAGTAGGGTAGTACAGTAACAGTGTGTCCAGGCCCTGATGTCAGGTCGCTGAGTTTGGAATCCTGGCCCTGATGCTTTCTAACTGTGTGATTTGAGGCAGTTCTGTTACTTCTCTGTGCTTTTGTTCCCCCATCTATAAAATGAAGATTGGTTTCAATGTTTTAACTCATGGGAAGTTTGTAGAACAGTACACAGAACATATTAAACATTCAATAAGTATTCAATTTTATTATTACTTGAATTAAGGAAATGATGATGGACAACGACCATTTCGAGGAACAGAGAGAGTCTGCAACTGCAAGCAAGATAGTCTCATCCATCTGCCCCATGGGATCTAAACCCCCTCTCAATTAGAGGCGGAGTGGGCATCACCATCCCAGAATCCTCAGGATGGACTAGAGTAGACTTACTGTTATTCTACTATAGAGTTATAGTGATTCTAGCAATGGAAGAAATTAAATCATTGATGTGGAGGCAGTGGCCAGCAGAGATTCTGAGGGAAGGGAGGTGGAAAAATAGCTGTAACTTGGGAGCATTTTCAGGACTTGGGAAGTGTCCTGAATGAAATTGCAATGACAGATACAGGCCATTATATATCTTGCCATAACTTGCAAAAATGTGTGGGAGAGAGTATAAACTATAATGTAAACTATAATCCATGCTTAGTGACAATGCACACTAATGAAGGATGTTGTTAATGTGGGAAAATGTGGGAGGGGTAGGGAGCAGGGCATATGGGAATCCCCTATATTTTTTATGTAACATTTATGTAATCTAAGTATCTTTTAAAAAATTAAAAAGTATATTTTAAAAAGTATGTTAAAAAAAAAGAATAAAGCCAAACATTTTCTTAATGCCTGTCAATTGTAGAAGTAGGTTTTATTTTGTTTTTTTAACCTGCAGCCTTACAGAAAGTTACACCAGTCTTGCCCCTTCTATCTTTACCCTGGGACTGGCATTTCATTGTCCTTTTGGGGGACCTCAAATTCAGCACTGGTTGTCTTTCACTGGAAAGGCCGGGAGAGGGAAAAAACTATAGAGGCCCCTGTAAATAAGCCTTGGACACAATGAGTGGAGGGATTACAGGTGGCAAGGCTGGACTACCATTATATTAAATTTGCAAATGGGCCACCCCATTTTAATGAAATAAGTAAATTTTGTAGTGATAAGGCCATTTTAAGAAAAAACAAATAATTTGAAGTTACAGAAACAATAAGTTATTTTCTTTTCATCAAACAAACAAACAAACAAAAAAACAATTCTCACTTAAAGGAACCACTGCTTATTTCCTATAAATAGAAAACTTCACTATAGCAGTTCATATGATAGTGTATGATAAACATTTCCCAGGGACAGGACACACATCTTTCTAGCATGTCTACCAGATGTGCCCAGGATGGTGCTTGGCATCTCATGTAAGCCATCACCATAAAGAGGTTAGTGCTCTGGTGTATACCTTGCACGGGAGGAAGCTGATGCTCAGAGCCAGTGCAGTGACTTGCTTGAGGGCATTCAGCTTGAATCAGCACCTAACCCCTATATCTGTTTCCAAGTCAGGGTTCTTCCCTCCACATGGCAATACCTGTACTCACAGGGTTAAATCTTGTTTCTAAAGCTCTACCTCTGGTCCCATCCTTTCACACAGGCAAGATTGCATTCTGAGCTGGCCCTAGAAAAAATTCAAGAAGTACACAAAGTTTGTCTTTGACAATACCTCCAACTCCAAACAAGCTTTCTTTTCACTTACCTCTACAAACTTTCAGCCCAGTTTAGTGGCTCCCTGAGTTTCTTGCCGGCCATCCAGGCAGATTTAATGGGGCATTCATCTAGGTCTGTCTCCTTAGCCCCTCATACTCTTAATGTCACCTACCACACCCTGCCAATTTTATGTCACATAATAATGGTTTGCAATGCTTCATATGGTCAAGTTAGCTAGTGACTTGTAAGTTAGGTCATTACCTAACTTACTGGTTACCACTGTATGTTTTGAATCTTTTAAAACAAGAAAGTAGTTACAAATTATGTGCTCAATTAAAAACACATTTCAAAGATCAAAAGAAAAGGAAGAGTATTTCAGGAAGGGGTGATATTTTCAGTAAAGTGGGCCTTTTGTTGTCCCTTAACATAGGTTGCCACCTACTTTGCCTGTGTAGTTGGTTGGCTTGATTACATCTGAATCATTAATAGCATAGGACACAATGTCTTATACTTTAGAAACCTGAGTGTAGGGTGGGGGTCAGCAATGGGAGTCCATCTTCTTACTAGGAAACCCATTCCAATATCTGATAACCCTTCTAGTTACAAGATCATCGTTCTGTCTAGCTCATCCAACTTCATGTCCTAGTGTGGCATTAAGTATTTTCCCTTAAAGTCCAAAACAACATGTCATTTTTCATCTAAGAAAGGATTGAGTACACTATGTTAGGATATACCAAGAGCAAAGACCAGATTCCAATTTAGAGACCTCAATTTTTTTAAATGTATATTAGTCACCAAAGGGGTGCTGATGCAAAGTATCAGAAATCTGTTAGTTTTTATAAAGGGTATTTATTTGGAGTAAAAGCTTACAGTTACAAGGCCCTAAAGAGTCCAACTCAAGGTTATTTCCTCACCCAAAGTCAGTTGCCATGTGTTGAAGCAAGATAGCAGGTGTATCAGTCAGCCAAAAGGGTGCTGATGCAAAATACCAGAAATTGGTTGGTTTTTATAAAGGATATTTATTTGGGGTAGAAGCTTACAGTTATCAGGCCATAAAGCCTAAGTTGCTTCCCTCACCAAAGTCTATTGCCACATGTTGGAGCAAGATGGCTGCCGAAGTCTGCAAGGGTTCAGGCTTCCTGGGGCTCATTTCTCTCTGGGCTCAGCTGCTCTGCTCTCTCCCATATGTTTGCATTCCAGGCTGCAGCTCAAAACTCCAACCTCCCTTCTCTGCGGTGTGGTTTCTCTGTGAGTCCAAGGGGGCAGGGACTCAACGTCCTACTGATGTGGTCCAATCAAAACCCCAATCATTATTTAATAAAGTAAAAGTGAAACCTCTGAATCCAATATAATCTAATATGCCCTGAGTTGCAGACCAGTTTACAAATATAATCAATATTTCTTTTTTGAAATTCATAAATAATATCAAACTGCCACATTATGTTTTCATACCCTCTAATCAAGCCTTTCTCTCATCCCTATTTCCACTCTTGCCTTTCTGCTGCTTTTCTTTTTGCATAGTTTGTCTTAAAACATGAAGGAAAATATTTTTAAATGCAAAGGAAAAAATGGATGGTGTTTTAGTTTGCCAAAGAGCTGCCAATGCAATATACTAGTAATGGGTTGGTTTTTATAAAGGGAATTTGTTAGGTAAAAACTTACAGTTCCAAGGCCATAAAATGTTCAAATCGAGGCACTGTCAGAGACGCTTTCTCACGTAAGGTCAGTTGCTGGCAGATCCTAGAGTCCTGCCACCTGGCAAGGTAAGAAGGCACTCTCTGCCAGGGTCCCTGCCTTCCCCTTCCACACATCTTTTCCTTGAGCTTAGTTGTGGGTGATCAGGCATATGACTCGTCTCTTCTCGGGCCTCTTTCACCTTCTCCACTGATTCCAGCCTTGGCCTGTCTCTCAGCCTCTCTCTCAACTATAGCTGATCCTGGAGTTCCCTTTCACATGGCAGGGTAAAAATTGCTGCTGTGTTTCTCTGTGTGTTTCTGCTTTCAGTTCTCAGTTTATATAAGACTCCAGCAAGAGGGTGGAGACCCACCTGGGTCATGCGTCACTGATGTAGCCCTAAAGCAATCTAATCAAAAGGTGATCTAATCAAAGATCCCTTAACTGAATCTAATCAAAAGGCCCCATCTACACTGCATTCACAGGCGCAGGAATGGATTAGCTTAAGAACATAATTTTCTGGGGTCCAAAAAAGACAAACCAGGACAGATGGTAATCATTGTAAATGATCCATTAGAATGGAGACCATTCAAGCTGCTTATTTGAACAGAGAAAGGTGTTTTTCTGTTCTGAAAAACTCCACTGCACAGATAAAAGGGTATTCAGATACCATTTCATGTGTTACCCTGTGATAGGAGCTCCTTTCCACAACTCTCTGTTGGCTGTTGTTGAGCACATAAACTAATTGCCTACAGGTAAGTCCTGTCCATCGAACCTTTGTTTTTCTTTCATGAAGATTCTGCTTTGCAGGCAAACTCTGGTAATATTGCCTTCCTTTTAAAATAATAAGAAAGGAAAGTTTGAAGTTGGAGAGATCTGAAAGAATCTTTGTCACAAAAAATTGTCCTGTAACGAATGTATTTCCTCCCTGAGGAAAATCTACATAGTGTGTGAAGAAAATTCATCTGATAAAAGGCAAGATTAAATAGTTAAATATGCATCTAAGATGCTAATATGAACCTTATGAACCTATCTTTACAGCAAAATTAACTAATAAATATGTTTAATACTGAAGAGAAGGCAATGAAGTTTGAGGAGCCTGATACAAATTGACTTTCATTCATTCTTTACTTTTAGAGCAGAATTCTTATCCTGAGGCCTTTGGATGGGCTTCAGGGAACTGTAAACCCTAAAAAATTGTGAGGGTATTTTCATGTATGTGGGCCTTTTTGTCTGGGAAGAGATCTCTAGTTTCTGTAAGATTTTCAAAAGGTTTTAAGAATTTTCTGTCTAAGAAGGGATATGAATAAGTTGAATACATTTATATCAGTTAAAGCTTTGTGCTCACAAGATCAAAGTGGTGCATTTGAGGAATTTTTCTTTGGAAAGCATTCAGGACAGGCCTGCCTGGAAAGTTGGAACAAAAGCAGACAGGAAAATTAGGGAATTGCCAAGTTTTGGATTTAGACAGGCCCATTGAATGAGGCATGGTAACAGTTGCTATTAAACAAAATATCTCAGTAACTTAATGAAATAAAAGTTTCTCATTTACACACATATTCCTGGTCAATAGGCAGGCTTCCATGCAATCATTCAGGGATCTAGGCTCCTTAAATCCAATGGCTCTGAGGGGTTTCTCTGTGCCAGCATCAGATACTACTTCTACCCGTATTCCTTCAGTCACATGACCAAACCTAAGTGTGAGGGAGGTTGGGCAATGCATACTCAGAAAGTAGAAGAAATGGGTTTTGGAGAGCACATAGCATTTCTGCACTATCCACTAAAATGAGGCAACAGTGTGAGGAAAGGTTTGGGGATGAGAAAGCCATGCTGCTTTAGATATTGGAAGAAAGTCCAATGCCATAGACAAACCAAAGGTGACAGGCTAGATAGCAGTAGCAGAAGAGGCAGGCTTCTATATGGTAGAAAAGTATCCAGAGGATGGGATGGGCAGAGTGACATAAAACCTAGGAGCAAAAATACTCAGAATTTCAGCCATGGAGGCAGAAGGAATTTGGGGATTCAGTAATCAGTGTTAGATCCAGTGTCACCTAACTGGTATTTAGAAAGACCTGGGGGTAGAAGTGGGGATAAAAGTAGGGTCAGGCAAGAGCTAGGGTAAAACAACTAAGAGCTGGGAAGTTACAGAGATGAGATTGGGGCACCAGGGGAGAGGTTCAAAACAGATTATTTGTGAGGTTCATGACCAGCATGTTGGACAAGAGCGGTTCAAATTTCTCTTGCCCAAGGCCAGGATTGGTCCTGGAATAGCAAAGAACCTACAGATAGGGGTTAGCTGTGAGGAGAGGAACATGGGAACTGCATAAGTCTTGGCCTGATCCAGCTTTACCATTACCAATAACCTTACTGTTACCAACGACAACCTTAGCTTTCTCACAAAGGTCCTGGGAGGCAACAGTACAGTCGAAGCAGTGCAAACCTTTCAGAACACAAAGCAAATGCCCCACTAAGAATATGAGGTCCTGGGGGGAAGTGGATGTGGCTCAAGCGATTGGGCTCCTGTCTACCATAAGGGAGGTCCTGGGTTTGTTTACCAGGGCCTCCTGGTGAAAGCAAGCTGGCTCACACAGAGAGCTGGTGCAACAAAAAGAGACAAAGAAGAGAGACAATGAAAGACACAACAAACCAGGGAGCTGAGATGGTTCAAGCGATTGAGTGCCTCCCTCCCACATTGAAGGTCTAGTATAGGTTCCTGGTGCCTCTTAAAGAGAAGACGAGAAGAGAAGACAAGCAGATACAGAGAGCACACAGTGACTTGACACAGAAAGCAAGACAATGAGCGCAGAAACAAGTGTGTGTGTGTGAATAAATAAATAAAAATAAATAAATCTTTTTTAAAAAAAGAATATGAGGTCCTATCACAGCATATTTGTTTAGAAGTAAGAAATAAAAACAGATAACACGTAAGTGCAAGACATAGTTCTGGGGCTTTACATATATTTAACCATTTAACCTTGGCAACAAATGAGCAGCAGAGACTTAGAAATGACTTGCTTATGTATGTAGCAGAGCTGGGATTAAAACAGGTCAATGATTTTAATCGCTATGCTACACTGCCTTTCTTAGAAGTCAAATTTGGCCAGTGTTTCCTATAATCTTTTACTCATTCAATGGAGTTGCCAGTGAAGACACAACCCTCTAACTCCCCTAGAGATCTTATCTACCGTTTTGTTTCCAGAAAGTTGCCCATCCTTTTGGAATGAAGAATAAATCAAGGGCCTCCAGTGGAGTTTACTGGGGTGGCCATCCTACCAAAGAATGTAAGCTATTGTGCCATAGCAAGCACTGAAGTACAATAGGTCACAAATGATTCCAGCTCACATAATGTCAGGGCTGGAATCTCAGGGATCACACCTGCCCCCATCTCAGCTACAAATACGGGCAGAGAGGCTAAGTACTTGCAAAATGTCCCTGAATAATGAAAGTAGGTTGTCCTAACTTCCATAGTAAAATACTTGCCTCTTTGTCTCAGATTGTTTTCTCTTCTCAGCATAAGGAGATATAAGAGTTAAGAGGCAGCCATTTCCAGTGGTGATAAGGTGATTGCGTTAATCCTTAGGTAGAGGAACTGTGAAAAACGTAAAAGGGTTCAACTTCATAGAATTTATTTTCTATGAAATGAGGAAACCAATATCTTACTAAATGGGTCAAGAATGATATAGTCCATCCATCCAGGCATTGGTTCATTCATTTGCTAGAATTCACTCATTCCAAATTATCTATGAGCCAAAACTTGGGCTAAATCCTGGGTATGTTTAGCACATTCAATAAATATTTTTCTTTTCACTTGATTTAATTAACAAGCCCCATGTATGGGATCCCAGTATACCCTATTATAAAAAGAATTTTATTTAAATATTTTTGGGAATCATGATCAGTTTGTTAATTATGACATAGTTTATAGTTTTCATTCATTAATCCAAAGTATGGAGTTCACATAGGAGTATTTTCTTTGCTGGTCAGAACCTCATGTTTTGCTCCAAGATTTCTTTTATATGTTGTATGTTTAGTTTCAAGCCAGGAAAGACAAGTCAAAAGTAAACCGCCTTCAGTACAAAACAGTACTCATATTTATTCAAAATATGTCTATGAGAATTGTAAGGTCCTTGCTGTCCTTGTTGAAAAGTATATCCGTTGTGACAAAGGCATGTCTTCTGAGTTTCCTCAGAAGGTGGTGGAATACTGATCCCCAAAGCCTTCTTCCTTGCCAGACTCAATCAGGTAGTGTTTGTGAAAACATTGTAATTCCACCTTCTGCTCATAATTCTACTTCATGGGTCCAAAGTTCTACTAGTTCTGAGGACTCCAAAATGATTTAGTTCAGCCTTGGGTTCTGTGCCACATGACATTTTCTGAAGGTTATGAGGCAGGGAACTACTCAAGGAAGGTAAAGAAGCACAAAGTCAAGGTGCCAACATTCTGAACATTTATTATGTTTGTGTTTGTGGATGGAAATCTTTTTCCAAGCTACAAAGTTTTGTTAAAAACAAGTTGTTACAAAACAATAAATAATAGATACAATGATTATTATAAATAAGCAGATACAACTACTTTGAGACACACATTAATTTTTTGTTATAAAATTGATATGAGCGCCACCATTTTTCTCTTTGTGGTGTTTTCCCTTGAGATACAACTTTTATTGCACATTGCTTTGTGCTTGTCCAACTAGCTCAGGTTTGTAGTACGCCAAAGTCGCAAACATTTCCATTGAAAACTGTTTTTCTACCAAATGAAGGTTAATTTCTGCTATGTGATCATTTATATATTACCAATGAAAAAGAAGCAATGTACAAAAATTAATGCAGTTGTGTGTGAGGTGTGCGCTCAAGGCTGGAACACTAACTGGTATGAAAGGCTCGTAACCAGCTTGCTACTAGAATCCTATGTAGAGCCATTAAATCCTCAGGCTGGCTACTCAAAGACTAGATAAACAGAATTCCCGAATACTGTTCCCGTTTGGGTTTTCCAGTTCGTGTGGTTCCAGTTGGCGATATTCAAAAGTCACACGATTTATGTGTTTTCCACTGGAGACCATGCGCACCACAACGTTGTCGCAGCCAATTTTCATTTGGGCTATAATTGATGGAAAAATAAAAGTATTCCAGCAGGTTAGAAACCATGCAGCCAAACCGTTTCTGTCGACCAGAATGAAAGCGAGGTGACATATCTTCCTATCATAAACTCAAACCTGTATCAGGGGAGGGAGATGTTTTTTAAAATTTTGTTAGTAGATATTTAGATGTAGAATAGTGAAATTGAACTTGGCCTTGTTCCTCATGCCCAAGAACGCCGTTAGCTGAATAAAACTGGCTGGAAACAGAGGAGATATCCTGGCCTCTTCCCTGTCTCCTACCTGCATGGCTTTGGTGGTAAAGTAGGTGAAAGCAAGCAGTCTGTCAACCTGCCCTGTTGCTCTACTTCAGTGTTCTCAGTGGTGGCACTACTGCCCTCTAGGGACAGGTTGGAAATTTGCAGGGGCACCTTTTGGTTGTCATAATATCTAGGGATGTAATTGGCATTTACTGGGCAGGGGCAGGGGGCAGGGAACAGAATGTCTGCTGAACATTTATGGAGACAAAAAATCCCTGTTTACTGTTTTCTGAGCTTATATAACCACTCTGTCAGACGTATAAACAAAAAATGTCTTTTGTATGGTTTTGATGGATGCTTATATTAGTTTTTGTTTTGTTGTTCACCTATACCTATATTCTCTCTGTATCAGACAACTTTTATACATCATCTAGCAGATGTTCCTGAATAGTTTTTAATATATACTGAAATTCATATTATTTTTATTAAAACTTACGTTCCTTTTATTTCTCTGGCTCTAAGCTGGTTCCTGAGGCAAGATTTATCTGCCCTACAATATTGCTTTCTGCTGTTTTAATTTTCTCAGTCTTCCCTTCCCCCCGACTTTATCTCAGAAACACTAGCATTGTAACTCACAAACATGTACTTGGGTTTAAATGAAGTAACACACAGTGTTATTGAGGCAAAAGTCAATTGGGGGACATTGCAAACATAAACCCTGTAATTATTCTAATATAAGCACCAGGGAGTCTAAGTTAAATTTCTACCAGAAGGTTAAAGTGTATTTTTTAATGATTTGGAAGGTAATTCTTTTTCTGATCTTACTCTGAGCTTTAGCCTACATAACTGGCCCTAATACCTTTAGTTAATGTGCATATTAACTCAAAACTATTTTGACATACTTCCTAATTTAAAGGGCTGGTTTCTTAATAGTTCTTCATTGTCTTAACAACTTAGGAGGTGCTCATAAAAACATGGTGAATGAAAGAAAAAAAAATGAAATGAAAAACAAAGCCTTAAATTTGGGGATGATTGTGGCTCAAGCAGTTGAGCACCTGCTTCCCACACAGGAGGTCCCAGGTTCAGTCCCCAGTGCTTTGTAAAAAACAAATAAACAAACAACAAGCAAACAAACGAAAAAACCAACTCAGGGGAGGCGATATGGCTCAGTGGTTGAGCACTGGCTTCCCACACACGAGGTCCTGGGCTCATTCTCCAGTACCATTAAAAAAAAATCATCTGGTTTCAATCTTGCAGATAATTAAGGCAAAAGTGGTGTTATGGCCTCAGCCTCACCCTTTTACCAAATGTAAGCCATCTAATTCAAGCAGAAAAATTATTCTGGCTTCAGTTATCTCAATTTTAAGGCCTTTACTACCTAGTTCTATCCTTTTGCCCAGTGCCTTCTAGGCACCCTCCAGTCATCAGCATGGAAGAGATTCAGTGCCTCAGAAAGGACATGGAAAAGGCTGGAGAAACCACATGCACTGACTGTTTAAACCATAGTTTAAGTGCAAATTACCATAAAATAAGCCTTGAGTTTTCAACCAGGTGGGTTTTCAGAAACTTTTGCCTTGCTTTGATGGGAAAGCTTACCTTGAGCCCAGTCCTGTCTCAAATCTCATCTGAAACTTTTTTTTATATTCAAGTGTATCTGGGGGAGGAGGGAGTATATATCAAGCTTTAATGCTCATGTGTATATATTTCAGAGATGTTTCATTTATTATAGTCTCAGCATTAACTCAGAGAGAAAATACTGGTAAGAAGACCTGTTTTGTTTTATTGTGGTAACATATATATAACATAAAATTTGCCATTTTAAACATTTTTAAGTATACACTTCAGGGGCATTAATTACATTTATAAAGTTGTGCTACCATCACCACCACCCATTACCAAAACTTTTTATTACCCCCAACAGAAACTCTGTACCCATTAATCAATAACTCCCCACAGGTAAACGTGGTTTTAATTAAAACAGGTAACATTTGAACAAGGGGGTTGTGTGTGGTATATACCTTCTGATTTGCAGCTTGATTACCTAGTTTGTTAATGATCTGTGGTGCCAGGAGAGAAAGGGGGCTATGGCTAAGAATTAATCATGAAATTAGAAAGTATTGCTATTCCTTTTTTGTTTTACTTTTGTCTCTTAAGAGATAATCTAAGATTCCTGTATCTGAAGCACAGTTATGTAGCGACCTTTATAGAAACGATTTATGATTTACCTCTTCCCTCCCCTCACTGTACTTCAATAATTAGTTTTGTCATGAGTGGGCCAGTAATTCCTACCCTCCCACCCCCACCTAAGCACAGTCAGTCTGATCTTCCTCCCTGGTCCCTGACAAAGAAGATGTGGTTCTGTTTGCTACGCAGTGCACTTAACCAGTTTTTCATTACAGGGACCACTTGTAGGTTTCATAATTTACCTATATGTTGCAGTGGCCTTTCAGAGCTGGTTAAGCTGCTTAGAAGTCACAAGAGATTTAGTAGCTCTGAGAATTTCTAACAAAGTTTATTACTTTGTTGTTTATTTACTCCGAGTTTAAGTGTATAGTTATATATATAACTCTGAGTTTATGTATTATATACTATTTATATTTAATTATACTATTTTTATATATTAGTATAATCAGCTTATATTATTACTAATTACTATACTATTATGTTACTTAATACTATTACTAATTGATAACATAGCTACTATTTGAACCATATGTTTTTTCTGTTGGCAGACAAACCCTTTGTTCTCTACAGGATGTAAGCAAGGACCCCCCAAGAAGGTGGAAAGAGCACAGAAGAGGAAAGCTTTGTCTTTCTCATAATTTTTCTTAGGGCCGATCTTAAATGTGCACTTTATTACCTGATAGGTTTCTCCCCAACGTCAGATATTTTGGTACTAGGTTCTGTACTTATGTATAGTAGTACATAAGCTCAAATATAAAATCCTCACATTGGTTCAATGTGTAAATTGAAGTTTTTTTGGTGAACCTCACCATACAATTTATTAAAAATTGGGGAAGTTTCATCAAAGGAATTAGTCTTGATAAGCACACAAATAATAATCAAAGAAACATCTCACCAGGGCCATGAAAGGAGTAGCAGAGATTAGCTAAAGGCATCATCTTGGAAGGGTCCAATCCAGTTCCACCCAGCAGCTCCACAAAGTCTCCTATTTCTGCACAACCTGCTGAGGGTTTCTAAGAGAATAAAGCAGCAGAGAAAGATATATTCAAGCCAATTATAGAAGTCAGGCCATTTGACCAATGGCAGGCTCAGCGAATTCACTCAATCAGCTCTAGGCATCCTGGTAGTGCCATTTAATTTAACATCCAGGACTCTAGGAATTAAAAGACATTTAAAAGGAAGGGAAAAAAAAAAAAAAAAAAAAAAAAACCATAAGAATTGCTTTTCTAAATCAGCTGAGTAGTCATTTTTAAAAAATGTGTGTGCCTTTTTTTTAAGTTCAAGAACTGGAATGATGAAATGGGAATCTGTAAACTACATATAAGATGTATGAAAATTGAATCTGAAAATGCTTTGCTTTTCAAATCATGTGGAAATGCATACTAAATTATTTGAATTCCTTAATGTAGTCAGAGTTAAAAGAAGTCAAATATCTGCATTTTACAAGTAGGACTTTCACATCACTTTTTCCTTTAACTCATCTCTTTTCCTCTTCTTTACTGGGACACATCATTTCTATTGATAAGGGTTTAGATTAGTTTGCTATGGTGGTTTGAAACTGCATGGACTCCAGAAAACATATTCTTAAATCCAATCCATTCTTGTGCATGTGAACCCACTGTAAGTAGGACCTTTTGATGAGGTTCCTTCAGTTAAGGTATGACCTACCTCAATCAGGATGATTTAGGGAAGTTCAGACAAATAGAGAGAAAGCCACAAACGAAGAAGCCAGAAGCAGAGATCAATAGAACGCAGAAGAGAAGGAAGCGACCAGAAGACACTGCCATATGCCTTGCCACTTGCCACGTGACAGACTAAGGATTAAGGATCCCAGGCAGCAAGCAGACACCACAGTCTTCGGGGAGAGAACATTGCCTTGGTGATACCTTGATTTGAACTTTCGTTTAACTACAGAACTAGGGAAGCGGCTGTGGCTCAATCAGTGGGGCTCCCGTTTGCCATGTGGGAGGCCTCGGGTTCGGTTCCCGGGTCCTCCTGGTGGGGGCGGGCCCGCCCGCACAGCGTGGTTGGCTGACCAGGTGAGCGCAAGCAGCAAGGGGGGGATGGATGAATAAATAAATAAAATCTTTAAAAAAAAAAACAAAAAAAAAAACTACAGAACTAATGCATTCCCATTGTTTAAGCCAACCCATTTCATGGTATTTGCTTGAGCAGCCCAGGAAACTAAAACATATGGGAAGGGAAGCGGCTGTGGCTCAATCAGTAGGGCTCCCGTTTACCATATGGGAGGTCCCGGGTTCAGTTCCCAGGGCCGCTTGGCGTGGTTAGCTGACCCAGCGAGCACAAGCAGCAAGGGGGGGATAAATGAATAAATAAATAAAATCTTTAAAAAAAAAAAAAAAAAAAACACATATGGGAATAGTAAAGAAAGAAGAGAATCCTAATTTGAGGTCTAAGTAAGCTAAAGTCTCTATGATATTTCTCTTTGTCAATGACAAAAAAAAAAAAAATATATATATATATTTCCAGCTACTCAAAAGGAGAGCTGAATCTAAGAGTTTTTATAGTCTGTTGTAACCATGCTTTTCTGCTTCCCTTCCTCCTTTCCTCCCTGTCTTGACCTCAGCAATTCCTTGTGCCTCACTTTTCCACACAAAGCCAATGAAGAGAAAGAGCTGGTGATGCATGTTTTTAAATTAAAGGGTCTACTCTATGCTTAAGTTTTCTATACATAATTTCATCAAATGAATAAATAGAGGTTTAATTAGTCCCACTGTGTACAAGACTTCATGATCTTGCATTGAGAGTTGAATAAGGCATTTAGGGATGAAAGAAAAAACCGAATTGCCTTTCCCTTGAGTAGAGGATGCCCAGGAAGCATATCTCTTGACTAAATTTTCCCTTGGTTCTATAGGTTCTAAATTTCAGCAGGTGGCAGTGAAGGAAAAGAGGCAGGCTCGGGAGAGAGAAGTGAGAAATAAAGAAGTTGGAAAGAAGTAGAAGCTAAAATGAGGGGAACAAAACAAAGAAGCAAGGAAGTTGGGTGCACCTATTCCTTGGCATTCAGTGACTTCTCACTTCTTCTCAAACCTCTCAGCTTTACTTATAAACAACAGCAGAAACCGAGTTGTGTAGGACCTCTCTGAGGTTCAGTTACTCAACACCAACCCCTAGATTTCTCTGTTGAGGTTCAACCTCCTTGGACTAAGCCACTATCATCTCTTGCCTAGACTATGACAAAGGCCTCCTAAATTACTCCTGGCACACCTCTTGCTCCTGCAGCCCATTCACCATGAGAAACCAGAATGACCTTTAGACAGTGCAAATCAGATCATGTCACTTTCTTGCCTAACCCCTGCAGTGGTTTCCCACTGCAGGGACAGTAAAATCAAGCTCCTTGATATGGCCGCCAGGGCTGTCTATGACCTGGCCCTGCTCATCTCCCTGACACCATCTCATACAATTTCCCTTCTACCTCTGCCTTCTTTCCATTTCGGGAGCACAGCAAGAGTCTGAGCCTCTGCATAACCCTCTGTCCCCTACTCTTCCTGTGCCTGTTGGATCCTTCTTTTGTCTATTGCTCGGGTCTCACTTTAAATGTCTCCTTCTCAGAAGGGTTCTTCCCTGAAGACTTTATCTCAAGTAACTCCCTGCTCCTCCAGCCACCCCCTTGTCCCCACTCATGGTGTATCACACCACTCTGCTTCATTTTCTGTACTATACTTACTGTTTGAAATACCTCATGATACTGCTTGTCTCCTCCCACTAGAACAGGGGTTCTTAACAAGGGGTCCATGAGCTTGAATTGAAATTTGTAAAAACATTACTCTTGAAGGGACGTGTTGGTGAGGGTGTGATATATTTATTAAATAATACACAGTATAATGTGGACTTAGTAAGGGGTCCATGGTTTCACCTGACTGGCAAAGGTCTCTGTGGAACAAAAAGGTTAAGAACCCCTGTACTAGAATGTAGGTTCTATGTGAGCAGGCCCTGTTTTGTTCATTTCTAATTTCTAGCATCCAGATTAGTACTTTGTACATGATAATCATTCAAAAAATATATTATGTAAAGGAATAGATGCCCAGAACACTGTAGACTGTAAATTTTTAAAAGGGAAAATATTAAGATTACTCATCATAGCCAAGAATAACTAAGCGTAGCACTTCCAATCTGCTATCACACTTCCTAACCTCTATATTCGACATCAAGAATGACATACAAGCAATATTAAGCCAATAAGATGGCATCAAAGTAGCCAGTTACCAATGTCCTAATCAAAAGATTATTCTTCACTAAGATCCAACTAAAAAAGTATGCACTGGCCTTTGCATTTGGGGCTTAAAAGATATTGGATATACACTTTTTTTTCTCAATCTGGGTCTTTTTATTTAGTTTTCATTGAAATCTGTTTGATGCTACAAATACCTGGACTTTCTTAACCTAAGCATGTGAGAAAGTAGAAGGAAAGGAGGATGACTCAAGGGAAGCTACCAGTGCAAGTAACTATGGTCAAGCTCAACATTAATTTTAAGAAATTCATAGAAGTTAATGGGGAGTCTCTGAAAATATTTCTGATGCTAAAATATATTGAATTAAATGTAAGGCAAAATACTTCCCAGAACTTTGCTCATGTTTTTTTGCAATGTAAAAATCCAATTTCATATTTTATGCTACACTTAGCATTCCTTCATAACACATTTCTGTCAATGAGATAACTTCTTTCATGTCAAAAGAAAATGACAATAATTGGAAAAATAGCTCTGAGAATGACTCACACTATAATCTAATTTCTGCAAGGACAGAGTTTTTATAAAAGGGGAAAGCACAAGAGATGGCAGATGTAATTATATACCCAAACATTACTAACTGAAAACATTTCGTGCATCACGAGAAAAGTAGTCAGGTATTCAGAATGGGTACCTAGGTATGCAACTTGCAACATCCCTGAAATAAAGAGGGGTTTGATTGAGAGCAGTGAGGGCAAACATACGTTGAGACTGAACAGCCAATCAGAGGATCATACATATGAACACAACCCACCCAATCTGTTGATGCCCAGGGTGGCTGTGTATGACTGATTTTGCACTGATAAAGCTGTGGCCTAAGTAAATGATTCAGGGGAAAGTAAGCAACTCACCTTTAACTGAAGACCATTTAAGTGCCCTAGGGTGAGATCAGATATTTTTATCACCACAGGATAAATGATGGAGAAGCTACAGTTTCGATGTTGATGTGGAACTACCAAGGTAAATCTTCCACTTGGGGTCTGAGAGATGACATTGCAAGCTTTGGAGGGGAGAGGAAAAAAAAAAAAGACACATACCTGCATTATTTGGAGGCTTCTTTAAAAAATTATTATTAAAAAAAAAAAAAAAAAAAAAAAACTCAGATCAATCAGTCCATTATTCTTTGGCAAATTAGGCCCCATTCTTCAACCATATGAAGTGTTTATATTAACATTATTGTATACAACCTACAGTGAGTGATATGATTTACTTTTTTAAAAAAGATTTTCTTCTAAGGAGAAGGAAACAATAAGCAGGTCAACGAACTTATTTTGGTTAAGATAATGTACTTTGGTCCTTGGCCGTTCAGTTTTATAGGCTAGTCTATGTTTATATCCATCAGAAATAGGTAGAGTAGTGGTCTCAGAATCAGAAGGCAACATTATGTCCTCTGGTCCAACCATCTGCTCAGGGCATGAAGTCTGTTTACCACTTCCCAGATATGCCATCTGTCAGTCCTTACCGAAATATCTTTAGGACTGTAACTTCATATTTGATCCCTCAAGCTTATCCCAAATGAATGGAATGGCTTGGAGGGATTAAAGCTTGTCACCGAATGCATTGTAGTACCTCAGAGATCAGAACATGTCTTTGGTGGGGCAGTGAGGGGGAGCAGGTAGAATTTTAGCCACCATAAATTAGTTTACTACATAGTCTGGGAAATAAATTTAAAACTGTGATTTGATTTTCATGAGAATGAAAAGAAAATTATTTCTAATTATAAAAGGATTTCCATCCAAATAATTCTTCAGTTCTAATTTCTTGTGTCTGTGCAATGATACTACCTTTGAAAAACATTTTTGACTCCCAAGTTCTGCTTTTCAATTGAGAAAAAAAATAGGGACCTCACTTACGAAAGAGGTTAGGATCTGTCTTTACGGTTAACATGAATCCATTTCCTGGTTCATGGACCCGGAAGAAGATCATGGCCACGTTCTGGGAGGATCTGATGGTCTTTCTGCTAAAACCACTCTCACAGAAATCTATGTATCGCTCAGCTGTAGGTAGAGGATGATCCTGGGAACTGGGGAACTTCTCCCCCTCGAGAATCCAACCATCAAATACCTTCCAATAAAAAATACACACACAGATGATCCTTTCCATCAATACCTGAAACCAAGGGTTATTGAAGAGAGGGAAAACCCTTATCCAGTAAGGGGCATTCAGTTATAAGTGAAGAATTGGCATCCTACAATCCCTTGCCTACTTTTGCTTTTTGTATGTATTTTCATCTGGAAGTTTGTTTGCAAGTAATATTTTAATTTTTTTCTTTAGAAACCTTAAAGCTTCCAAAGTAAATAAATTTTCATTTGCTTTATTTTATAATTTCAATCACATTGGTAAATGAAACTACAGGCAAGATACATTTTATCCTTGTCCCATTTTCAACATCCCATCTTCAGAAGAATTCCACAGAAGTATTTTAGTTTCAGCTCCTCTCTTTCCTCTACTCACTGAAATGTGAACAATAAACTATCTCAAGAATAGTCAGCAAAAGCAAAAACCAGAGCAGCAACTTAAGTGCCCATTTTCCTCATTTTACACTATCATCACATATTACTTTAAAATATCAATAACAGCTTCAACACTCAGGCAATAATGGCTGATATGCCACTTACGACTTTTTTCCTTCGTTTTTTTTTAACTTTTACAGTTGGACAAAGGGTGGCAGAGTCTGTTGGCTTTACTCTCAAAATCACCATAGGTCTCCAGTTTAATGAGCTCAACCTAATCCAAATTAGCAAAACTATCAACAACCCAGATACAAATTACTTCACCAGGCCCTTCTAACGTGTTTGACAAGTTCCAAAATAATTCCTCTCCGGAGATTTTAATCATTATTAATTTAATTGGACAATAGAACTTCATCAGCCATCCTAAGCTGACCTGTTAGCCTTACGGAGAACACAGGGAGTGTGAGTGTTGGGGGGGGGGAGCTGGTCCTCCCCTCCTCCTCAAGCTCAAATTGCATTCCCTCTCAGCATTCCGCTTGGCAGCTAGTGCTCTTCTGCTCCAAAATCGGGCAGCCCTGCATTGAAAACAGACTGCGAGGCTGGAACAGTTCGCAAGGGGGACCAAGCAAGAAGAGAGCTGGATTTAGATCTCAGAGCTGGCCTTCTAACTCGGACAGGCCCTTTTGGTGTCCCCGATAGATTCTGCTAACTTAGTTTGCCTTTTCGTCTGCTCTAAAATGCATCACGGTGTATCTCACGGAGAGTTCAAGTCATCCCAAGTGCCCAGGAGGGCGCCCAGAAGCGCTTTTAAACTACAGCGCGGTGGGAAGCACTGGCGAGACCTCGGGTAGGGGGGTCGTCTGGCGGTTCACCCACGTGGACGCTCCGGTTCTGCTGTGCGCGCCTCCCTGACTCTGGCACCACTGGAGGGCTAAGAATTATTACCCGCTCCCCACGCTCAGCAGCCCCACGCTGGCGCAGCACCCCCAAGCCATTCCAATCCTTCGGTGCTCCCGGGACTGGGGCTGGGCGAGGCAGGGGCGACTTACCTTTAGGAAATCCCCTCCCTGACAGTCGATGGATACCAGATCATAGTGGATGGTGATGAACTCATCCGGCTCGCCGATGAAGAAGGCGGCGCAGTGCAGCTGCGGCTGGTCGGCGGTAAAGGTGAACTGGCCTTGGAGGCTCAGCATATCCAGGCACCCTGGAGGGAGGACACCGGGCCATCGGGTCCCGGGCTGCAGTCCCTCTCCTCGCTCAGCGTCCCGCGCCCCGACTCCCAACCTCAGCTGACCCGGCTCCCGCTTGCCCAAGACGAGTCACGCCATCTCGCCGCAAGCACCGATCTTTAACCTCGGTAATTGCGCCTCTGGCAGGACTGGCCACGCACTTCCCTGCGATGCCCCGGAGCCCTCGGCGCAGAGACCCAGCCTTCCCATCTCCCTCCCGCCCACGGACCCGAGCTGGGCAGCGGGAGACTCACGCAGAGCCCGGCGGTACAGCTGCTCCCCCGCCAGCTCCCGCTTCAGGTTAGCACTGAACAGCAGAAAGGGGTCGTGGTCCGCTGCTTGCAGCAACTGAAAGAAAATGGGTCTGTCGGGAAAAGTTCAAGGGGGTGAGAAAGAAAGTGGACCAGGAGCGCATCACCCTCCTTGTCCCGCAGCAAAGAAAAGAGAGGTGGTCAGTGGTTCCCCGGAGAAGACGGGAAAGTCTTGGACTCTTTCCATAAAACCTGGGGAAGGCAGGCAGCTGGGGATGCTTAGAGGCAGAGAGGAAGATCAGTTGAGGCTAAACCAGGGGAAAGACGGGCCCCAACAGAGGGGAAGAAAGAGTTGAGAGCAGAGGCACCAGCAGAGACAGCCTGCCCACCCCCCAAGTCTGGACACTCATGCAAGGAAGGTGGGATGGCTCACCTCTAGGTACCGGCTCTCCCCTCTTAGAGCAGTCAGGAAGATCAAAATGAGGTGACTCTGGAGTTTGAAGGTAGGTAACATGCTGGTCTTGCTCTGCAGCTGGTGGACTCTGCTCCCCAGGTCTTGGGATATTGTTCCCACACCTTTGCCAGGCTGAGAGCTAGAAGCTGGTAGGGTCCCTTTGCTGGGTCTCTTTTATAGAGCAGTGGGGAGGGGAGGCTCTCTGCCCCTTAACTGATCTGAGCTCAGTAACCATGGGTTACCCTGTCTCGGTGACAAAGTGCGTGGCGATGACGAGGGTCCAGTTCTCAGCCACAAATTTTCAGCGTGGTCTAGCATTATTCACTGAGAATGATTTCAGACACTACAACTTAGAGAACTAAAGTGTGGGAGAAAGAATGAGGGGAGGACAAAGAATAAGGGCATCTACTTGGCCTGCCAAATGCCACATTATATTCTCTGTGGACATTTGGCCGAAATGATAATGGGCTGAAATATTTTGGGTTTTGTACACATGCATAAAATACCCAAATATCTATAACCTTATCATACAGCCTTGCCACATAACCTTGGATGGAATCATTCTGGCAATTGACAAAGAACATAGTACTCATGCAATTGTATACCTTTCAGGAAGAAACTTGAGAAGCTTTCAGCTCTACATAGAAGCTGATCAGGAGGCAAAGCCTGATTTTACAGAATTTTGAAGTAATGCAGTTCAAGCTTTCTTTCTGTTCCTTAATCTTTGCTTTATCCTGGTTCACATTTCTTATAAGGCTTTCCACGATGGAAAGCTAACTCTGGGATCTGTGGATGCCTGGATTTTAGTTAAGCTCTGCCACCTGGCCTGAATGTTGATACAATGTACACACTCCTGGGCCAGGTAACTGTGGCCATGACCTTGGCATCCATCTACGTTACTGAAGGATGAAGTCATTCCATTTCACCCCTTCAACTACCTGGATTACTTCGCCACTGAGCAACTTATATTATAATTGCTAGCAAGCAAATATACAGGGCTAATCCAATGGTTTAGGGACCCAGAAATAAGTTAAGTATAAACTTAACTTTGCTGATAAGGAGAGAAGAGAACTGCTTCTCCTTTAAGACCAAAAACTGTGGGAAACATGGGGATAGTCCACTTTGGGCTTTTCTATCTCTTTCCAACTATCCTCTAAACAAGGGGACTAAATCCTAAAAACTTCATGTTGTTTTACTTCTGCCTGACAGAAAACACAGTTACTACCTATGACTTAAAATGATGCAACTATAACAGAGGGTTTTAACTCAAGGATATGATTATATTTTTAGTGATGCAAAATTAAGTAGTAATTTGCCTAGTGGTACAGAATTCAATATTTTCATATTTAAGACAATCTGACCTCTGAAGGGGCTTCCTCCAAGTTGTTTAACCAGAAGACCTTCCAACCCTAGTCCAAATTATGAATAATCCTTGGACCACAGAGAGCCGGCAGAGGGGGTGCCTGAGGGGAGGAGGATGGGAGGTAGCTGCTGAAGCAGAGTATGAGGGGGGAAAGCACCCAAAGGTCCGTGAACATTAGTCACCACATCCTTCTCCCCATCCCGGGGAATCTTTAGATTTTGGAATTTTAGAAAGGGTATAAAGAAACCTGAGAGGAATAAAAGGAGAGAAAAACAAATGGCTTAACCCCCACTTGCTTGGCCTCAAACATGTCAGGCCTTTTCCAGGTCTGTCTCTCTCCCTATTGGCCTGCAAAGAGGCTGAGGCACGTTCACCCTGTCTGCCCTGGCCTACTCTTCTTTCCCAGCAACGTGGCCTGCAACTGGAATTCAGTCCAGCACTCACCTTGGAAACCCCTGTTTTTCCCACTTTAGGGAGTCTGACACCAGGGTGTCATTTCAGCTCAGTTCTGTTTTATTCACATTACCATGGAGCCATTAATCTCTAACCCCTCCCTTCACACACATATGGACAACAGCAGTGCTCCAGCATGCCTTCGTGATGCTCTTTCCTCAGGAACTGCACACAAGGTCCTCAGGAAGTACCAGTGAAAGAGGGCAAACAAAAGTAACACAGAGTAACATTCCAGTTTACCCAATAATCCCAAATCATAGTACAGCATGAACTTCAGTACCGCCAAATGCTATGTGGGGACATTACAATGTGTGATTTTCACTTAGTAATATTTACTAAGCCTGGAAACTGCATTTTTAAAATCAAGAATAATTAAAGGATGGAAAGCTAGAACCTGGGGGTTGGGCTTGGAGTGATAGAATCAAGAAGATAGAATTGGAGGACAAAGAGTAGCCAGTTAGTCCTCTATGAGCAAAAGTATTCATAATGTATGAGAGCAATGGAAGAGTAATTGGATTACACAGAAGAAAACTTTTTCTATACAATAGTTTCTGTAGGCCTATGTCTAAGGGCTGAAGAGAAATTGTTTTTGTGAACTGATTTAGTCATTCAGACAATTAGCTTATTATTGGAAAGCTGTTTATTCAACCAAATTAATTGGTTATTTTGAAATACATTCTGGGTAAACTCAGCCCCCAAGCATGCTGGCTGGAAATTATTTGTATGCTTACCTCCATCCTCTGCACACATTTTCGTGTTTCTCCATATTTTTCTAGGCAGACCCTCCAGTGTACAGTCTCTGATAGGTGTCTTTTAGGTGATGTTAGGCAGGGTAAAGATATCTTTTTTTTTTCTTTCACAAAGCACTAGAGCAAATTGTTACCTGTGTTAAGCCTGAATGTCAAAGTGGCCACATAGTTTTGGATTCATATTCAATCCATGAACATTGCGGGGGAAGGTGGATTAAGAATTGTGCTGCCAGTAAAGAGGTATATACAGACAGTTCCTAACATGCAGAGGGACATAGCGGCCACCCTGGAAACGTGGCCTCTAATGGGATTGTGATAGGCAAATGTGAGCTTGTGGAGGCTCTGCCATGCTTTGTGCACTGAGGGGACAGAAGCAGCAAAGGGGCCTAAATAATTGCAAATCCCTTTCCATTCTAGGATACCAGGACCCCATTAAGATTCGCTACCTGCAACAGTAACCTTTTTCTTTCCTTAACTACCTCATCAGAGAGAACATCAGCAACACACAATTTAGAAGACCTTTCTTTCCCATTTTCTGGTTGATTTATTGAAATGTTGGGAAAGGGACATATGATTGAGTTCCTTAAGAAAGAAATAAAGGTGACTCAGTAAAACTAGTTGTAGTTAACCAAAACCAGTTTTCAGTTTCTTTCCAGATGAGTACTTGTTTGAATGAATTTAGCTACTTTTTGCTGCAACTATTTTTAATAGATAACACTTATTTTTCAGATGTGTTTCAGAGCAGGAAGGAACTAAGCAAATGTCCTTTGGGGAATTAATATAAATCAGCCTTTGAATGAAATCCTCATGGGTCAGCTATTTTCACAACAAATCCAGTATCTTCCTTTGGTGTGGGTTATGAAGACCAGTAGTCAGTAGAAGTTAGAGTTTTTGGGGATTGTAAGTGACTAATACCCAACTTGAGCTTAAGCCAAAAGGAAGGTTTATTATCAGGACACAATGATGTCTTGCAGAATGCTTGGGCAGGAAACCTCGCGGCAGGGGTGCGAATGCTGCTCCCTGCGTCTCTGTCTGCAGGCTGCCTTCCCCTACTCTGCAGTCCCTGTGGCAATAAATGGTCCAACAACAATTCCCAAGATTTACATTTTACAGTTAAACAAATAAAAAATACCCTAAACCAATGTGCTCATAATCCTCCGTCCACAAAATTTTCTAGGATGGAACTCAGAGTCCAGAGAATAGGATCCTATCATAATGTGGCTGCTGTATTCACAAAATAGTAGGTATCCACAACAGAGTAAAAACAAGACATGCAAAAACTTAGGTTCAATGATCTCTTTGATCGTTAGTTTTCTCACCTGCAAAATGAGGGTATATATACTGGGGATCACTGTAGGAATTAAATCTTATAATATATGTAACACTCAGGAGAGAGCCTTAAATGGTAACTATTATTAAATTATGCCAATCATATTATAAGTCTTTATCCCTAGGATTTAAAAAATGCAGACATAAGGTATGTTTTTATTATGATTAAATTAGGAGGAGTGGCTTCCTATTAGAGCATTAACAAACTCTTAAAAGCTGCTGTTAGAAAGAGAGAAATAAGTTGAAATATAATTACAGAACTGCATTTCAAAAGAATAGATAGGAATGGGTTTCATTAAAGATTATGCACAATAATGGCCAGTGGCCTAGCTGCACAAGAGAGAAAAGCTGAAATATAGAGAGCAGTGAAGTTGAGAAGATTGAGAAAAGGGGGAAATTGAAGTTATAAAGCAGAAACAGAAGATCATTAGGAACTGCCCAAAGAGAGTAGGACTTTGAGTCCAAATCTACGGCTATCAAGTGACATCATCTGTTGAGGTTGGGGACACTGGGAAAAATAAAACAATGGATTGATGAGAATGTTTCCAAAGAGGGCCGATGGGAGGAAAGAAGGAAAAAGATGAAATGATCTGCCCCGATTATCACAATGAGTCAGAAATAAAGTCCAGACTAAAGGGATCTCTCTATATCCAGCCAGGTAATCAATCCTTCTTCAAAGACAACAGCCCTGGACATTAATAAAAATCATTGTATTCTAGGTCGTAAGAATTGCTAGACTCACAGGAAAAAGTGAGATGGTGCAGCCCAAAGCAACAGACGCTGGCAGATCAATACTGTAAAGGAGACTGGGGTCGTCCTTGTCTGTGCAATGCTTTCCTTGACTTTGGAGTGACATTGTTATCTTAACTCCCTTTGGGCTTACTCTAAAATATGCCATGACTAACATCTAGCCAGTAGATCATAATGAAATGCCATTTAATAACCCTCACTGCCGGCATCAAAGGGAAAAGTACAGCTGGGTGCAGAACCGTTGGTGTGCGTGTCATTAGGCGATGGTGACGTGCATCAGCACGTAACATCAGTAACATCAGCCTCTTCCCTGACGGAAGAGAAATGAAGTGTAAAGAGTTGCATTCCTTAATGCCTTAGAATAGATCTAAAGGAGAAAAGCCTGCCAGTTATGTGGAGTGAAACAAGGGGTTCTAAATAAGGACAGTAGGAGGGAAAACTGCAAGCTAGACAATGGTTAGCTAGCTGTGGTGCCTTCCTGCCTTACTGTCGTGGGCCAGTCTGCTTCTCCCCTCTGCCAACCATTCCTTCCCTCTTTTCCTCTTCCCTTCCTTCCTCCCTCCCTTTGTCTTTCTCTCCCTCCTTCCCTCCCTCCCTCCATCCTTTTCTCCCTCCCTCCCTACTTTCTTTCCTTTTTTCCCCTTCCTTCTTCAAACTCTAACATATTTAGTTGCTCACAGTATTTTATATATACACTTGAACAATCTTCGTTGTATTTTATTATAACTTTAACTATG
The DNA here is from genome assembly GCA_026826555.1 of Tolypeutes matacus. Lineage (NCBI taxonomy): Eukaryota > Metazoa > Chordata > Mammalia > Cingulata > Chlamyphoridae > Tolypeutes > Tolypeutes matacus. Next base: position 7,964,965 of record JAKSZT010053785.1, read on the forward strand.
TCTGTCTTCAACTGTAAGTGTAAACTCCTCAAAGCTCAGCACATAGCACAAATACAACCTGGCAAATCATGGCTACCACCTCAAAGCAAACAGGAAAAGGGAGCTACTGCTCCCACTTGGTTATAGAACAGAGAATAGTCACCACTAAAATGTTTGCTGACAATAGCCAAGCAATCAGAGTCAAATGGTAAAATTTCAGGAAAGAAAGGGAAGAGAGGAGACGCTCCAATAGTTCCTGGAATCAGCTCTGAAAGGCCACAGCCAGCCCAGGAGCCTGGTAATGGGGCAAGTGGAGTAGAGCCTGAGAGATGTGATCGGGACTAGGATGGGGCACAAATGTTAACGGGGTGCTAAAAACTCAGTCATCAAAGTAAATAATAGTAGAATGCAGTATATTATAAAATGAAAATTAATAAAAACCCATGGAACAAAATATCAAAAATTTGAATAAAGACAGGATCAGTATTAGTGATTTTTCCTTTTCCCTCAGGCCCCATTGTGGCTTGGCCAGGCCTGTGGAGGTAGCAAGTAGGCAACACCCCCTGGGGTAATCCGAAATTTCAGGGGTTGTATTCAGATTTCCATGGGTGTTAGCTCATAGAGCAGAAACAAAGGGGCCAGGTTAGGTGTCCCAAAACCTGGAAGGTTGACTGTGAGCATGACTCTACGATGAGGGAGATCGGTATAACAAAGGACAGTGTGCGGGGAAACCACAGGGGAAGTGCAGTATCCCGGAGTTCCTAGTGGCCAAGAGCTGTTATTCAGCATCCCGGGCCACAAAAACAGGCTGAGAAGGTTAGAGAGGGGAAGGGGAGGGAAAGAGAAGATACCCAGCCTAGGGGGACTATTAGATAGGAAAGGTTCTGCAGTGCTTTTTTAAATAACATATTTTTTAAATTGTGTGATTATACATATAACAAATTTTTTTTTTTTTTTTTTGCCATTTTAACCATTTTAAGTGTACAATTCAGTAGCATGAATTACATTTACGGTGATGTGCTATCATCACTATCTTTAGTTACTAAAATTTTTTCATCACCCAAAACAAAAACTCTTTAACCTTTAAACAATAACTCCCCAATCACAGCCCCCCAATTGTAGACCCCTCCCCCAGCCCCTGGTAAATTCCAATCTTTTTTCTGTCTCTGAATTTGCTTATTCCAGATATTTCATATAAGTGGAATCATACAATATTTTGTGTCTGGCCTCTTTCACTTAGCATAAAGTTTTCAAGATTCATCCATGTTGCAGCACTATATTCCATCTTATGGCTGAAAAATAGTCCATTGTATTTATATACTACATTTTTGTTTATCCATTGTCTGCTAATGGACATTTGGGTTGTTTCCATCTTTTGGCTATTGTGAATAATGCTGCTAGGAACACTGGTGTCCAAATCCTTGCTTTCAATTCTTTGGGGTATATACCTAAAAGAGGAGTTGCCAGGTCATGCAGTAAGTCTATGCTTTACCTCTTGAGGAAATGCCAAACCATTTTCCACAGTGGGTAGACCATTTACATTCCTACCAGCAATACATGAAAGTCCCAAATTCTTCGCGTACTAGCCAACACTTGTTATTTTCTGTTGTTGTTTTTTAAAATAATAGCCATTCTAGTGGGTATGAAGTAGTATCTTGTGGTTTTTATTTGCATTTCCCTAATGGCTAATGATGCTCTTGCAGTGTTTTTAAAACTTGTCTGCAAATTTTTAAATACTCTTTCCACAAAACGGTGAATTCAATACCCTTTCCCTAGAATATGGGCTGATCTTAGTGGTGTGCTTCAAATGAATTCTTAAAGTGACACTGTGTCACTTCTGATGCTAAGTAAGAAAAAGGCACTACACCTTCCACCTGGAGTTCCCTCTCTCTCCTAGGGACATGTGCCTTTAGAGCTCTGAGCCCCGATGTAAGAAGTCTGGCTACCATGAAACCGCCACGCTGGGGAGACTGTGTGGAGAGATCACATAGAGAAAAGGAGATGTGCCTGGGGAGCCCCAGCTCCTTCAGTCTCTAGATGTTTGGATCTTCCCAGGCAGGGCCCAGACACATGAGTGCAGAAGTCCTTACGATAACCCCAGTTCCAGCTACCATCTGATTGCAACTTTATGAGAGACCCCATGCCAGAACAACCCATTGAGTACTTGCCAACTTATAGGAGCCATGAGAGATAAAAAAATGACTGTTACTGGTTTAAGCCACTATGCTTTGGAGTGATGACCTATTCAGGAAGAGGTAACTATAGAGGCTCATTCCATTTCTTCTCATTTATATTCTCTGGAGCTTTCACTTGGGGGGGTCCCCAGGTGCCCCAGCTGTTTGACAGCCTTTGTCTGTGAAGACCTTGAGCTGAATCACCATCTGTGATGCATGGCCTTGTGGCCAGACAGCTACTTCTAGATTGAGTCAGCATCTGTAAGAACAAGCTTGTTGGTGCCAGGCTTAACTTGTGGAGCATATGAGTGACTACGGGCAGATGGCTACTAACCACCCCTGGAGAGGACAAACCCAGTGCCTCAACCCTGAAACTAGCAGGCCCTCACCGGATGGTTGTTAAAGTTACATATGAAAGATCAATACACACTGAATACGCATTATTTTTATGCAAACAGAACAAGATTCCTCTGAGTAATTGAAAGGAAGATAGGCCATCTAATATTGATGAAATAAGTTTTTAGTCAATATAATAGTTATATTATAGGTCTTATTGATGTTTTTTAAATCTCATGGTATAAAATCTGGACACTAAACAAAATTTAGAGTTTAAAAAGTAAACATCCAGAGCCAACTGAAAGAGCTTTGGACATATTGAGCAACAAACAAATATCAGATTAGTTAACTCAAAGTATACAATAAATAAGTATGAATTCATACTTATAGAAATACATTACTGAATAAATTAATAAATGGGGGAGAAGTGACAACTATCCTGTGTAGACTAAATTCAAATAATTTATGTAGACATTAGGCCCTCAAGGAGGGGAGCATAACTCTCCACTCCTTAGGTGTAGGCTGCCGTGGTGACTTCCTTCCAAAAAGTACAGTATGAAAGGGGGGGAAAGACTAACTTTACAGTGGAGAATCTTGACAAACATTACTTTGGCAAGGAGACCAAGGTCAACATCAAAAGTCATAAATCATGTTGATAGATATGTACCCTTGACATGATGTAATAAAAACGACACTTTCCCCCAAAACCTATAATGCCAGTCTAATCATGAGAAAACATCAGACAAATTCCAATAAGGGGCACCCTACAATATACCTAGCAGGTAACTCCTTAAAATTCTCATGGTCATCAAAATGAGGAAAATCTAAGAAACTGTTATAGCCAAGAGGAGCCTAAATTTTATTTAAATAAAATGTATAATTCTGGATGAGATCTTGGAAGAGAAAAAAAGACACTGGGGAAAAAAATACTAAGGAAATCCGAATAAACAATGGGCTTATGCTAATAATAATAATGTATCAATACTGATTCATTAGTTTTAAACAATTGACTATACTAATGTAAAATGTTAATAACAGGGGAAAATGTGGGGGGGTATGTGGAAACTCTCTGTACTAGTTGCTCTCTGTACTAGTTGCTCAATTTTTCTGTACATCTAAAACTGTTCTAAAAATAAAGTCTATCCAAAAAAAGTAAAGATCTATATATGGGATTTCTGGAATCAAAATGTATTTGACATTTCTAGGCAAGATCCAAGGAAATTTCCCTCTCTAAAATTTCTTAGACCTTCCCCATCATCTCTTAAAAATAGTTTCTTAAATCTATTCATATCTTTAGTTATGCCCTTTTCTCCCTCAGCCTTCTTTACTCTGGCTTCTACCTCCACCATGCGGCAGAAACTTCCCTAATTTACATCTCCTGATTACTTTCATTGCTACTTGACCTCTCTGCATTTTTTGATACTTTCCCTTTTCCTTGATTTTGGAACTCCTATTCCTTTGGTTTTAGGTAAACTTGTTCTTCAAAAGGGTCAGACATATACTCATTTTAAAAATAATGGAAAAAGTGAGTCAAACCCCAATTTTATTCCATATCATTTTACCCTTTATATGAGATGTATATATATATATATTTGTAAAACCAGACTTAGCAGTTGATTTTACATCTTAAACATTGGAAGGGCAGAGTCAAAGAAAAACAGTGCCAAAATCATTTTCCTTACACAATCTTTTTTCTCTCTAAATTTGAAATATATGATTCTAAAGAAGCCAGTCACTTGTAATTTTCTGGAGGACATAATAATATGTATTTAAAGTTATTGAGTGTTTTTCAGGGAGGCAGTGGAATGTAGGAGATAGGGGTGTATATCCCAAGATTTCAGGTTTAGATTTAGAATACTTTTTTACTTGATGAGCAGAGAAGGAGATAGAGGCACAATCTATCAGTTTAAAAACATGGGGTGCTAGAACAACTGAATATCTGTATGGGAAAATTAGTAAGTCTTTATCCCTAACTCACACTCTACACAAAAATTAATTTAAGATGGATCGCAGACCTAAATATAAAAGCTAAAACTATAAAGCATATAGAAGGAAACAGGAGAATATTTTTTGCAACCTTGGAAAAGGCAAAAATTTCTTAGACAGGATATCAGAAGCATTAAGCATAAAAGAAAAGAAAAAAAAAAAAGATAAACTGAACTTCAACAAAATTAAACATTTCTGCTCATCAAAAGACACCATTAAGAAAATGAAAACGCAAGCTACAGAATGGGAGAAAATACAGGTAATTGATATTTCTGACAAATAAATAATACAAAGACAAACAACTCAATTAAAAAGAGGCATATGACTTGAATAGGAACCTCACAAAAGAAGATATATAAATTGCCAATAAGCTCATGTAAAGATGTTCAATATTAGTCATTAGAAAATGCAAATGAAAACCACAATTAGATGCCACTTTATATCCTCTGAAAGTGCTGAAATTAAAGACTGACAACACCATTAAGAAAAATGAAAGAGGCAAACAAATTGTAATATAATTACATAATGAATAACTACTCAGCATTAAAAAAGAGAGAGAGAACTACTGATCCATGCCATCAACATGGATAAATCTAAAAAGCATTATGTTGAGCAAGAAAAGCCAGACACAAAAGGAGGAAATGCTTCATGATTCCAATGTATTGAAGTCCCAGAACAGGCAAAATTATTTTATGGTGTGAGAAGTGAGCAGTGTGTGCCTGTAGGGATAGGGGACTGGCTGGGCACAAGGAAACTTGGGGGTGGGTCGTAAGAGCCTGGCTGCTGGTGTGCTCACTGCCTAGTGGAGAGAAAAGCCTGGAAGGGTCCCTGCATTCAGGATTTGATGCATATAAGCCCAGATATTCCTTCTGTTTCAGGCATAGAGCTCACACTTTCAGATATGTCTGGTGTCCCACATATAGAAATGCTCTCCAAAGAATAAACTTTCAAACTTCTGTGGGGGTAGGGAGAGGCAGTCTCAAGTGCTGAGGAACAGGAGGCTCTATCCTGAGATCTAGAAGCTTCTCACAGCTTTCACCCTACCCTCCATCACACTCAGTTCCAGTGACAATTCCTGTGAGGATCCTGCAGTTTAAGGAGGTTGGTTCATAGCTTTCTTTCCCCACTGCTCCCTGGGGTTTAGGCTTTCTCTAACCTACCAAACTAGTTACTGCTTTCAAATCTGTTCTTCAATTTTCAAAATGTTGTTATCTCCTCCACTGTTCTCTCTGTCTCTATGTATATGTCTGTGTATTTTTAAAAAGCATTTATAAGGCCTTTAGTGGAGTTTTGGTAGAGAGTGACATTGAATTCTAGGTTCAATCTGCCATCCTCATTTCACAATTTAAAAAAAAATTAGTTTTTCTCTATTATGCAAAAAATACATGTTAAAAAATTTAAATATAAAAAATTTAAAATATAGCTAAAGAGAAAGGAAAAACCATAAAGCACCTTTAATTCTACCATGGTTAATATTTTGTCATTTATCCTTCCAGAGAGATATATACATACTTTCCTTACAAAAATGGGATTACAGTGTACATACTGTGTTGGGTTGTTTTTTTTTCATTTTTCCCCCTAATACAGGGCTCCTATATACTATCCCATTATTAACACCTTGCATTGTTGTGGTACATATGTTACAACTGATGAAAACACATTTTAATAATTGTACATAATGATATTATAATCTGCTTTTTTAATGTCATATCTGTCATACATCGAAAAACATTTTTATGTCATTAAATATATTTTCCTCACATCATTTAAATGGTTATACAGTCTATTGGCATGACATGTCATTATATATATATATAACCAATTCCCTAATGGTAGGCATTTTATTATTTCTAATAATTTATTATTATAATCAAAGTCATATATAATCCAAAAATCCCTTGTTTTGTTTCTCTAGTTTTAAAGCTAAATTTGTGGAGGAGCCCATAGGTTCTCAAATGTGATATATTTTTGAGTCTCAGGTTAGGGATAAATCATCATATCATGGAGAAGTATATAGTACCAAAAGAGAGATATACTAATTACTTTTCATAAAATCATGAACACCGAATGGGACATCTATCCCAATATTCACTCATTGCTGCCTTTTGATTTAGAAGAGAGTTTGAAAGGAAAAGAGTTGTAGTAGGAGGCCAGACTGGTCAAAATAGTGGCTTTATTTATGAGGCTAAAATAGTAGATTTTAGGAAATGGATGTGGCTCAAGCAATTGGGCTCCCATCTACCATACAAGAGGTCCAGGGTACGATTCCTGAGGCTTCCTGGTGAAGGGCAAGCTGGCCCGAGTGGAAAGCTGGTGCAGCAAGATGACGTAACAAAAAGAGACAGAGAGGAGACAATAAGAGACACAGCAGACCAAGGAGCTGAGGTGGCGCAAGAGATTGAGCGCCTCTCTCCCACTCTGGAAGGTCCCAGGATCAGTTCCTGGTGCCTCCAAAGGAGAAGACAAGCAGACACAGAAGAACACACAGAGAGCAGACAGTCAGTGCAAAACAACGAGGGGGTGGGAGTGGGTGGGGGATAAATAAATAAATCTTTAAAAAAAAAATAGAAGATTTTAGATTGCTGCATATGGCATCTCATAACATGCTGTTCCTGTCTGTAAAGACCTCTGGGTATTCTGAGATCAAGAAAGGTCAAATTAATCTCAATGATGTGTCAAATTAGTAATCATATTAATTCCATACTGTCACCTGCTCTTTGGCAGGTTTGATAAACCATATGTTAAATTGATTATGCAAACCATCCTAGGTAAATTAAAACATCTGTTCCACACATCCCCAGATTTCAAGGTGAAAGTCTTCCTGAAGGTGAGTTTTCAGTCCAACAGGAAATACAACATATCTTCTGGTCAAGTTATATATTGGTCTGCCAGTCTCACCATGGCATTCTCTTTTTTTCTCCTCATACCACGCATCAGAATGTGATCCTTTAGTACCACTGACGATAAGCTAGTTTGTTTTTCATATATAATACACATTGACATGAACCATAAAAATGTGAATGAAAAATATGGCATAACTATAAGAGATTTATCTTTTCATTTCATAAAAGGATAAGTCGTGAGGTGACAAAGGAGATAAGGGGTGGACAGACTGGGTGCGGCGAGAGCCCAACAGAATATATAGGCTTTGACAATTCCTGGAGTCTTGTTGACTCATTTCTCATTGTCAATAAGGTCACCTACCCCTGAGTTTGCTATTATGCCTTCATTTTCTCTGGCACCATCTTTTCTCAGTTGCATTTTCAAAAAGAAGACTGAAGTGATTCACAAACTTCAGTTTTGTGTAAGAATTAACAATGCAAAGATTTTCAGTCATTTATTATCATTTAGTAGGGCTGGGGCCCAGGATTTTACATTTTGAAGCACTGCAAAGTGATTCTTTTTTCCCCTTTATTAGAGAAGTTGTGGGTTTATAGAACAATCATGTATAAAATACAGGATTCTCATATACCACCCTATAATTAATACCTAGCATTGATGTACAATATTTGTTATAATTGATGATTGCATTTTTATAGTTGTGCTATTAATTATAGTCCATGGCTTAACTTAGGGTTCACTGTATAGTATAGTTCCATGGATTTTTACAAAATTTTTATTCTGTTACCATATATACAATCTAACATTTCCCCCTTTTAATCACATTCAGATATATATTTCAGTGCTGTTAATTGCATTCACCATGCTGTTCTACCATCACCACCATCCATTACCAAAACATTTCTATCATTCCAAATAGGATGAAATTTGGAATGAAATAGGATGAAACAGGATGAAAGTTAAGCCTTAACTTTCTATTCCCTATCCCCACCCAGTCCCCTGGTAACCTATATTCTAGCTTCCGACTTCATGAATTTGCTTATTCTAATTGTTTCAAACCAGTGAGATCATACCATATTTGTCCTTTCATATCTGACTTATTTCACTCAATATGATGTCTTCAAGGTTCATCCATGCTGTCACATGTATCAAGACTTCATTCCTTTTTATGGCTGAATAATAACATTCTATGGTATGTATATATCCCACTTTTTATTAATCCATTCATTGGTTAATGGATACTTAGGTTGCTTCCATCTTTTGGCAATTTTTAATAATGCCCCTGTGAACATCAGTATGCAAATATCTGTTCGAGTCCCTGCTTTCATTTCTTTGAGATATATACCAAGTAGAGGGATTGCCGAGTCATATGGTAGTTCTATACCCAGCTTTCTTCCACAGCAGCTGCACCATTTTACATTGCCACCAACAATAAATAAGTGTTGCTACTTCTCTGCGTCCTCTCCAATACATATTTTCCATTTTTAAGTAGCTGCCATTCTAATGGGTATGGCATGGTATCTCACTGTGGTTTTGATTCTGAAGGTGACTCTGAATTGGCAGCTTGTGGTCTGCATTTGGAGAAAGCCCATTAGGAGCATGGGCTTTCGCATGCGGCATCTCTGCATGTGAATTCTTCCTCTGCTGCTGCTTCACTTGATGGCCGTGGGCAAGTTAGGAATATAAGTTTCAGTTTCCTTGTCTGTAAAATGGAGATAATTCCTCTTCCCTAATGTTTGTTGTGAATATTGAATGAGCCAATATCTGAAAAATACTTACTATAGGACCTGGTGTGTGGCAGATGTTCTGTAGGTGGTGGCTTCTACCGAGAAAAAGGTGGCAGCTCCTTCCTGCAAACAGCAACATCTCACAGGCTGTTCTGAGAAGGTGAGTGGTTATATGCCCAGGCTCAGCAGATCAGGCAGAGACTTCATCAAGCCAGAGACTTTTCAGTTCCCTGGGGTACGTTCAAACTATCCATGGGTAACCCCACAGTTCTAGAACTATTTCTAGGAGAGACCAACTTACTCCATAGGATTCTGCCCCCTGCTCAAGTGATCCTGCCAGAGGAGACCCTAGGATGACATTCTCCTCTCCATATTGTCCCTTGAGTGAAGAGAGAGCTCCACCCAGCAACCATCCGAGAACAGGGGAGGGAAGGCCTCCTCCCGGGGACTGCCTGACGTCAGCTGCCTGGCCTGGCTTCTCTGAGGCTCTGAGTCTTCCCATAGACACCGATCTTTGAGATCTTCCTTTGGGAAACCTCAGCAGCTACTTTTATCCCGTTTCACTTTTCTGTCCCGATGCTCTTTGCTCTCTCCCTCTCCTTTGAACCGTCTCCATTCCACACAAATCTTAACGAATTACTTTTTACCAAAAAAATGCATCCTTAAAAATTCTTTGGAGAAAAAAAACACAACTCCCTCAGTTGCAAATGTCAAGAACTAAGATTACAGCACAGAATTAAATTTAATTACAAAAGCACCTTTTTGTTTTCCCTTGGATTTATTTTAGCACTGATGAAATGAATATAATTTTGATTTCTAATTAGTTTTAGCTCCCAGTGGTACAAGCTACTTTGTTTAGGTTTTAAATGTTACAAAGACTCATTAAAAGCTTATCATTTCCTGCTTCTTTTAAATTCTTATTCCCAAACGCCACTAGCAAAAAAATAAATTTAAAAATCTAGCTTCATTTAGTTTTTCTTTTTAAAATGTTGATGAATCAATAGATGACTTTTCTTTGAAAAAGGTAAATGGTGAGGTCATTCATCTGTAGGTTGGGGATGGGTGGGCAGCTCAGCAGTGCTTCATTTTTCTACCTGGAGTTTCATAAATGGTCTCTGTCTTGTCACAATAAGGGCAAAAAAATCTCATGCTGTTGAAAGCCTAGGAAGAGCTCAGAAAAATACTTATTTTCCAACATACCCAAATTATTTTACTTAGCTTGTGCCTACAGGATATCAAAATAACTAGTCAATCCTGCACAAAAACCAAATGAACAAAAACAGCAAACCTCCTGTCAATTTGGTGGAAAGAAGACACATGAAAAATCAAGAATTAACATTAAATGCTTGAATTTACAACCTATTGTTTTGAAATATGTAGACACAGCACAAGTGACCTTTGAAAAACTACTGACACCTGTGAAAAGATATGTTGGGAGGATTTGGGGTATTGATTATATACACAAATAATAAATAGGCTCATTTTAGAAAAATCAAACACTGCAGATGAATGAAAAAGTGAAAATAACTTATAATTTCATCATACGGAAATAGCTGACATTATAGACTCCAATCCTGTTTTATTCCTCTGTATCTCTCTTCCTGTGTATGAGAGCATAACTGTGTGTATATAACAAGAGTTAAATTTTACGCACTATGACTTTGATGTTCAAAAAAAAAAAAGAAACTTTATCTCCTCAAAGTGACCTCCCTGGCTCTGGAGGCTGCACCTTGCCTCTGGCCACTAGGCTCCCACAACCACTGGCCTCCTGACGCCCACCCAGCTGGTGGTTCCTGCAGCACCCCTCCATCCCTGCCAAGGGTCAACCGCACAAGGGGGCTAGGAGTGAGGACACCTCCATTATCTGCAACTTGAGGCCAAGTATTCATTGCTTTGTGCCTGGGTTTCCTCACGGAGAAACGGGGATAATCTACCTAATTTGCTGAGTTGTTGGGAGGATCAGCTGAGATAATGTGCGGGAGGCTTTATATCACCACTAGGTACAAAATCAGCAAAGTCTACTTCCCTCTCCCACTCTTATTTTGCCTAGAGAGGGCCAGCCTAGTGTAAACCAGTTCACATAATTTGCTGAAAGCTTGTGTTCCTCTCTAGGAGGTAATTGAGGCAAAGCAAGATTTAAGAAAAGCTGAAGCATGGGGTGTGCAATATGTGGAGACGTTGGCCAAAACATGCACCAACGTGGACAAGATGTTTTGACCTAACGAGAGAAATCAGAGCAAAGAAGATATCAGAGAACAAAGACAAGAATGGCAAGAAAAGCAGCAAGAACAAAAAAGTTTTACAGAAAGATGTTGCTTGCTGTGAATACCGAGACAACAGATGTGGAGAAGTCAGTTGCCACTGAGGACACGGGGCTGGGTTTGTAGAGAGAAGACTGCTCAACTCCTTGGCTGTGCCCCCACTCTCCCCAACCACACCCACACATGCATCTTTAAATGGGAAAAAAAATATCTGTGAATCAGTGGCTGGCAGAGGAAATGAGCCCTTGTCCATGCAATGGAATGGCTGCTTTGTCAGGAGGTTTCGGAGTTTTGTTTTTCCTTCCTTCTTCCTTCCCTCCCTTTCAAAAGCTTAACCATGTAAGTAATGCTACAGGTAGGAAGTAGTCATGTATAAATTATAAAAAGAAAGGACCAGGGAAGCGGATGTGGCTCAAGTGGTTGGGCTCCCGTCTGCCATATGGGAGGCCCTGGGTTCTGTTCCTGGGGCCTCCTGGTGAGGGCAAGCTGGCCCTCGCCCACAGAGAGCCCGTGTGGAGAGCTGGCACAGCAAGATGACCCAACAAAGGGGAGACAAACAGACACAGAGGAAAACGTGCAGCAAGAATGGACAGGGAGAGCAGACAGTGAGCACAAGCAGCAAGGGGGGGGGGGATAAATTTTTAAAAATTTAAAAAATAAAAAAATGAAAACAAAATGAAAAAAAAAAGAGAAAGGACTGGCATAGCATCTTATTTTTCCCTAGTTTTATAATATCAACCTCTTGTTTTGAAATAAAACTGTCTCATTTTATTAGGTTTTAGAGAAGGCTCTTCCCCTCCCCCCCCCCACACTTACTGCTCAGAAAAGTCCATTAAGCTCTACTGAGACTGGAAAATTCAGAGATTTTAAAAATAAGTTTCTTGACAATACCCTGTAGATCTGAAGCACAGCTAAAAACATAAGCTTGAATGGGGCCAAATAGGTCAACACCAAGCTCATAAATCTTTCTCACACGTGAAAAGTGAAAGTTCTAAGTTGTTTTCTTCATTTTAAATATTGGCCAGTTGTAGTCTGTGATGGCTCTTTGTCTCCTGTAGCATCCTGACTTCTAATCTGGGTATAGTTCTTGTGTTTCCGTCCCACAGCCAAGTCGTCTCCTAACAGACTGCTGTGTTCTACCAGGTTCACTTGCTGCACAAGTTATGAACACACTCCGTCATCACACTCCGACGGACTTCTCTCTGCAGGTCAAGTTCAAGTGATCCTCTTCTCTTGTTTCTTTACGTGTAACGCAAATTCTTCTGAAGAATGTCATGAGTTAAAATTGTATTCTAAAATCATGAAGCCAGAGCCAGGACACTCTGTTACCTCTCAGGGAATTGCTCAGGAATTCTAAAGTTAAATCAAAAAGAGGTGGGGAAAGCAAAGACAGGCCATGGCCCCATTGCCTCTGAGAATTGCCTGCTGTTTTTAACAGAGTTTTCTTCTGAGACAGCCATAGAGTTAGATAGAAAAAAGATTTTTATTAAGGAGCTATTGCTAATCCTTCTTGTATCAATGATCTAAATTTAACAATCAGAGAATTTTTTGTCAGAGTAGTGTGATAAAAGCCCAGTACACAGGGTATTTTTCCCTCATTTTTCAGAAATGACATTTCACATATAGGTGCCAAAAGGGAATTGGGGTAGAGAGAACAGGAAACTTTTGAATTTATGGTTATTTACAGGGATTGTAGAAATTATGATCACACTGGAAAACAATCTTATATCACCTCCCAAAGAATCATGGGCTGTTTTGAATTACAAAAAAAAAAAAAAAAGTGTTTACCACAAAGAGAACGAATGTTCTTTGAATGTGTCTGTTTGTCTGAGTGTGTGTTAGGAGAGCTTTACCAGCCATCCTCACCCCCTCAAATCACTCCTCATAAAATGCCATTGCTCCTGCCAAAAACAAAAGTATTCTAGAAATCAGAGGAATGATTGTCTCTGTTTTATCTTTTTACTTGCTGTTAGTGAGTCCACGAGTTTTTAGCTTAGATGTTTTAAATGCTCTTTAACTTTAGAACAGATCTTTGACTCCATCCCCCAAGCCTTAAGCAGCATAAACCTATGTGCAAAAATTAAATAGTTAATATCAGTTGAGTTTTGCAAGGTTGAGGATTTTTTTTATGACTCTACTTAAGATATATCCATTACATTTAATTGAGAAATGTATATATTTATTCATCTGTGTTTACTTTTTAGTTTTTTATTGCTTATGTTTTCAATTATTAAATGTACAAAATAAAGTTAAAAAATAAAAAATAAAAATAAAGGCAATGGGAAGCCTCTGGGGGGACTCGAGGCACAAAAAAAAAAAAAAAAGATATATGCAGTAATCATAGGATTGTATTTTTTTTTAAAATGTATCTTAGGCAGAAAGCACATTAATAGGACTCAATCTACAACTCTTTCTCCACCACAGATTACAGATATTCATTCCGGGACCAAAAGGAGCCCCATGAAGTCTAGATCAGACTTTCTTTGCTATCACTTATAGAAACTCTAAGTGTGTAGACCACATCCCATCTCCGCTGCCTCCATCACTTCAGAGGAAGCTCTTAACTTTGTAGGCCCTGTCTTAAATTTTCTGGGCGGTTCCTGAGTTCATTTAGGTGCTAATCTCCACAAAAAGGCTGCCAGGCTATGTTTTTAAAACACCTCCTCCAGGCGACAACCATAGACCATCTCCCAAATGGGTATTATAGGACCACAAACACCTTCCTGTCCCTGGACCCCACCTTTACCCTGCACTTCAGCCATAATTGTCAGTTGCTCAAGAATGTCAGAGGTGAGTCAGACCCAGCACTCAATAGAACAGAGGTCCATGGTATTAAAAAGAATTATGGGGAACAGATGTGGCTCAAGCAGTTAAGGGCTTACCTCCCACATGGGAGGTTCCAGGTTCCAGGAGGCGGATGCCGGCACCTTCTGAAAAAACAAAAACAAACAAGAAAAACAAACAAGAAAAACAAATCAGGAAAGTCGATGTGGCTCAGTGGTTGAGCACCAACTTCCCACATATGAAGTCCCGGGTTCAATACCCGGCCCCAGTACCTAAAAAAAAAAAAAAAAAAAAAAAAATTATCAAAAGGTAAAATGGAAGTGGCCTCAGCTGATGAACTAATCAGGCATCTTTAGAGTTGGTTATGGGATATTTTCTAGGGTGTCACCTAGGAGGTGGGTAAAGAACTTCCTGCTGCAGATGGAAGAGGAGGAGCTGGTCCAAATCGCCTCCTGCCTTAAGGAACCAAAGTTTGAGCTCTGTGACTCTGAAACTCCACTGTGAGACTTCTGTCTATTCACCAAGGATATTAAATTAGACCGAATTCTAATGTGCTTCATTCTGATTTCAGTCCTGTCTCTGCTGTGCCCCAGACAGCCTTGCATCACCTCTCCGTATCTCAGTTTCCTCATTCGTAAAATGCAACCTCACAGTAGTCATGTTACCAGAGCTGCTCAAGCATGAATATCGAGCAGAGGGCTCATTACATAGACAGACTCCAGCCATTTCTAGGAATCTGTATATCTAACAAGCCTCACAGATGACTCTGTGGTATTTAGGAAACACTGGATTTGGAGCTCCCTGGGGTCTTTTCTAGCTCTCAGATTTTTTAAAGGTGAAAAACTATTCTGGATGAGGGTAGAAGACATTTTGACTGCAAGCATCTTACCATGTTAGAAAAAAGCAGACCAGCAGCTGGTATCAGCAGCATCTTAGGATGCTGATGCACAATATGCTTTTAACCTCTGCCACTTCACGTGAAGGTCTGTCTATGGCACACATGCCTATCTCCTTTCCTGTTATCTGTTTCTGGTAGCCCCTATTAATTGACCCTCCTTCCTTTAGTGGGCAGGAGTTGGAATCTCTTTACCTGAAATAGCAATGGCATTTCCAGGTGAAGTGGACACACACACACACACACACACACACAATCAGAGACTCACTTGTGAACTTTTTTCAGCAAAAAAAGTACAATATATGTATTATTTTCATGCTAATCCCTGCCATGTAAAAATCTGGGGATGATTAGATAACTCAAAGATCAAACCTTTTTCTATCTGTGTTTTTCCATGCATAGGGTAATGTTAAACTAGGAGCTTTCGTTCCTCACTTGAGGCCCTGTAATTTTCTCTCTGCTGCAACCATCAACAAGGTTGATTAAGTTCTTCCTACTGTGGCTCAGACCATGCATGAAGCAAGAGGCAGCCAACTAGTCAACTTCTAACCCAGTAAGTGACACAGAGAGTTTGCAAGGATTATAGAGCTCCATTTAGATATGGAAAGAGCTCTTGTTCTTTACTGAGCCTGCACTGCTTCTGCCTTCAACTAATCAGCCATCATTTTGAAAGGGGAAATGGAAGCTGTGTATGGCTCTGACAGTTTGCTACTTTCTGTACTATAATGTGGAAAGAAAGCAGTGACTTTAAGAGCTTCCTTAAAGAGCTTCCTGGTTTACCCCTTCTACATGTAGGCTTCTTTTATTATATAAAATATGTCTGAAGGGACAAAGGATTCTCTCTCCCTCCCTGAAGATGCATCATCTTATTTTAAAAATGGGCTCAGAAACCACAAGTACAACAACACATATGTTTAATTCAGCCAAGTACAAGATTACTTGGGAAGCAAATTCTAAAATTTCAGGCATTTTTTGCAGCTTACATATTCATGTCCCCGCACTGGGGAGATTATTGATGGTCCTGTTATAGTCCTTGTTGATTTTGCAATTGGAGGACCAAAAAGCTATAATTTATAGAGGTCCCTATTGTGTAAAAATGACAGTGAATTAATTCTTATGTTACAAAATAGAAGAGGCAGCTCTGAGTCAGGTGCTTCTAAAGGACACTTGAAATCAATATAGATGGCTAGAACAGGGAAGTGTTCTTTGCTCCAGTTCCCATGGGTTTTTAACACCTGTGCAATGTTAACAGCTCCATGTCCTCCAAGCAGAGGGCAGTGGTGAGGACAGGTGGGCTTGGAGTAAATGAGACCTCAGCTTGAACCCTGGCTTTACATATTAGCTTCATGAGCTGAACAGTTTTTGAGCCTTGGTGTTCTTATCTGTATAACAGGAATAAGAATTCTTACTTCATAGGCTCATTGAGAAAATTTAGGGTCATAACATGAGTAAAACATGGTGTTTTAGTTTGCTAAAAGCTGCTGGGAGCAATATGTCAGAAATGAGGTGGCATTTATAATGGGAATTAATTAGGTTAAAAGCTTATAGTTCTCTTTCCCGCTGAGATCAGGAACAAGACAAGGATGCCCACTGTCACTACTGTTATTCAATATTGTGCTAAAAATATTAAAAGTATTAAGTAATACTTTTATAAATAATAGTTTCTCCCCTTGAGTAGGCTGCCTTTTTATTTTTTTATTATAATATAAATAATATAAAATATTAAATAATAAAAGTTCTAGCTAGAGCAATAGGCTAAAGAAATAAAAGGCATCCAAATAGGAAAGAAAGAAGTAAAATTTTCGCTATTTGCTGATGATATGATCCTATATCTAGAAAATTTTGAAAACTCCACAAAAAAGCTACTAGAACTAATAGACAAGTTTAGCAAAGTGGCAGGATACAAGATTAATATGCAAAAATCAGTAGCATTTCTATGCCCTCTGATGAGTAATCTGAGGAGGAAATCAGAAAAAAAAATCCATTTATAGTAGTGACTAAAAGAATCAAATATTTACAAATAGACTTAACAAAAGACATAAAGGACCTGTATTCAGAAAACAACAAAATATTGCTAAAAGAAACCAAAGAAGACTTAAATAAATGGAAGGATAGTCCATGTTCATGGTCTGGAAGACTAAATACTGTTAAGATGTCAATTCTATCCTTACTGATTTACAGATTCAATGCAATCCCAATAAAAATACCAACAGCCTTTTTTTGCAGAAATGGAAAAGCCAATTATCAAATTTATTTGGAAGGGTAAGGGGCCCCAAATAGCCAAAAATGTCTTAAAAAAGAAGAATGAAGTTGGAAGACTCTCACTTCCTGACTTTAGAGCATATTATTTAGCTACAGTGCTAAAACAAACAAACAAACAAACAACAACAAACACCAGCATGGCACTGGCATAAAGATACAGATTGACCAATGGAGCCAAGTCGAGAACTCAGAAATAGACCCTCACATCTACGGTCAAATGATTTTTTACAAGGCTGTCAAGCCCACTCAGCTAGGCCAGAACAGTCTGTTCAATAAACAATGCTAGGAGAGCTGGATAGCCATATCCAAAAAAAGGAAGAGGACTCCTATCTCACACCTTATACAAAAATTAACCCAAAATGGATCAAGGACCTACGTATAAAAGCTACAAGCATAAAACTCCTAGAAAAAAATGTAGGAAAACACCTTCAAGATCTGCGGGTAGGTGGTAGTTTCTTAAACCTTACACCCAAATCATGAGGAAAAAAAGAAAAAAAAATAGATAAATGGAACCTCCTCAAAATTAAACACTTTTGATTTTCAAAAGACTTTGTCAAGAAAGTAAAAAGGCAGTCTACTCAATGGGAGAAAATATTTGGAAACCACATATCCTGTAATGGTTTGAGATCCATGCTATATAAAGCAATCATAAAACTCAACTATACAAAGACAAGCAATGCAACTAAAAAATGGGCAAAAGACTTGAATAGACATTTCTCCAAAGAGGAAATATGAATGGCAAAAAGCACATGAAAAAATGCCTAATATCACTAGCTATTAGGGAAATGCCCATCAAAACTACAGTGAGATACTAGTTCACACCTAATGGAATGGCTATTAAACACACACACACACACAAAACAGCAAACTACAAGTGTGGAAAGAATGTGGAGAAACAGGAACATACCTTCACTGTTGGCAGGAATTTAGAATGGTGCAACCTCTGTGGAAGACAGTTTGGCAATATTTCATGAAGGTGACTATAGAACTGCCGTATAATCCAGCAATACTGTTAGTAGGAATATATTCAGAAGGACTGAAAGCAAGGGCATGAACTGATATTTGCACATAGCAGCATAATTCACAATTGCTAAACCATGGAACCAGCCCAAGTGTCCATCAACCAATGGATAAACAAAATGTGGTATATATATACTGGAATACTATTCAGGTATACCTATTCAGGTATAAGAAGAAATGACAACATGGATGAACTCAACATGGTTGAGTGAAATAAGCCAGACAAAAAGGACAAATATTGTATGGTCTCACTAATATGAACTAAACACGATAAGTAAGCTCACAGAGGTAAACTCTAGAGTAAATATTGTGGTTAATAGTATAAATATAAGAATGTTCTTTTACAAAGTGCTAAGAATATGGTGATACATGGGAAAATTACAACTAATGTAACTTAGGTATGATAGTTATCTGTGATATTGTAATATTTTGCAGCAGTGGCAAAGAAAATATTATGTCAATTCTAAGGGACAACAATAAGGGATTATAAGGAAGTCTGGGATTTTACCTTTTGCAGTAATGAAAACTTTCTAAATTTGACTGAAGTGATGACAGCACAGCTCTGTATGAAAATGTGAACCACTGAGTGTACACTTTGAATGGATTGTCCAAAGCATGGGACTGTATAGCACAGGGAATCCAGTGGTAGATGATAGTTTGTACTGAATAGAATATGATAACATTCTCTCATGAATGATAACAAATATATAATACTAATATAGGCGTTAATAATTGGGTAGGGTGGGGGAAAAATACACCAAATGTAAGCTATGGGCTATAGATAGTAGTAACATTTTGATGCTACTCTCTCATAGTTTGTTACAAATGTTTCAAAACAATGCAAAGTGTTGGTGGTGGGGAGATGTATGAGAGCCTTGTATGATGATATGCATGTTTATTTTATAAATTTACAAATTTTACTACACACTTATTGTTTATGTATTATGAATGATATACTTCAATAAAATTTTACCTTTTGCTTACAGTTCTGAGTCTGTGAAAATGTCCAAATCAAGGCATAATCAGGGAAACGGATGTGGCTCAAGCAATTGGGCTCCTGTCTACTATATAGGAAGTCCAGTGTTCGATTCCCAGGACATCCTTGAATGACAAGCTGGACTGTGCGGTGAGCTGGCCTGAGCAGAGAGCTGGCCCACACGAAGAGCTGATGCAGCAAGATGACGCAACACAAAGAGACACAGAGGAGACAATAAGAGATGCAGCAGACCAGGGAACCGAGGTTGCACAAGAGATTGAGTGCCACTCTCCCACTCCAGAAGGTCATAGGATAGATTCCCAGTGCCCCTAAAGAGAAGACAAACAGACACAGAAGAACACACAGAGAGCAGACAGTGAGCACAAAAAACAATGGGGCGGGGGGACAGAAATAAATAAATAAAATAAATCTTTAAAAAAAAAAAGGCATAATCCGAAATGCTGTCTCATGAAGGTCAACTGCTGGCAATCCTGGACTCCTGCCATGTGGCAAAGCACAATGCAAGGTCTCTGCCTTCTCCTCCAGGCTTACTTTCTCCCCGAGCTCAGCTGTGGGCAATCACACACTTGGCAGGGTTCACTTGTCTCTCTCCTCTCTTCTGGGCCCATTGCTTCAGCTTCTTATTTTCCATGGACTTTCTCTCTCAGTCTCATGGGACCTCTTTGTCCCTCCAGCTTTTTTCCTGTGCCTGCTGCTTTCAGTTCTCCATTTATAAAGGACCAAGACTTACCCTGGGCCATGCCTTACTGAAGTATTCCAATCATAGGCCTCCCCAAATGAACCCAATCCAATCAAAGGATCCCACACCTACAAGAATGGATTAGCCTTAAGGACATGGTTCTCTGGGATCCACCTAGCTTCAAACTGCCACACATGGGGACAAGGCATGAACTTTAATGAACATTAGTCTTTGCCCCTAACTCTTCCCTTTCTACACCTGTCATTTCATATGTTGAAAATCAAATCCCTGTCTCATTTCTTCCTTCACTGAAATGCTCTTTGGGTTTTCTTTTACAGTTTCCTCACAGTTTTCTTCTAGGCCTAAATGATTTGCAACACAGACTGTTTGTGTCTACGTGGGTGGAAGCCTAACTTGTTAACAGGAAAGGATTTAAATGTAAAGAGAATGGGTCAGCTTGACCTTTTGGGACCAGAAACTTTTCACCATTCACTCATGCATTCAATAACTAACTTTTGAGCATTTACTACATCCAAGGCATTGTTCTAGATGCTCAGGAGACAGCAGAAAGCAAGGAAGTCTCCTGTCTGCTCTCCAGGAGCTCACAACCTGGTGGGAGCAGATACTTAATGATCAAATACACAAACCAGATAATTACCCAAACTAGAAGTGCTGTGGAGATAAAACAAGGAGATAAAACAAAGAGAGATTGGTGGTCAGGTCCCTTAAATAAAGGGTTGGGAGAAGCCTCTCTGAGGAGGTAACATGTGAATGGAGATGAGAAGGAGCCAACCACACGAGGACCTGGGGCAGAGGGGAGAGCAGAAGCTTAGCATCCTGGATTGCATATTTGAACTCCAAAAATGGGACAGGGGGTTAAGGTTTGGGAAGCACGGTGTGAGCTGAGGGTAGAGAGACAGGTAAGGGTCAGATCCTGAGGGCTTCATAGGCCAAGATGAGGGGCTTGGTTTTAGAATACATCTCATCCAGAACAACTTCAGGAAGGACCTTCAGGGATTCACACACCAGGAGGTCTTAGGGCCTCCCTGGTTACTGCTGTGGTAGCCAGCATCCAATAATCCCCACCTCCTGGTGTTCACTCCCCTGCATAGGCCCCTCCCACATCATACCAGGCTTGGTTGGACCAGTAGAATACAGTAGAAGTGATGGTGTTATACTTCTGAGATTAGGTTATAAAAAACACTGTGGGGTTGTTGATGTAACTCAGTGGTTGAGTGCCTGCTTCACATGTACGAGGTCCTGGGTTCAATCTCTGGTACCACTAAACAAACAAACAAACAAACATTGTGATGTTTCTCTTATTCTTTTTCTCTTCAGCCACTCAATCATTTGATTGATTGAGCTGAGTATTAAATAATACCATGGAAGTAGTATTAAGTTATTGGGTGCAATGGTGGCATAGTGCTTTTGATTTTTTAAAGAAAATGTCATTATTTTATGCAGGTATATTTGAAGATGAAGGGATAAAATGACATGATGTTTAGGATTTGACTTAAAAGGAAAGAGATAGATGAAAATATGACACAATCTTGATAATTGTTGAATCTGAGTGTTTATTGTAACAATTTTCTCTTACAACCTAAAGACAAAATATTGTGGTTTTCCTCTTTCTTTAGCCTTTGATGAACACTCAGGAACTTCCTGACATCACAGACCTACACAGCTGTTTAAAATTCAGCCAGTGGCTGTGTATTATGTTTCTTTCTGATGACTGTAACATTTAAATTGGGTGTGTTTATGTACCACTTGGTGTGACAATTTCAGCTCTGCATTGAGGACAGTGAGTGCCATATTGTCCATGTAGTACTTTTATGATAAAAAATTAAAATACTTAAAAATAGATTAACCCTCAAAAGGAAAGGAAGAAAGGCAGGAGTAGAAATTATAGAAAATGTTGCCTAGTTCTCTCTGTCTGCTAGCTTGTGGGGCTTAATTTCCTCATTTGTAAAATTGAAAGTTGACTGCCCACCCAACAAAAAAGAACAAGAATTTATTCAGTCTTCTAATGTATTTGCTTAAAAGCGCCCTTGGTTTTCTAATAACAGAAAATGAGAAATAACGTGTATGTAAACGGGAATTGAGTAAATACATTTGGTATATCTATTCAAATACTAAGCAGACAATAATAATATAGCCATATGATTATTGAGCTGGAAATGTATAGATTACTAAAGATGGTTTTTTGGTGCAATCTCATTTTTATAAATCATCGATATATCCAGACGGGTACATGGGAATATTTTGGAAGAAGATATTAATAGTGATTATGTTTGGTTAGTGAGATTACACTTGTTTTTTTTTTTTTTTCCCTTTCTTGGTTCCCTGTGTGTTTTCCCCCCTACAATAAACTTGTAATACTTCTGTCATAAGACATGGTGAATTAATTAATTAATTAATTATGGAAGCTGTAACTTTCAAGGTGAAAATCGGAGAATCTGTTTCACACAGCTCTGAGCTATGGAGGCTGGTGTAGACACTTCCTCACTGCTCCCTGCCCAGTGGATCAGCACGAGAAGGCCTCAAGCAGCTTGCTCAAAAGCCCCTAGAACTCCAGCCACCACTTAAGACTTTCGGTACTATTCCAGGCAGACCTCCTCCTGGGAGCGATGCTTTTCAAGGATGCCTTCCTCTTTCTTTAGCCTGTGATGAGCACTCAGGAATTTCCTGACATCATAGACCCACGCAGTTGCTTGAAATCCTGCCAATGGCTGCGTATTATGTTTCTTTCTGATGACTGTAGCATTTAAATTACTGTAAGTTTATGTACCACCTGGGGTGACTATTCTGCTCTGCATTGAGGAGAGTGAGTGGCACTCTGTTACAGACAGAAGCGCAGCCGTTCCTGGAAGGAGGGCAGGCCTGTTCCTTTTAAGTTAGACAGTTTCCAGTAAAGGAGAGCACTGTGTACATCATTATGCTGTGCATAAAAGCCTAAGCGGGAAGAGGTCTTAGCAGTGGATTCAGCTTCTAATGCCAATTGCATTTCAGAAAAAGAACAATAAATGGCTAATATACTACAAAAAGACACCCCAACTCATTCATATAGTCCTAAAACGCAAATAAAAATCCTATTATTCTGACAAAAAAAAGTTTAATAATTCCAATGTGAATGAAGTTATGAAAAAACAGGACTGACATAGAGATGCTAAGATTATAAATTGGTACAAGGTTTTAGGATAGAAATTGATAAGTTAACTTTATTAAAATTGAAAACTGCTGCTGTGCAAAAGACACTAAAGAGAATGAACAGACAAAGCCACAGACTGGAAAAATATTCACAAAATATATATCTGATTAAAAGCAAGACTTGTGTCTAAAATATATAAAGAACTCTTAAAATTCAACAATGGGAAAACAAACAACCCAATTTTAAAATGGGCAAACGATCTGGACAGATACTTCACCCAAGAAGATGTACAGATGGTAAATAAGCCCATGAAAAGATGCTCAAAATCATTAGTCATTAGAGAAATATAAATTAAAACCACAATGAGATACCACTTCACACCTATTAGGAAAGTTAAAATTTAAAAATCATAATGCCATACCATCTAGCAATCCCACCTTTAGATATTTATCCAAGAGAAATGAAAACTTATATCCATACAAAAATGTTAATCAGGAAGCGGCTGTGGCTCAATCAGTAGGGCTCCCGTTTACCATATGGGAGGCCCCGGGTTCAGTTCCCAGGGCCTCCTGGTGAAGGCAAGCCTGCCCGCCCGCACAGCGTGGTTAGCTGACCCAGCGAGCACAAGCAGCAAGGGGGGGGATAAATGAATAAATAAATAAAATCTTTAAAAAAAAAAAAAAAAAAAAAAATCTGTTAATGAATGTTTATAGATTTATTCATACTAACCTCAAACTGGAGACAACCCAAATGGCCTTTAATTGGTGAATGGATAAACAAATTGTGGTACAGTCATTCAATGAAAGACTATTTCACAGTAAAAAGCAACAAACTACTGATACATGCAAGAACATAGATGAATTTCGAATGGTTTATGCTAAGTGAAGGAAGCCAGACTCAAAAGGCTATATGCTGTATGACTCCATTTATATGATATTCTAGAAAAAGCAAAACTATAAAGACAAACAACTACTCAGTAGTTGCCAGGGACTGGGGAGAGAATGGGAGGTCAGTTGGGGAAGAAACCAGCCCCTTTTTAATGAAAAATTCAAAGGTGTTTCTTGCTTGTTTTTTTAAATTCTCTTCCTAAAAAACAAACAAACATGATTAATGGATAAACAAAATGTGGCATATACATAGATGGAATACTATTTGGCTGTAAGAAGAAATGCACTTTGTATGCATAAGACAACATGGATGAACCTCAATGATATTATGTTGAGTGAAATAAGCCAGACACAAAAGGACAAATATTGTTTGGTCTCACTAATGTGAACTAAATATGAGGAGTAAACTCATGGAAATAAACTATAGAGTATGGAATGTTTAGTAAGGGAGATTGTAAATGTGGGGAAATGGTTAGAACTGATGATAACACACTATAGTAAGTATAATTTTTTTTTTTTTTTTTTTTTACCAGGAGGTACCGGGGATCGAACCCCGGTCTCTCCATATGGTAGACGGACGCCGAACCTCTTGAGCCACATCCGTTTCCCAGTAAGTATAATTAACACTGCTTATTTATAAATGTGATTGTGGCCGAAAGGGGTAATATATGAAGGTTAACGTCAATTCAAAGAAAGCTAGAAGATAATCTAGGGACTTAATAACATAGTGATTTCAGTAGTAAATGATGATTGTGGCTAATAGTACAAATACAAGGATGTTCCTCAATTACAAGGTATTAAGAATATGGAGATACATGGGAAAAATACAACTAATATAACATATAGACTATAGTTAACAGTAATATTGTGATTTTTTTTTTTTTTTTTTTTTTTTTTTTACCGGGAGGTCCCGGGGATCGAACCCAGGTCCCTCCATATGGGAGACGAATGCCTAACCGTTTGAGCCACATCCGTCCCCCATATTGTAATATTTTTACAGCAATGGCGAAGCTGGTACTACATCAATGTTAAGGGTCAATAATGGGGGTCTATGGGAGTATGGGATTTTTCCTTTTGGAGTAATGAAAATGTTCTGAAATAGACTGAGTTGATAGCAGTACAGCTCTTGATAAAACTGAGAGCCACTGAGTGTATACTTTGGATGGATTAAACAAGGCATAGGACCATGTAACAGTGAACCCTGGGGTGAATGATGGACTGTAGTTAACAGTACAAAATATGAGAACTTTCTCTCATAAACTATAACAAATATACAAAATGAATACATGGTGTTAATAATAGGATGGTTTGTGGAAAAAATACACCAAATATAAACAATGGACGATAACAGTTATGACAATGTTCTTTCATCATTTGTAACAAATGTGCCACAACAATGTAAGGTGTTGGTGGTAGGTCAGATGTATGGGAATCCTGTATGGTATGCATGATTGTTTGTTAACTCACAACTTCTCAAATAAAAAGCAAACAAACAAAAACGTCACTACAACCTGGTGAATGGAATACCGAATGCACCCATGGCCTAGGCTAGTGCACTTTCATAATTTTCAAAATGCATTCATTTCCCAAGATAGTGAGTCTACCCTAATGTTGTGTAGGAAGAGAGCCTCTAAAATTGAAATTGTTTAGGTAGACATCTGGGATTTTTAAATGTTCTTGGGCATTAGCTTTCAATTATTTCTTAGATGGCACCAGATAATATTTGATGGCCAAATTCTATCATTTGGGAATTGTTGATAGGGATGTTTGCCAATAGCCCTTTTTAAAAGATCATTTCTTGTTTATCCCTGTGGATCTCCAAGGACCAGCACATTATAACTTGTTCTCTCAGTTCAGGGGCAGATGGCTCTGTTATTTAGTTGGTGCTATAACTGTACAGTTGGAAAATATACTTTATAGTTCTGCTGATGTTAAAAAGAAAATCTTGAGCATTCCCAAGGTAGGTTCATTTCAAAAATCACACCTTTAGCTTCTCTGATGTGTGCTGGAGGGTCATAAAGAAAAGTAAGACAGCGCAGAGAGGAAAGTGGCAAGAGCAAAGTGTGGCTGAGGAATTGATCTCAGAGAAAAAGACATTTTAGTAAAAGTAGTGTAAGTGAGGAAAAAAGACATTTAATGTTAGAGTGGGGAAATTCTCTAAAACAGAACATAGCACTTTTTCTGATTATTGCTCATTGTTGAAACATCAGTAATTACATACAAATACAGAGAAAAAATTAAAATTGCCTATACTGCTACCATCTACTCACAACCTTAGTAAACAAGTTGGTGGGTTTGTTTCTAGTTTTTTTCTGTATTTGTATGTATGTATGTACCAGGACATAAATTTTTTATTGAGGTCTCAAGATGATAGATACTACATTCCAAAGGAAAATTGAGAATACAATACAAGACTTGCAAAAGGAGATGGTAGAAAACTGGAGCATACCCTTAGCACCTCCAGTCTATGAAAGAAGATGACAAGTCTGTGAAAAGATTTGATATTAGAAGAGGTTTCTTGGGAGAGGTAGAGCGAGTGCTGTGAGGCCTGACCTCCTCCATGGGGACTGTCCTAGTTTGCCAGCGCTGCTATGACAAATACCACCAACTTGTTCGCTGAAGCAACAGGAATGTATTCACTCAAAGCTTTTGAGGCAAGAAGAGCAACATCAAGGCATCAGCCATGTTGTCTCTGACATCTGCAGCATTCTGATGGTGGTTCCGCCTCTCTCTCCTGTCTTCTGCTTCCACATCCAATTTCCTTTGCTTATAAGGACTTCAACTATAGGCTTACCCTCATTCAGTTTGCCTACACCTTAACTGAAAACATCTTCAAGGGTCCTCTTTACAAATGGTTCACACCCACAGGACAGGGGGTTAGGACTTGAACATGTCTTTTGTGGAGACATGATTCAATCCCCAACAGGGACTCACAAACATCTCTTTCCTCCAGAGTTCATGGTATCTCTTCTTAGTTTCAGAGGAAGTTCTCCTCTCAGAGACATTCCTTTTCTCTTGACATCTTTCTTGGAGGCCCCTAGCACTATTACCTCAACGGCTCAGGCTCTTGGAAACAAAAACTAGAAAAGGAGGTGGTTTGCAGGCAACTTTTGCTTTCTACCCTAGCACAGAAACTTTGCTCTTCAGGAAAATCTGTCCTCTTCTTGACTGAGAGAAGAAAAATGCAAAATTGCAAGTAGAGAAAAATCAGTATCTTAGAAAATTATGCTGTCATTTTTTTAACCAAATGGGGATCATATCAAACACCCTGTTTTTTAAGGTTAATATTGTATACTAAACATTTTTCATCATAGCAAATGGTCTTTGAAAATACATTTAATGACTGTATTCCATCCCTTGGAAGGAACACTTTGAGAAAGTTGGAAAAATCCAGGGGAAAATAGTCTCACTTTTCTTGTGACAGCAGCTGGCAGACATCTCTGGTAGGGGCCAACTTCAGAGTGTAGAATGGATACAACTAGACTGCCTATGTGCTGTGGAAACTAGCAGGGATGTTTGCCATCTCAGCATTCCATCCCCTCTGTCATCACAGCCACCACTTATTAAACACTTACTAAATTCCAGGTACTCATTATCTTGTTTTAACCATCAGAGTTCTAGTTCTCCATCTTGTGGGTGCATAATAGTCACCCAGAGAGCTTGTTATCATCCAGAATTCATAGAGAACTTCTACAACTCAATATAAAAAAGGCACATGACCCATTTAAAAAATGGCAAAAGGCCTTGAATAGATGTTTTTCCAAAGAAAATAAACAAATGGCCAATAAACACATGAAAAGAAGTTCAAAGTCATTAGCCATCAGGGAAATGCAAATCAAAACTAAATGAGATACTGTCTCACAACACTAGAATGGCTACTATTTAAAAAAATGGAAAACAACAATTGCTGGAGAAGATATGGAGAAATAGGAATGCTCATAGATTATTGTTGGGAATGTAAAATGGTACAGTCACTGGGGAAAACAGTATGGATTTATAAATATTTATACAACAATATTTATAGTGGCATTATTCACAATCCATAAAGGTGGAAGCAACCCATTTATCCAATTTATTTATGAATGGATAAACAAAATTGTTTATGAATGGATAAACATGCAGTGGAATATTATTTGGCTGTGAAAAGGAATGAAGTTCTGATGCATGCTACTACATGAATGCTGAAGACATCATGTTGAGTTAAATAAGCCAGAGAGAAAGACTCAAATACCTTGTGATCTCATATGAAATAAGCAGATAAACATACTCATGTTGTCGGAAAGTAGAATACAGGCTACTAGGGGCCAAGAGACAGGGAATGGGGAGTTAATGCTTAATTGGTACAGAATTTCTATGTGGGATGACAGAAAAGGTTTGACAATGGATGATGGTGATGGAGGCACAACTTTGCATATATAATTAACACCACTGAATTGTATATGTGAAAAGGGGAAAGTTAGGTTGTATATAAGTTACTGCACACACATAACTCATAGAACTGTACAACATAATGTAAACAGTACACTAAAGTTAATAGCATAATTATAATATTGTTTCATGAATTGCAACAAAAGTACCATACTAATGCACAATGCTAATAATAGGGAAAACTGTGTGTGTATGTGAGGGGGAATATGAGAACTTTTGTACTTCCTGCATGTTTTTGTAAATCTACAAAAGTTCTAGTAAAAATTGGGGGGAAAAGTTTAGTTCATTATACTTTAAGTATTTGGGAGGCTTAGGTAAAGTTTTTACCCTTGTGCTGGTTTGAGTTTTTTATGGACCCCAGGAAATTATATTCTTAAATTGAACCTATTGTGAAACTTTGATTAGATTAGATCAGTTAAGGGCCATTTGATTGGATAGGGTATAGCCCAGAATGGGTCTTTTTTCATTTTTAGGAGGTAGAGGGGATTGAACCCAGAACCTTGTACATGGGAAGCAGGCACTCAGCCATTGAACTACATCTGCGCCCCCAATGAGAGCTGGGTTTTTTGTTTGTTTGTTTTGTTTGTTTTTAGGAGGTACCAGAGATTGAACACAGGACCTTATATGTGGGAAGCAGGTGTCCAATGACTTGAGCTATATCCACTCCCCAGAATGGGTCTTAATCCTCTTACTGGAGTCCTTTATAAGCAGAGGAATAAAAGCCACGTGCACAGGGTAAAAAGCCACAGAGACAGAAAGAAGCCTCCAGAAGTTGAAATCAATGAACCTGGGAGAGAGAAAAGCCATAGACAGAGCAGCCCAAAGCTGATAGCAATGAGGACCAGAGGAGAGGGGAGATATGAACTGACTCTGCCATTATTCCCTGTCAAATGCCTGATCACCCACAGCTAAGCTCAGTGAGAAAGTCAGCATGAAGAAGGCAGAGACTGGCAGAGCTGCCATTGTGCCTTGCCATGTGGCAGGAGTCCAGGATCTCCAGCAGCTGACCTTCGGGGAGAAAGCTTCACCTGATGCCTTGATTTAGACATTTTTCCCAGCCTCAGAACTGTAATATTTTAGCCTAATAAATTCCCATTATAAAAACCAACTCATTTCTGGTATATTGCACTGGCAGCCTTTAGCAAACTAAAACAACACTTAACAAGAGTCAAAGGAAAAGGTTTAATGTGTAGCACAATTGTAATTAAGTAAATACAATTGGTATTTTTGTCTGTTACCCCCCAAAAAACTGCAAGTTCAGGAAATTTCATGTTTGTCTTGTTCAGTGCTGTATCCCAGTGCCCATCACCATGTCCAGCTCCCAGCATGTCAAATGCATTAAAATAATTGAATTAGTTAATTTCCAGAAAACATAATTAGTAAAGAATTTAATGTAAAGTTCTTCACATTATATACTTAAAAGATATATAGGGTGATCTATATAAGATTATTTACTCTTATAAAAAGAGTAAATCCATGGACATGTATATTTTATTATTTTTTTGTTTGTTTCTGATTTAGTAGAGTAAGGTTGAAATAACAGATTCAAGGAAACAGTTATCTGAAGGCTTTCCTGATACCAACAAAGTCCAGTTGGTTCTCTCTCAGGAAAGAAACCAGTTAGTTAGGAAAAATATAACTGCTGACTAGCAGGAAAAAAAGTCCATGCAACCAACAATCTCAGTGACATGGACTTTAGAAGAAAAATGCCAACTAGTTTGCTGGGCAGGAGGAGTTAGGCCAAAGGAACAAGGGTATTTCCACATTTGAAGAAATATATATAAGAAAAAATTGCAAGGTTTGTGGAAGGTGCCATTCATTGTCAGCCCAGTAGCCATTCCTCCCCTTTTTGTAAACAGCACCTGACTTGTTGAGGTTTCAGGTACAGATACTTGGTCCTAGTCTAGGGCTACCCATGTGACCCATTTTTGACCCATAAAGGAATGCCAGTGAGCAGGGTTCTGGGAAATATATATTCTCCTTTCAAAAAAGAAGAGCAAATGAGGAGAGCCTCTCTGCCTGTGCCAGACTCTGCTGCCTGATTTTGTGGGGATGTAAATGATGCTTAGAAATGCAGCAGCCATCTTAAGACCATCGGGGAGGTCAAGAGAATCCAGAGATGCTGACTCAGAGCCTTGGCATCATTGAGTAATTGAACCAACACAGGCCATCTACATTCAGAAATCTGGTCCATGAGAAAGTAAATTCATACTCTTTAAAATGCTTGTAGGGGGTCGAATGTAGCTCAACTGGTTGGGTATCCGTCTCCCATATGGAGGGACCCGGGTTCAATCCCTGGGACCTCCCGGTAAAAAATAAATAAATAAAATAAAATAAAATAAAATAAAATAAAATAAAATAAAATAAA